>CM038682.1:719186089-719586604 GCA_021605205.1 Aegilops longissima
GTATGTCATCTACATATAATATGAGAAATGCTACAGAGATCCCACTCACTTTCTTGTAAACGCAGCTTCTCCATAAGTCTCAGATAAACCCAAACGCTTTGATCATCTCATCAAAGCGAATGTTCCAACTCCGAGATGCTTGCACTAGCCCATAAATGGATCATTGGAGCTTACATACTTTGTTAGCATTCTTAGGATCGACAAAACCTTCCGCTGCATCATATACAGCTCTTCCTTAAGATAACCATTAAGGAATGCTGTTTTGACGTCCATCTGCCATATCTCATAATCATAGTATGCGGCAATGCTAACATGATTCGGACGGACTTAAGCTTCGCCACGGAGATAAAGTCTCATCGTAGTCAATCCCTTGAACTTGCCGATAACCCTTAGCGACAAGTCGAGCTTTATAGATGGTGACATTACCATCCGCGTCCGTCTTCTTCTTAAAGATCCATTTGTTTTCTATCGCCACCGATCATCGGGCAAGTCTGTCAAAGTCCATACTTTGTTTTCATACATGGATCCTATCTCGATTGCATGGCTTCAAGCCATTTGTTGGAATCGGGCCCGCCATCGCTTCTTCATAGTTCAAGGTTCACCGTTGTCTAACAACATGATTTCCGTGACAGGGTTGCCATACCACTGGTGTGGAACGTGTCCTTGTGGACCTCTGGTTCAAGAGCAACTTGATCCAAGTACCTTGATCATCATCATTAATTTCCTCTCCGGAGGTGTAGGCACCACAGAACATTTTCCCGAGCTGCACTACTTTCCGGTTCAAGAGGTAGTACTTCATCGAGTTCTACTTTCCTCCCACTTACTCCTTTCGAGAGAAACTCTTTTCAAGAAAGGATCCGTTCTTGGCAACAAAGATCTTGCCTTCGGATCTAAGGTAGAAGGTATACCCAATGGTTTCCTTAGGGTATCCTATGAAGACGCATTTTCCGACTTGGGTTCGAGCTTTTCAGGTTGAAGTTTTTGACATAAGCATCGCATCCCCAAACTTTTAGAAACGATAGCTTAGGTTTCTTCCCAAACCATAATTCATACGGTGTCGCCTCAACGGATTTAGACGGTGCTCTATTTAAAGTGAATGTAGCTGTCTCTAGAGCGTATCCCCAAAATGATAGCGGTAAATCAGTAAGAGACATCATAGATCGCACCATATCCAATAGAGTGCGACACGACGCTTGGACACACCATTACCGAGGTGTTCCAGCGGCGTGAGTTGTGAAACGATTCCACATTTCCTTAAGTGTCTACCAAATTCGTGACTTAAATATTCTCCTCCACGATCCGATCGTAAGAATTTTATTTTTCGGTCACGTTGATTCTCTACCTCATTCTGAAATTCCTTGAACTTTTCAAAGGTCTCAGACTTGTGTTTCATACCCATATCTACTCAAGTCATCAGTGAGAGTGAGAACATAACGGTATCCTCCGCGAGCCTCGACGCTCATTGGACCGCACACATCGGTATGTATGATTTCCAATAAGTTGGTTGCTCGCTCCATTGTACCGGAGAACGGAGTCTTGGTCATTTTGCCCATAAGGCATGGTTCGCATGTGTCAAATGATTCATAATCGAGAGACTCTAAAAGTCCATCAGAATTGGAGCTTCTTCATGCGCTTGACACCAATGTGACCAAGGCGGCAGTGCCACAAGTATCTGGGACTATCGTTATCAACTTTACATTTTTTTGGTATTCACACTATGAATATGTGTAATATTACGTTCGAGATTCATTAAGAATAAACCATTGACCATCGGAGCATGACCATAAAACATATCTCTCATATAAATAGAACAACCATTATTCTCGGATTTAAATGAGTATCCATCTCGCATTAAACGAGATCCTGATACAATGTTCATGCTCAAACTTGGCACTAAATAACAATTATTGAGGTTTAAAACTAATCCCGTAGGTAAATGTAGAGGTAGCGTGCCGACGGCGATCACATCGACCTTGGAACCATTCCCGACGCGCATCGTCACCTCGCCCTTCGCCAGCCTCCGCTTATTCCGCAGCTCCTGCTGTGAGTTACAAATATGAGCAACGACACCGTATCAAATACCCAGGAGTTACTATGAGTAATCGGTAAGGTACACATCAATTACATGTATATCAAATATACCTTTAGTGTTGCCGGCCTTCTTGTCCGCTAAGTATTTGGGGCAGTTCCGCTTCCAAAGGCCCTTCCCTTTGCAATAAAAGCACTCTGTCTCGTGCTTGGGTCCATTCTTTGACTTCTTCCCGCAACTTGCTTACGGGCGCGCAACATCTTTGCCGTCCTTCTTGAAGTTCTTCTTACCCTTGCCCTTTTGAACTTAGTGGTTTTATTGACCATCAACACTTGATGTTCTTTCTTGATTTCAACCTCTGCTGACTTCAGCATTGAGAATACTTCAGAATGGTCTTCACCATCCCCTGCATATTGTAGTTCATCACAAAGCTCTTGTAGCTTGGTGGGAGCGATCAAGGATTCTGTCAATGACCGCCTCGTCCGGGAGGTTAATGTCCAGTGGGATAGGCGGTTGTGCAACCTGGACATTTTAAGTATGTGCTCACTGACAGAACTGTTTTCCTCCATCTTACAACTATAGAACTTGTCGGAGACTTCATATTTCTCGACCCGGGCATGAGCTTTGAAAACCATTTTCAGCTCCTCGAACATCTCATATGCTCCGTGTTGCTCAAAACGCTTTTGGAGCCCCGGTTCTAAGCTGTAAAGCATGCCGCACTAAAAAAGGGAGTAATCATCAGCACGAGACTGCCAAGCATTCATAATGTCTTGGTTCTCTGGGATGGGTGCATCACCTAGCGGTGCTTCTAGGACATATTGTTTCTTGGCTGCTATGAGGATGATCTCGTGTTCCGGACCCATCCGAATAGTTGCTGCCATCGTCTTTCAGCTTGGTTTTCTCTAGGAACGCGTTGAAGTTCATGGTGACATGAGCGTTGGCCATTTGATCTACAAGACATTTTGCAAAGATTTTTAGACTAATGCTCATGATAATTAAGTTCATCTAATCAAATTATTTAATGAACTCCCACTCAGATTTGACATCCCTCTAGTAATCTAAGTGTTACATGATCCGAGTCGACTAGGCCGTGTCCGATCATCACGCGAGACGGACTAGTCATCGTCGGTGAACATCTCCATGTTGATCGTATCTTCCATACGACTCATGTTCAACCTTTCGGTCTCTTGTGTTCCGAGGCCATGTCTGTACATGCTAGGCTCGTCAAGTTAACCCTAAGTGTTTTGCATGTGTAAAATTGTCTTACACCCGTTGTATGTGAACGTAAGGATCTATCACACCGATCATCACGTGGTGCTTCAAACGATTTAACTTTAGCAACGGTGCACGTTAGGGGAACACTTTCTTGAAATTATTATAAGGGATCATCTTATTTACTACCGCCGTTCTAAGTAAACAAGATGCATAAAACATAATAAACATCACATGCAATTATATAAAGTAGTGACATGATATGGCCAATATCATATAGCTCCTTTGATTTTCATCTTTGGGGCTCCATGATCATCTTGTCACCGGCATGACACCATGATCTCCATCATCGTGTCTCCATGAAGTTGCTCGCCAACTATTACCTCTACTACTATGGCTAACACGTTTAGCAATAAAGTAAAGTAATTTACATGGCGTTGAATCAATGACGCGCAAGTCATACAATAATTAAGACAACTCCTATGGCTCCTGCCGGTTGTCATACTCATCGACATGCAAGTCGTGATTCCTATTACAAGAACATGATCTCATACATCACAATATATCATTCATCATTCATCACAACTTCTGGCCATATCACATCACATGACAATTGCTGCAAAAACAAGTTAGACGTCCTCTAATTGTTGTTGCACCTTTTACATGGCTGCAATTTGGTTCTAGCAAGAACATTTTCTTACCTACGAATAACCACAACGTGATTTTGTCAACTTCTATTTACCCTTCATAAGGACCCTTTTCATCTAATCCGCTCCAATTAAAGTAGGAGAGACAGACACCCGCTAGCCACCTTATGCAACTAGTGCATGTCACCGGTGGAACCTGCCTCACGTAAGCGCACGTAAGGTCGGTCCGGCCGCTTCATCCCACAATACCGCTGAAGCAAGAAAAGACTAGTAGCGGCAAGCAAGTTGACAAGATCAACGCCCACAAAAAAATTGTGTTCTACTCGTGCAATAGAGAACTACGCATAGACCTAGTTCATGATGCCACTGTTGGGGAACGTTGCAGAAAATTAATTTTTTTCCTACGGTTTCACCAAGATCCATCTATGAGTTCATCTAAGCAACGAGTCATGGGAGAGAGATTGCATCTACATACCACTTGTAGATCGCGTGCGGAAGCGTTCACTAGAACATGGATGATGGAGTCGTACTCGTCGTGATCCAAATCACCGATGACCGAGTGCCGAACGGACGGCACCTCCGCTGCTCAACACACATACGGAGCGGATGACGTCTCCTCCTTCTTGATCCAGCAAGGGGAAGGAGAGGTTGAGGAAGATGGCTCCAGCAGCAGACGACGGCGTGGTGTTGGTGGAGAAGCAGATTCTCGGTGGGCTTCGCCAAGCACGTGACGGAGGAGGAGAGGTGTAGCAGGGAGAGGGAGGCGCAAGATGCAAGGGTGCGGCTACCCCTCCTCCCCCTTTATATAGGCCCCTGGGGCGCCGCCCTGGAGATCTGATCTCCCAAGGGGCGGCGGCCAAGGGGAGGCTTGCCCCAAGGCAAGTGGGCGCCCACCCTAGGGTTTCCAACCCTAGGCGCAGGGGGCCTGGGTGGGCGCACCAGCCCACCAGGCTGGTTCCTCCCACTTCAGCCCACGGGCCCTCCGGATAGGTGGCCCCACCGGTGGACCCGGGACCCTTCCGTGGTCCCAGACAATACCGTAACCCCAAATACTCCCGATGGCGAAATAGCACTTCCTATATATAATTCTTTACCTCCGACCATTCCGAACTCCTCGTGACGTCCGGATCTCATCCGGACTCAACAACTTTCGGTTTGCTGCATACTCATATTCATACAACCCTAGCATCACCGAACCTTATGTGTAGACCCTACGGTTCGGAGACATGCGAACATGACCGAGACGGCTCTCCGTCAATAACCAACAGCGGATCTGGATACCCATGTTGGCTCCCACATGCTCCTCGATGATCTCATCGGATGAACCACGATGTCGAGGATTCAATTAATCCCGTATTCAATTCTCTTTGTCAATCGGTATGTTACTTGACCGAGACTCGATCGTCGGTATCCCAATACCTCGCTCAATCTCGTTACGCAAGTCACTTTACTCGCATCAGAATGCATGATCCTGTAACCAATCACTTGGTCACTTTGAGCTCATTATGATGATGCATTACCGAGTGGGCCCAGAGATACCTCTCCGTCATACGGAGTGACAAATCCCAGCCTCGATCCGTGTCAACCCAATGTACACTTTCGAGATACCAGTAGTGCACCTTTATAGTCACCCGATTACGCCAGACGCTTGGTACACCCAAAGCACTCTTACGGTATCCGGGAGTTACACGATCTCATGGTCTAAGGAAGAGATACTTGACATTGGAAAATCTCTAGCAAAACGAACTACACGATCTTGTGCTATGCTTAGGATTGGGTCTTGTCCATCACATCATTCTCCTAATGATGTGATCCCGTTATCAATGACATCCAATGTCCATAGTCAGGAAACCATGACTATCTATTGATCAACGAGCTAGTCAACTAGAGGCTCACTAGGGACATATTGTGGTCTATGTATTCACACGTGTATTACGATTTCCGGATAATACAATTATAGCATGAATAAAAGACAATTATCACGAACAAGGAAATATAATAATAATCCTTTTATTATTGCCTCTAGGGCATATTTCCAACATGAACTACACGGCTGACATCCGCGGAGACTTTATCTTCGACGGGTTCGAGCCGCAGCCGAGCGCGCCGCACTGTTACGATGGGCATGATCTAGCTCTGCCGCTGAACAGTGCCCTGGAGGCCGCACCCATGTCCACTCCGACCCTTAGCTCAGAGCCGACTGCGCCGATCGAGGACGGGTGGCAGGACACCTGCTCGAGGGCCCCAATCTCTACGGTGATCGAGCCGAACACCAGCCTTGTCCTCTGCGAAGCCCGTGACTCCAAGGTGCCGGACTCCTCTCCGGACTCCGAACCCTCCGCGACTCTGCCAATCGAATCCGATTGGGCGCCGATTATGGAGTTCACCGCCATGACATCTTTCAAAGACTCGCCTTCAAAGACATTCTGAATTCACTAAAGTCTCTCTCTATATCAGGAGAGCCCTGGCCGGACTATGGCCAGCAAGGTTGGGATGCGGACGACGAATAAATTCAACGCCCACCCACCACCCACTTCGTAGCCACTGTCCATGATTTAACCGACATGCTCGACTTCGACCAAGACATCGACGGTATGGACGCCGATGCAGGAGATTTACCAAGAACCAGCGCCTATAGGGCACTCGAAGGCCACCTCGTCAGATGACATATACATGGTGGACACCCCAAAAGAAGGGAACGACGATGGAACAACGGAGGATGACCCTCCAAGAAGCAGCCTAAGCGCCAAGTCAAGGCGCCGCTCAAAATCCCGCCAAAGCAAAACGGCGATTCCGCACGGAGATAATAACACCCCGGACAAGGTCAAGACAACCCCTCGGAGCAGAATTCAGACAGAGGATGGAGAAGCCAGCCCTCATGAGAGAGCAGCACACAAAAGAGGTAGAGGACGATAATTACATGCCTCCTCCAAGACGAGGCAAGCCTCGACGACGCATGAATTTGTCGTGCTCGAGGATCCCGTCGAACAAGAGCATTTCAAACGCAGGCTTATGGTCACGGCGAGCAGCCTCAAGAAAAAACAGCAACAACTTAGAGCTGACTAAGACTCGCTAGCCGACAGATGGATCAAGTCCTTGCGTCAAGAATACGGACTCAACGCCCCTCCAAGAGCTACCCAAAGCGCAGGCTGCTACCCCGATTAGAGGAGGAAGCACCTAAACCTACATCATCAGCGCACGATGCGGCCGACCAGCCACCTCGTGGCCGCGACAGAGAGGCCTCTCGGCCCTCCACTCAAGCCGCACCCCGGCGTCACTCAAAAAATACCAACGCACGGGGAGATGCGCCAGACCTGTGAGATATATTGGAGGACAAGGCAAGGCAATCAAGATCGATCTATAGATCGCGTGGGTGCCCCACGACACGTGACGATAACCGTCACACCGGATATGGCAAATCCGGTCGGGCCGAACACAGTAGGCAAAGCTCATTTGAGCTACGTCGGGATATAGCCCAGTATAGAGGCGCCGCACACCCACTATGCTTCACAGATGAAGTAATGGATCATCAAATCCCCGAGGGTTTCAAACCCAGAACATCAAATCATATGATGGCACAACAGATCCTGCGGTATGGATCGAGGATTATCTCCTTCAGATCCACATGGCCCGGTGTGATGATCTACACGCCATCAAATACCTCTCACTCAAGCTTAAAGGACCAGCTCGGCATTGGCTTAACAGCTTGCCAAGAGAGTCAATTGGTTGTTGGGAGGATCTGGAAGCCGCATTCTCGACAATTTCCAGTGGCACCTATGTGCGACCACCGACGCCGATGACCTAAGTCACATAATTCAGCAGACAGAGGAATCGGCCAGACAATTCTGGACACGGTTCCTAACCAAGAAAAATCAAATAGTCGACTGTCCGGATGCAGAGGCCCTTGCAGCCTTCAAGCATAACATCCGCGACGAGTGGCTTGCCCGGCACCTAGGACAGGAAAAGCCGAAATCCATGGCAGCCCTCACAACACTCATGACCCGCTTTTGCACGGGAGAAGACAGCTGGCTAGCTCGTAGTAATAACATGACCAAGAGCCCTGGTAATTCGGATACCAAGGACAACAATGGCAGGTCGTGTCGCACCGCATCAACGATGACAATGCTGAGGATACGATAGTTAATGCCGGATCCAGAGGCTCTAAACCCGGTCAGCGGAAAAAGCCATTTAAAAGAAATACTCCGGGCCCGTCCAGTTTGGACCGAATACTCGGCGCTTCGTGCGGATACACGGCACTTCGAAAAACAGCCAATCACACCAACAGGGATTGTTGGGTGTTCAAGCAGGCAGGCAAGTTAAATGCCGAAAACAGCGACAAGGGGTTGCATAGCGATGACGAGGAGGAGCCCCGGCCGCCGAACAATAGGGGACAAAAGGGCTTCCCCCCACAAGTGCGAACGGTGAACATGATATACGCAACCCACATCCCCAAAAGGGAGCGGAAGTGCACTCGTGGACGATATGCGTTGGAGCCATCGCCCCAAAGTTCAACCCATGGTCCTCCTGCCCGATCACTTTTGATCGAAGGGACCACCCCACTAGCATCCGCCATGGCGGATTCGCCGCATTGGTTCTAGACCCAATCATTGACGGATTTCACCTCACTAGAGTCCTTATGGACGGCGGCAGCAACCCGAACCTGCTTTATCAGGATACAGTGCGAAAAATGGGCATAGATCCCTCAAGGATTAAACCCACAAAGACAACCTTTAAAGGTGTCATACCGGGTGTAGAGGCCAACTGTACAGGCTCAGTTACACTTGAGGTGGTCTTTGGATCCCCGGATAATTTCAGAAGCGAGGAGTTAACCTTCGACATAGTCCCGTTCCGCAGTGGTTATCACGCACTGCTCGGACGAACCGCATTTACAAAGTTCAACGCGGTGCCGCACTACACATATCTCAAGATCAAGATGCCAGGCCCTCGAGGAGTCATTACGGTCAATGGAAACACCGAACGCTCTCCCCGAACGGATGAGCATACGGCGGCCCTCGCGGCGGAAGTACAAAGTAGCTTCTCAAGGCAATTCTCCAGTCCGGCTATTAAACGTCCGGACACCGTCAAGCGCGCCCAAAGTAACCTACAACAAGACCGTCTGGCACATTCCGAGCAAGCATAGCAATACGGCCCCAACCCCAGCCCTCGCGAAATTGCGAAACCAGTACTACGCGTACATAATTACGCTCTGGAAATACCATGGGCACAGGGGGAGGGGAACGACCACGGCATGCCCAAAAGGCGGCTCAACCGCACTAGGGGCTCCCGATTTTGTCATCCTTTTTCTTACTTTCAGGACTCCACTCTCCGGAAGGCCTGTCCGGCAGTACAATCGCCGAACACACGATGCAACAGCCTGGGAGGCAGAAAGCTACGTCAAATGTCCAAGTGGTCTCTATAACGAGCTAAATACCTGTCTTACATACCATCCCGCAGCTCGCCCCTGGAGGGGACATGTCCAATAGTCCCATCTCTTGCTTATCGCACTATTTTTATCGTTCTGCTTTTATCGCAGCCTCTTTCGAATAAACAATACATAGCTTTTGTCTATTATTGCATTCCTCTTTTATGTAAATATGTTCAGTTATGACATTATGCAACCGTATACTTTGGTACGGCCAATACACCAGGGGCTTCAGTACCCCAGAATATGGTGTGAGAAGTCTGAACACTCTCACGAGTACGGCACCCCGAACTTATAGCATTATATGCATCGGCTCCGAATCCTGTCTTGGGTCAATAGTTGGGTTTGCCCGGCTCCCATGTTTTGGTACCTTACGTTCCGTTATATCGGCTAAGGTAGCGCTGGGAGAACTACTGCGATTGTGCCCCAGTTGAGCAGGGTTAAGCACCTCAGTAGAGAAAGCTAAAAGTGACCGTTATGATAGGGCGAGAGCTGGTCGCTGTTCGAGAGGTTTCGAGTCCCTAAAGACTTATGCCACTTAGAGCGAGGAGCCGGTTTTGTCCGGCCTAGGCGTGGATAGCGCCCCGAACTCGGTCTTCCGAATACTAGGGGCTTCGCCGAAATTTAAAATTATAGAATTCTATGGCTAAGTGAGAGTGATAAAGCATTATAGTCCGATTGCCTTGTTCACAGTTTAGCGCCTCCTCAAGGACCCAAGAATGGGAACAAGAGCGCCAAGGTTTATCCCAACACCCCAAAGACTGTGGCATGGGGCGTGTTTACGACTCGCCATCTCTCAAATTTAATAAACGGCCGCATGAAGGTAATATTTTAAATTCAAAAAGCGTTGCTTAGCGCATATGAACAAGTTTTCAGCGCACAGGATAACACGAGCGAGTTTACTCAAAAATTACATCTTTGGAACATTCATCCGCCATACGGCGGGCACCCTTCAGGACGCCCTCATAATACATCTCGGGCTTGCGATGCTCCTTGCCCGGCGGTGGCCCGTCTGTCACCAGCTTCTCAGCATCCATCTTGCCCCAGTGCACTTTCGCACGGGCAAGGGCCCTACGGGCGCCTTCGATGCGTACTGAGTGCTTGATGACTTCAAGCCATGGACATGCATCCGCCACCGCCTCACCAGCCCAAAGTAGCTCCTGTGCATGACCTCACCAGCCATAGCCGGACTATAAGGCCCTTCATGGCCTGTTCGCCACCTTATGGAGCTCGACCAGCTACTTTAGCTGGTCGCTCAAAACACCGGTGTCCGCCTCAACATACTTGGGACCGAACACCTTCTTCGTCGAGCTCCCCTCCTCGGCTCGGTAGAATGCGGCGGCGTCGGACACACTGCGGGGAAGATCTGCGAATGCTCCTGGAGAGCTCCGGACTCGGGTAAGTAATAAGTAATTCACTTTCGCATGCTTGCTTTGCATAAAGAATGCCTTACCCGCCGCTATCTTCTTCATCGCCTCAATTTCCTGGAGGGCTTTTTGGGCTTCGGCCTTGGCAAATTTTGCGCTCTCAAGGGCCGAGGCGAGCTCGGACTCTCGAGTCTTTGAGTCAAGCTCCAAACTCTCGTGTTTTTCCACGAGAGCCTGGAGCTCTCGCTGCACCTCCGCCACCCGTGCCTCCTGCTTCTCTCGCTCGGTGCGCTCCACGGCCGCTTTGTCTTCGGCCTTGGACAGCGCTTTCTTCAGGGTCGCCACCTCGGTTGTGGCCCCTGCAATACTCACGTTAGTCCTGTCATTTTCTGCAACCACATCTTTTTTATATTTTTACATAAGGTATTACTTACCTTCCTTGTCCTCGAGCTGCTTCTTGGCAAGGCCGAGCTCGTCCTCGGACCGCTTGAGGCTCTGCTTCAATGCAGCGACCTCCGCAGTCAGTGCGGCAGATGTCAGCAGCGCAGCCTGCATTCCCATATTGACATACTTATGTTAGACTCCTGCGTATATCTTTTAGATCCTCGCCCGGCTTTTCTTTCCAACACCAAACTGAGCATCGGGGCTACCGCCTATGCGGTAATATTTTTACATATCTTAAATACATACCTCAAAGCCTCGTTAGAAGGCTGGCACAGTTTCGACCAGCCCGCTCTTGGCGGATCGAACCTTTCGATCACCGCACTCATAAGAGTGCGGTGCTCCTCGATGGAGGCGCCGTTAAGCACCTCCAAAAATTATCCGGTGCCTCCGGTTGGGCGAAGGTCACCGGCGTCGAGGGCTTGCCCTTCTTACTAGGGGCGCTGCGGACTCGGAACGCTGAAGGTTTGAGGCGGTGTCCGCCCGGGCCGGACTTGGAGCCCTTGGGGTTTTGTCCCCTTGGCGCCGGAGTTGGGAGGTCGCCTTGCGGCGCCTCGAGACCACCTCCTCCTGGCTTGGACCCTTTTGGGACTCCGCCTCGGCACCATCCGCAGGGCGGGGGGATGAGGCGGCCGGAAGTGAAGTGCTATTCACATCCGACGAGCTCAAGGAGCCGCTCGACGACACGCCGACCTGGGCTCGGGGCGGACTACGTGATCATATTCGGCGTTAGAAAATACTGTGCGATAAAGGAACGCCATGAGTTATTCTGGTATCCGGATACTTACGATTTTGCCAGGGGCTTGGCCCTGGTTGGGCACTCCTCTTCGTCGTCGGCGGCGTTGGTGGAGTAATCTGGAGGAAGGGTCCTTCCCTTCTTAGACCCTCCCCCCCCCCATTTGGGGCGGCCTTCCTTTTCTTCTCTCCTCCCCGTTGGGGGAGAGGCCTCTCTTTCCTCCTCCTCGTTTCCATGGGAGGAGTCCGCCTCGGAGTCATCGGACGACGAGTCCGACACCACCGGGCGGCGGGAACTCTTTCGAGTCCCCGTGGCTTTCTTCTTGGCCTTCTTCCCCGGCACCACGTAAGGTGTCGGGACCAGCAGCTTCGCCAGGAGGGCATCTGCTGGGCCTTGGGGCAAAGGAGCCGGACAGTCGATCTGTTCGGTCTTCTTCTGCCAAGCCTGTCAAAGGAATGGGAGCATAGATCCCGCATAGAGTCAAACTATGAAAAACAAGAATCCCGTAGAGGGTAGAACAAGCTTACCACGCTGGCTTGGCGCTTTGCGCAGAATCCGCGATCCTCGGTAATGGGAGGAGGAACCTCGTCGCCCTTGAATAGCACCTTCCAGGCATCCTCGTGCGTTGTGTCGAAGAGCCTGGTCAGAGTTTGGTGCTGGGCCGGGTCGAACTCCCACAAGTTAAAAGCCCGTCGTTGACACGGGAGGATCCGACGGATGAGCATGACCTGGACTACGTTGACAAGTTTAACCTTCTTGTCCACCAGGTTTTGGACGCAGATTTGGAGTCCGGTCAGCTCTTCCGAATTACCCCATGACAGTCCCGTCTCTTTCCAGGAGGTGAGCCGTGTGGGGATTCCAGATTGGAATTCAGGGGCCGCTACCCATTCAGGGTCACGCGGCTCGGTGATGTAGAACCACCCCGATTGCCACCCTTTGATGGTTTCTACGAAGGAGCCCTCGAGCCATGTAACGTTGGTCATCTTGCCCACCATGGCGCCTCCGCACTCCGCTTGCTGGCCGCCCACCACCTTCGGCTTGACATTGAAGGTCTTCAGCCATAAGCCAAAGTGGGGCTTGATGCGGAGGAAGGCCTCGCACACGACGATAAACGCCGAGATGTTGAGGATGAAGTTCGGGGCCAGATCGTGGAAATCCAGGCCATAGTAGAACATGAGCCCCCAGACAAATGGGTGGAGTGGGAAGCCCAGTCCGCGGAGGAAATGGGGGAGGAACAACACCCTCTCATGGGGCCTGGGGGTGGGAATGAGCTGCCCATCGCTTGGAAGCCGGTGCGCAATGTCTTTAGACAAGTATCCGGCTTTCCTTAACTTTTTTATCTGCCCCTCCGTGACGGAGGAGGCCATCCACCTGCCTCCCGCCCCGGACATGGCTGGAGAAGGTTGAGGTGGGAAGTGCGGACTTGGGCGCTGGAGCTCGAGTCTTGTGAAATGGATAAGCGGAGGAGGAAGAAGGCGAGATGAAAAGGTGGATCCTTATCCCTTATACTGGTGACGAAACTATGTGCCCCCACCAGCCTGGTAAAACTCGCTTATCTCCCAAGCGCCGTAATTAATGACGCGTTGGGTTACCGCCCGTATTGATGAGAATCCGGAATAAGGAACACGATCTCTGCTTCGACAAGACGTGCCAAGGAAACCGCCTCGCTAAATCTTTTGAGGTGGGACAAGAAAACGATCCGAATAAAGGCTTGGCCGTGGTGTGATGTCACGCTGCGGAATACGTCGGCAGATTGGATTTGTGTAAATATTATTCTCTCTGGTGGTATGTGGAACTTATTTTGCGAGCGGACACTACCCTTGTGTTCAAAATCTTCTATGAAGTATTCGGAGGAGGAACCCGCCTTACAATGCGAAGACAATCTGCGCGCCGGACTCGTCGCCATTGAAGCCTGGTTCAGTGGCTACTGAGGGAGTCCTGGATTAGGGGGTGTCCGGATAGCCGGACTATAACCTTTGGCCGGACTCCTGGACTATGAAGATACAAGATTAAAAATTTCGTCCCGTGTCCGGATGGGACTTTCCTTGGCGTGGAAGGCAAGCTTGGCGATACGGATATGTAGATCTCCTCCCATTGTAACCGACTACATGTAACCCTAGCCTCTCGGTGTCTATATAAACCGTATGGTTTTAGTCCGTAGGAATCGAACAACAATCATACCATAGGCTAACTTCTAGGGTTTAGCCTCTTTGATCTCATGGTAGATCAACTCTTGTACTACCCATATCATCAATATTAATCAAGCAGGAGTAGGGTTTTACCTCCATCGAGAGGGCTGAACACAGGTAAAACATCGTGTCCCTTGTCTCCTGTTACCATCCGCCTAGACGCACAGTTCAGGACCCCCTACCCGAGATCCGCCAGTTTTGACACCGACAGGGATTCCCCCACCAAATTGTGTTACAGCAGAGGTGGACACATGATTACACACAACCAGAGGGGGAGGAGCACACAGAGATGAGCACACTTAGACAGGCACACACACTCTCGTTGCTTCCCATCCACTCCCCGCCTCCTCGTTCCCTTTCTGTCTCCATATATGGTCGTGAAGCTAAAATTATGGAGTGAACGCTTGGCTTATTTAATCTATTTTATTTTCGTTTTCGTTTCTAGATTATGTCATTGTATGTGTGTAGTATCCATTTCGATCTCTTCACGTCACCACTCTATAGTTACCTTTCACAAAGTTAGAGGATTGGAGGAATTGACTCTCACTACGATATGTAATTTTTCATCTCCTCTGCACTATATCTAAGTATATCTAAGCCTTAGCCCATGTTTTACCGTCCTTAGGCTAACCACCCCTCCTTAGCCCTTGAGCTTCAGGGTTTATTCGCCGCTTTAGTTCCAATGGTGGTGGTGTACTCTTCATAATATGCTTTCGGCTCCCTCAATCAAATGTTTTCTCCTTGGGTTGTGAGGCTGGGCCCGAATACGTTCTCGCCGGCTTGGTGGAGCTGGTGTTGGCACTTCTAGGAACAAAGGCCCTCAATCCTCTGTTTTGTCTCTCCGATGACTTGGCTAGCTTAAGCTAGGGGCTTGTGGGTGTTCGTCTCGAATGAGTGTTAGGTTTGATACGGTGTAGTAGATGTGGTGCTAACTACCGTTTAAAAACTACCGAAGCGGTACTCATTCTTCTTGCTCTTCTGGTCTAGCGATGCAGATATGAACCACGACAAGCTCAGGATGGTGCCCCCGCCGTTATTTGTTCTGCGGCATTCGTGCTTTTCGTGGCGACGAAGTTCAAGATTAGAGAGCAACACAAATTTTCTTTTCATCTTTTAGAGAGAGAGAGAGGCCTTCCTCTCTGATTTCCATTATAACGGAAAAAAAAATGTCTCAGGTACTCTGACAGGGTATAGTTTCTTTTTGTTCACCTCCTGTGGAATAGTTGTTCACATTTGTATCCATTTACCAGACTTTATGTAATATTTTTTCGTGAGGGCTGGTAGTTTAATAGTTTTTTTAAAGCTCTAGTAGTCTAATACTAAGGGGCTGTTTGGATTGCAGCCCCAACTTACCATGCCAAAATTTTGGCGTTGACCTGAGCACAGGTACCTATTTGGATAAGCTCCAACTAATTGGCACGCCCCAGTCCCATCCACTTCTCTCGTTCATTCCGCTTCCAATATATTGGCGAGAGCGTGGCGCCCGATTCCTCCACCAATTTTTTGGTGAGCCAATGGTTGGCATGGCCACCGCAGGCAGAAACCAAACGAGCCCTAAATCATTCGGATGCCTTGGCGTATGGTTTTGAAGAAAGTTGGAAGGTGCCCGTGCCCGTACGTGGTGCCGGGGTCCGGCCGCCCGGGGCCGGACGAGGAGAGGAGGCCGAATAGCCAATCGACAAAGAAGGTGAAAATGGACAAAAGCGACCCTTTCAACAAACTTCAACATAAAATGGCCCCAATTTGTAAATATTTCAAAAAATTGCCTTTTTGCATGACGCCATGGCCAAGACGCAAAAGATATTTGGCGTGACGCTGCGCAGGCGTCATGCTTATGTCGCTATCATGGTGTCCTAGCCTGGGGCGTCATGCATGCTCTCTAGCATGGCGCGCCCGGCCCCGGGCATCATGCAAAAGAGGGCTATTTCGTGAAATATTTTTAGATTGGGGCCATTTTGTGTTGAAGTTTCAGAAAAAGGTCATTTTTGTTCATTTTCACACAAACAATGGGTTGAGCTTCAGAAAAAAAAAGTAGAAGAAAAAGACAAACAACGGGGTGCGTGCGCTGGCCGGGCACGCGGCTACAGCCTAGTAGGAGTACGTGGTACGTACGATCTCCGGCCGGTTGATGCCCCGACCCGGTAGCTAGCTGCTCGGACGTATCCTGCCTACGGACGGACGTGCGCGTGCGTAGGGGCGGACCCAGACTAAAAATTATCCGGTGTCCATATAGAAGAACACATCAAAAAATCAATGACCTACATATTAAATTAATGAATTACCTTAAGCAAGTGTAGATTGGACCCGGTGCCATGGACACCGGCTAGCTGTACGTAGCTACGCCCCTGCGCGTGCGTGCACCGATTGCAGTTGGCGGTTCGGCCGTTTTGTCCCGTGTCTTCTTTGGCATTGCCGGCTTGGTACGACGAGGGCGCAGTGGTACGGCGAGTACCATTTCTTATCGAAAAGGCTGTGCTACCAAGGAGAGGTACGTACCGGTACCGTGTGTGCGCTACAGTATGAGGGCGGGACAGCAGCGCCAGCGCCGCTTTTTCCGTCGTCCCGGCCGGCCGGCTCCACTGTTGGAACGCCCAGTAAGGATCACGTGATTGCCGGCGCCGTGCCGCCGTGCTCCTCTACGCACGTACTAGTACGCCGCGTACTGTGTAGGAGTAGAGTATATCCGTAGACGGGATGGGGTGGCCGGCCTCGCCCGTGCCGCGCGCACTGTTCACGGGTCAAGCTCAGGCCGATCGCCAGCGGCGGAGGACGGCGAAAGGCCACGGCGACCAAAGAAAGAAGGAGAGGTGTGTCGGCATGGGGAGCTGTATGCCGTCGCTATCGCGTGGGGCTGCCGGCGGGATGTGCCGAGTAGTGGATGTCGTGTCGGGAGCAAACTTTTGGCATGTTGCTTTCGTCGCGGCTGTGCGCACAGCACAGTGATCTCGATCGGCTTGTGTGTAGGTTCGCGGTCACATAGGTAGCTGTTCTCCTCCGTGCAAAAGACCGGACAAGGTAAAGAGGGGTGGCGCTGTCACGCTCCAATTTATGTTGCCTACGCGTGTACTGGAGTACATAATTGACTCCTCATGGATGCTAGTTTTTCTTTTCTTTTCCTTTTTAAGGTGGGCCGTGCAGTTGGTCCCGATATTCTTTGCTCGAAAACAAAATGAGTTTTTGGTCATTTTAAGTCAGCAAAGACAGAGCATGGTTAATTAATATGGTTTTACTATTTCTCGGGTGCCTGAAATTTTATGTTGCGTCAGTCATTTTTCTTCTTCTTCCTTCCTTCTTCCCAACCTCACCCAAGAACAACTACCCCACTAGCTGTCTTAGGGGTGGAGGGTGCAGGGGATCACCCAAGGTTTTCATCGGTGGTGTAGAGCTTAGAGGGATGACTGGGGTGATGGTCAGCAACGGCAGTAGGGGGGAGGATGCAGGGGATCACCCTAGGTTTTCGTCGGTGGTGTAGAGCTTAGAGGGATGGCTGGGGTGGTGGTCAGCAACGGCGGTAGGGGGGAGGGTGCAGGGGATCACCCAAGGTTTTCATCGGTGGTGTAGAGCTTAGAGGGATGGCTGGGGTGGTGGTCAGCAACGACGGTAGGGGGGAGGTTGAGGGGAGGGCGGGGCCGCACACTACCGGCCGTGAATGGGGCGGGGTAGGCCGCAGGGAGGAGGAACTGCCTGTTGGGGGAAGAAGATGAACAGTCTGCAACATGACTAAGGCCGTTGGATATTGATTTGATGGGCGGGGACTGATGGAAAGATCTTTTCAGGCACATGTTAAATATAGGGTCCCTAGTTAATAATATAACCAACTGTTAGTTATAAGACCTTTTCATGTCAATATATAGCTAATCTAACAGGCAACATGTACAATAGTTAACTATAAAGAAGTACTACTCTATTAACATATGTACCATCTCACATTTTTACAATATTTTCTTGAGCAAGTGCTAAAGCTTAATCTACAATTCGCTTCTCTCCTCTCTTCTACTCCTTTTATTCAACTCAATAAAAATATACTCGCTACTACCAAAATTCTTGTCTTAGATTTGTCTGGATACAGATGTATCTAGATACATTTTAGTCTCAGGTATATCCGTATCTAGACAAATCTAAACAAGATTTTTGGGACAGAGGTAATGATATTTAAATTCTTATAATATGCTTACATCACTTTGTTTTATACTTGATCGTGTTAAGGCCCTAATTATCCACAACAGTATGGACCACATGTGCAGCTCTCTTTGTTGGCCACGTGTTCTAGAAGCCATTTATTCCCTTGCGCAAGTTTTCGGAACACCCTAGCAACCTTGAGCAGTTGAGCTACCCATACGAAAAGAAACAAGACTGGTAGTATAAATACAGCCGTTTCGTACGACTTTAGGTGTATCAGCAAGCAAATGGGAGCATCGAAATAAGTCGACTGAATAACAAAAGATTTGTAAAGGATTAGCCCGCCGCCAGCAGATGGTCTCAAAGCCTTCAGTAAACCTCGGGACATTGTGTCTTTGTGTGCGTTTGTCGTGTAGGAAAAAGAAGGGAGAATCAAGCTCATATCCAAAAGGCGCTTTTTGAGCGTGCTCAAAATCACGCAGAGTACGAGGCAAGAGAGAAGGACGCTTTGCACTTTGGCGGAACGCAACATAGCTCCAATCCAACAGATGGAGGCGGAGAAGGAAGCAAAGCTGTAGCCGGCATGGCGTGGCGTCCGTGGCGCAGGCCACGTGAGGTCGGGAAGGGGGACACGCCGCACGTGTACGTGCTCTTGGCACTTGTCACGGTCCGGCGCCGGCGGAGACGGGACTTCTGGACCGGACCCCGATCGCTGGCGCGACTCCTATCACTATACTACACGTCCGCCCGGTCAAGTACGTGCGTGCAGCTCACGGTTGCCCGTCGCGTCACGACCCATCCAATCCAACCCTAATAACCAGTAGAGAATATTTTCTGTTGTTGTACTCCAGTGTCCGTGTTGATCGGTTAAGTGTAGTACGAGTAGTATATACTAGCACGTGGACGTGGTAGTACGGAGGAAGCAGTAGCAGTTGACATCGGCATCGCCATCGGCGCACCGCGGCACGGAGCAGACGAGACAGCGGAGGCTGGCTTTGCGTGCGTGCGTGCGTGCGCGTCCTAGTTGGAACGGGTGGCGTAGAGGCCTAGAGCGAGGTTCAAGCAAAGCAAGCGTGCAAACTTAAACAACAGCGTATGGAGTACTTGTACTAGCAGTGGCACTACCCACCACCGGAGGAGAACCAAGAATGAGTGGACACGTTCATGAATTCGTGGCATCATGTCCGTACAAGACGCTCTCACGCTGTACCTGCTTCGCTTGCTTAGTAGAGTAGCCCGAACAACGGATCGATGAACTATTAAGCAAACCCGCGACGTAATGGCCGGTCAATCCCTTGATGGAAACCATGGTCGATGAAAGAATCAATCAATCCACCCGATGCACCTGCTGACCCGCCGTTGGTTAAACTAACGATGCCGGCCTATCTTTCTGTGCCGGCGAGGCGACCAACTCAAAACTAATTCGGTGGGTGGATCCAAGACGCACGGCGAGCGGCGCGGACGACGCCGCTGTCGCTGCACGCACGAGCGGACGAACTTTTTCTAGGAAGACTCGATCCCAGGGGACGCGCGCGAGATGAAACCGCCGCGTCTCCTGCTCCCCTGCTCCCTCCCGCCTGGGATCGGCCGCCATGGCCGGGATCCCGGAACTAGACCTGCGTCAGTACACTGAATGATCTCGATCGGAACCAGAGGGCAGACTGGGCAGTCGGGTCACTATAACCATGTCGCTCATCGAGTTGATACCCCTGGTTAACGATTTCATCTCATCAACATCTTTCTTTTCGGTAATGTTAAAAATCTGAAGTCAGGTTTTTTAAACATTTTTACGGCAAATTTAGTTGGCGTGAGAATGGAAATTTTAGTTTATGAGCACGACAATTTCTTGACAATAAAATGAACGGGGACGGATTTGCTATGTTTACCAACTAAATTTGCTATCTTCGGCAAAATAAAATTGCCATTAAAAATATTCAATTTGCCATGGTCAAAAAAATTGATGTAAGATTAGTAGTGGAGTCCTTTCTTTTTAGGCAACGCTAGGCGCCGGTCGACCGACGCGAGTTTCGACCGGTCGCATCAGAGCCGTCAAATCCGTTGCCCACCAACCGTCTGATTAGGCACCCATGTCCTCCGCTTCCCATTGTGTTGTCTTCTTACCCAAATCAATCAACCGCGCCATGGAAGAAAAGAACGATAGTGAGTTCTGTCAACCACCCTGTCCTAGCCACGGACGTGCAAGGCCTCGTCATTGGCGGTGCTTGTAGCCTCGCCATTGGCATTCCCATCCCTCGTCGGTTCTAGCCCCTGCCCGTGGACAAGTCGCTGCTCCACCGTCGCCGCTCATAGCACCGGCCCAAAAGAGGTCCAGCTCCGGCCCCAAGGTTGCAGCACTAGATGTGCCTCCCCTCTCCCCCGTCCGCCCGCCCTCGTCGTCAACACTGGAAGCACGGATGCACCATCCGCCGTCCTCGAAGTCGTCTCCCATGTCACCACTTCACCCCCTGCCATCACAACAAAAAACTCACCGGTTGTAGCTTTCACAAGTGCCGATTGCAGCCACCACATCGCCACCCCGTCATTGTCGCAACACCACTTCCACCGGTAGAAGCAAAAACATTGTCGGTTCCAACTTCATCGAAAACGGTTCCAGCATCCCCCATCACATGCTTCTCTTCTTTTATCCCAATTCCACCACAACCGCACATCGGTTCCAACATCGCCGAGCATCGGTTGTAGCAAAATGACACCAGTTGCAACAAAAATGCGACGCCAGGTTGTGCGTTATAGCTTCCCCCGGCGGTGATTACAGCTTTCCCTGGCTTTCGTTGCAGCTTTCGGCGCCGCAGTTGCAGTTCTGTGCGGTGGTGGTTGCAGCTTTCGGCATCGATGGTCATCGTATCATCCTCAGAGAGCTCTAACAACAGTGATACTAATTGTAGCATGGTGCTACGCCGGTTATAGCATCACGCGAGCTGGTTGTAGCATCACGTGAGCTTGTTATAGCAGGAGCGCTGCTGCCCGGAGCAGCACCGCCATCCTCACCCTACAGTCACTACGCTCGCAGGAAAAAAGCATGGCTGCTGCTCACATCAGTGTGTGATGTTGCTTGTAGCAAGCATGTTGCAACACTCATTGGCCGATATCCACAAAAGCGACGCCTTGCATCGCAACCCCCTCGTCGTCTATGCAGCAGAAACCATGGCTGGAATCTCTTGCCTCTACACGTGATAGCCCCCTCCCTCCTTGCAACACCGAGATTTGATAGCGGCGCCGCCCCTCGTAACGCTGGGGGGAGGGGCTCATAATCGAGCTGGATGAAGACCATCGCTGGACCAACGAGCATTGCAGATGGCCATGGCTACGCAAGAGAGACGAGATGCGAAGAGAAACGAAAGCCTCTCGTTTGGCGAAGAGATAAGGGAGAAAGTGGGAGGCTGTTTGTGGGCCCCACAAGACACGCTGCACTTCGAGCAACCGACGCAATTCCTAGCCGGTCTCCCGATAGGATTCATTTCCCTTTCTTTTTACAGTGAAACCTACAGGCCCAAAAACTTAGGGAGTTCTTATATGTGATGTACCTGAAAATTTCATTTGCGTTAGTCACTTTCACCAGGGACAATAAGATCTTCACCCAAGGGCCGGAAGCAGATCGTACACTGTTCATCTTCAACCTTCCCTTCTTCATCCTCACGCAACGACCCACCTACCCTGCCGCAACCTCCTGGATCCGTCCCCACGGCCTGTAGGCGCTGCCTCACCGTCCCACCCTCCCTTCAACCTTCCCCTGCCGCTCGTGCATGGCTCAACCTCGTCGTGGCTGGCGCTCCTCACAATGTCCCCGCCTTCGGCGTCAAGCGGAAATTGACTGACACTTATGTGTAAAACAAGGTTAAGTGGTAGGTTAGCAATCACACCTTTCATCTCTACCCTTGGGTGATGATCCAATGCCCCTGTTGTTAGTTTCCAAATTTTTTCCCAAATTGCAGTTTGCACTGGATACGTTGCCTTGTTTTAGTTTGTTTGCACTGGTGGAATCTATTTGAAGTAACAATGTAGGACTATTAACATTGAAGTATCAATGCGGTGTTGGTTGTTCCTACTTTTGACCGGAATGCAGATCATGAGTTCATAACTCAGTGGTACCTATTTTCTCCCATCGCTACCTATTTTTCTCAGTGGCTCACAGCCCAGAAAAGGCCTAGTCTAGTGTTTCTGAGGAGGCCCAGTAGTGCAGTAAAGCCCATTAGTTGTCTCAACAGAAATAAGGAAAGTCCATTACAGTTTGGTTACGTAGGAAAAAGAGGAAAGCCCAACACATAGTACGGGCTTGTTACATACGAAAAAAGGGGCGTACATAAAATAGTACCACCTTAGATATAAAAAATATGAGAAATATAACTACTAGTAAAAAGCTTATAGATAGAACATTAGCGCGGGAAAGAGCTCGGCGCTACTGCTAATTAACCGTAGCGCCTGTTTTAAACGACCGCTACAGGTATAGAAGTATTAGTAGCGCCGGACTGCCACCGGTGCTACTGCTATGTGGACACATCCACACCCACGGGGCTGACCTTAGTAGTAGCCGCAGTCAGAAAGTAGCGTTACTACTAACATGTTAGCGATTGTTAGTAGCCCACCGCTAGCGCTAGTTGTGCGCGGTGCCAGCAGGTGGGCCCGACTTAGCAGTAGCGCCGGTCGACAGGATGGCACTACTGCTATAGAGTTTAGCAGCAGCGACATTTACCATCCCGTGCTACTGGTAAGTCTAACTTATCTTCACCCGCGCGCGGCCCTCACTCTCCCTCTCCACTCTCCATCTCCATCCCCGTCGCTGCCAATGCCGCCCACTACTGCCACCGTCACCCCCCGGTATGTCTCCCTCCCTTCCTCCGATCGTCCTCCCTCCTCCATCCCTCCCTTCCTCCCTCCGCTCTCCCTCCCTCCCTCCCTCCGACCCTTTCCCTCCTCCCTCCCTCCCTCCCACCATCTCCCTCGGACCCTCAACCTCCCTCCCTCCCTCCCTCCCTCATGCATTGCTTCATGGGTGGATGAAATTAGTTTTTTTGTAAGGCTTGGATAGATAGATAGATAGATAGATAGATAAACAGATGGATTAAACTGGTTTTTTTAGTAATGCTTAGGATAGATAGATGGATGGATGGATAGCAGTTAGGGTTATAACTAGGGTATATCTGGTAATACAAATTTTTAGTAAAAAAACTAGTTTTACAAATTTTTAGTAAATGTAGGTCTTTTGAATCAGCATAATAATGTTTAGTTGATAGCTTTTAGGGTTTCACTAAGTCCTAATCAGGATAATGATATTTTTGTTTATATTTTGTTTTTGCAGAAGTCAAGGAGCCCCTGCATCATCCCCGCCGTCGTCCCCGTCACCGACCCCCTCCGACCTCGACGTAAGACCAGCCAAATCCCCATGTCGTTGATGTCGATGGTGATGTAGATGTTTTCATAGATGTAGTAGAGTAGTACATGTGTAGCTGTGACAATGTGATAAAGCTAGTTTTTTTAGAAAGTATCTGTGAGGCTACTCCTTGTTATATGCACTTCTGTTTCATTATTGATTATTAAAAATGCCGACAAAATGGATGCATAGATGCATTTTGAAGAGAACACCTCCGAGTGGCCTATGTTTTGCCGGAGTGTTGATTAATTTCCGTTCCGGCAAATTTCAGGCGCTCGATATGTCCATTTTAGCAAAGGCCATGATGGATTTTTCTGTGAATTTTAGCCTAGCTTGTGCTAAAATGTAGGAAATATCGAGTGCCTCAGATTTGCAGGATAGAGAATTAAACGACATTTTGGTTGACTTCAAGTCTGTCGGGGCTCCAGTCATGATAGTCAAAAAACCAGTGAGGGAGAGTGTCCACCATATATGAGAGAATAAGAATGCCGATTATTGTCGTGGGGGTCGCTTCTCCTTCTTCTCTTTGTGCTAGACCTTTTGCACTAGGGGAAGGAGGAGTAGCGACCATCACCGACGGTCGAAAAATCAGTGACGAAGAGTGTCCGCCATATATGAGAGAAGAAGAATCCCGACCGTTGTTGTGGGGGTTGCTTCTCCTTCTTCTTCTTGTGTTAGACCTTTGTTATGCACTAGGGGAAGGAGGAGTAGCGACCATCACCGATGGTCAAAAAATCAATGACGGAGAGTGTCCACCATAAAGAAGAAGAATCTCGACTGTTGTCGTGAGGGGAGCTTCTTTTTCATTCGAAGGTTTTAGACATTTTGGTGCAATGCACTTTCAAATCAAATTAGGAGCTTCCATCACCAACAGTCGCAAATGTCAGAGATGAAGAATCCCGACAGACCGGTAGTCAACCCGTGGTAAATAATAATGATCTAATTTAGTTTTTGTAGTACATATTGCAAGAATAAATCCGAGGCACTCCGTCGATCTACCAAGGACCAAGCAATCACATGAGCACGACACCGATATTTGTTAACGAGGTTCACCATCATGGCTACATCCCCGGCGCCTGACTACGGGCGCTCCTCCCCGTGACACCGTCACAATACCGCACACCGGCTACCCGGACGCCGGCACTGTAAGTGCATCTAGTGTCCCTTAGTGACTTTGGTGTATTGAAGACTTACAAGGTTAAGGGACTAATGCGTTTGTGAGTGTACACAGGTCTATAAGTCTATGAGGAGCTTGATATTTACAGAGAAAGCCGACCCCTAAAAATGAATGTCTTCGACTGAAGACTTTGGATTTCTGAAGACTTTTTGAAGACTTTGAAAGTAAAGAAATTGGTGTGACCATGAAGACTTGGAATTCATACAAGGAACATGAAGCGTGAAGACTTTTGTTTTCGTAGTTTCATGTTCTCTTTCTTGAGTCATAGGAAACGCCGTACTGTTAAAGGGGGTCGAGGAAAAACTAAGGAAAAGTTTCCAAGTGATGCTCATCTCAAATCCTACACCTACCAATCCTTTCGAGTGAAGCCATTGGAAATCTCATACAGTTCAGTCAATTTCTTCAAAGGATGAGACGGTTCTTCCGTCTGTGAGGAATTTGTTCTGACTGAGGAGTTAGGAATTCGTCAGTACGGATTTCCTACTAGTGAGGAACATGATAGCCCTGAGGAATTTGAACCTCAAATTTCCGACCGTTGCCGTGCCACGCGCCAGCTGTCCCAAAATATCTACCCACCTAGCGGTCATATCATTGAAGGGCGTTTATGTCTTATCATGTCAGGCTGTTCCCTAGGCTATAAATAGCCGCCACCTACAACCACTAGCTGGTTGGCTGCTCCAAGAGAAACTAACACTTGTCATTGAGAGCATCCCATCCTCCGAGGACTTTGAGCGAAAATCATCAAGTGAGGAAAACTCAAACCCAAACACCTACTGAGGGAGTCCTGGACTAGGGGGTGTCCTGATAGCCGAACTATCATCACGGCCGGACTCCAAGACTATGAAGATACAAGATTGAAGACTTCGTCCCGTGTCCGGATGGGACTTTCCTTGGCGTGGAAGGCAAGCTTGGCGATACGGATATGTAGATATCCTACCATTGTAACCGACTCTGTGTAACCCTAACCTATCCGGTGTCTATATAAACCGGAGGGTTCTAGTCCATAGGACGAACAACAATCATACCATAGGCTAGCTTCTAGGGTTTATCCTCCTTGATCTCGCGGTAGATCTACTCTTGTACTACCCATATCATCAATATTAATCAAGCAGGAGTAGGGTATTACCTCCATCGAGAGGGCCCAACACGGGTAAAAACATCATGTCCCTTGTCTCCTGTTACCATCCGCCTAGACGCACAGTTGGGACCCCTACCCGATATCCGCCGGTTTTGACACCGACATTGGTGCTTTCATTGAGAGTTCCTCTGTGTCGCCACCGATAGGCCCGATGGCTCCTTCGATCATCAATAACGACGCGGTCCAGGTGAGATTCTCTCCGGACAGATCTTCAGATTCGGCGGCTTTGCATCGCGGGCAATTCACTTGGGCATCCGGAGCAGATCGAAAGCCACGCCCCTGGCCATTAGGTCAGATTTGGAAGCTTGAATTATATGGCCGACATCCGCGGAGACTTGATCTTCGACGGATTCGAGCCACAACCAAGTGCGCCGCACTGTCTCGATGGGCATGATCTAACTTTGCCGCCAACAAAGGTCTTGGAGGTCAGATTAGTGTCTGCTCCAACATTGATTCGAGCCGATCTCGCCGATCGAGGATGGTTGGTTGGGCGCCACCTTAGAGGCTGAAATCTTTACGGCGATTAAGCGAACATAATCCTCTGTCGCTGCGAAGACCGTGACTCCTGGTGCCGGACTCCTCTCCGACTCCGACCTCCGCTACCGCTTAATCGAATCCGATCGGGCGCCGGTCATGGAGTTCATCTGTCGGACATCTTTCAACACTCGCCTTTTGGCGACATCCTGAATTCACTAAAGTCTCTCTCTTTATCCGGAGATCCATGGCCGGACTACGGTCAGGAAGGTTGGGATGCGGACGAGGAAGAAATTCAACGCCCACCCACCACCCACTTCGTAGCCACTGTCGAAAGCTTACACGACGTGCTCTATTTCGACTCCGAAGACATCGACGGTATGGACGACGATGTAGGAGACAACCATGAACCAGCGCCTATAGGATGCTGGAAAACCACCTCATCCCATGATGTATACATGGTGGATACACCTAAAGGAAATGAAGACGAGGAACAACGGGATGCTACAAAGGATAAATCCCTCGAAAAGCAGTCAAAACGGCAACATAAACGCCGAACCAAGTCCCGCCTCAATAGAGACCCAGCCATAGAGCAGGGCGAACCGGTGGACGACGAACATGCTATCAAGCAATCGTCCGAACAAGACAACTTGATAAACAACCCGCCCTCAAGGAAGACAACAGTCCGGACGATCTTACGCCGACAAATTGTTGGAGCAAAATAACCTCCACAAAGGCTCGTTGCCATCTGGCGCGTAGCTTGAAAAAGCGAAGCGGAAGCTCAAAACAGCGGAAGATGCACTCGAAATCAGATGGAGCAAAGTATTCAACATCATAGACAAATACGGCGACGATCGCCAACAAAGAGCTACCCCAAAAGAAAGCTATCGCCTGATTTGACGAGGAGGCCTTAGAGCCCCACAATCAAAAAGTAAGAAGGCCACCGGTCGGATGGACGACCCCACGGCAAAAGAGAGCGGCAAATGGCGCCAAGACACAAGCCGGTATGCGATCCGCATAAGGATTCACATCAAAAGGATGGCCCATTAGGTCCATCTATGGGCCAAGAAAGCAAGCTCTTCAAAGCAATGCAACACGCCAAAATCCAACATCACGACACACCCAATATATGCGCCAGACACCCCTGTGTTTCACCGATGAGGTGTTGGATCACGAATTCCCGGTGGGATTCAAACCCATAAACATAGAGGCATACGACGGAACAATGCACTCGAGTCCGGATTGAGGATTATATCCTCCACATACACATGGCTAGAGGAGATGATCTCCATGCCATAAAATACTTACCCCTCAAGCTCAAAGGCCTCAAGCTCAAAGGGCCAGCCCGGCATTGGCTCAAAGGCCTCCCTGAAAATACCATTGGAAGTTGGGAAGAGCTCGAGGATACTTTTGGGGCAAACTTTCAAGGGACTTATGTCCGTCCTCCGGATGCAGACGATTTATTTAAGTCATATAACTCAACAACCCGGAGAGTCAGCCCGCAAATTCTGGAACAGGTTCTCACCAAAAGAACCAAATAGTCGATCGTCCGGACGCCAAGCCTTAGCAGCTTTCAAACACAACGTCCGAGATTTAATGGCTCGCTGTACACCTCGCCAAGAGAAGCCGAGAACCATGGCCGCATTAACAAGCCTCATGACCCGCTTTTGCGCGGGAGAGGATAGCTGGCTAGCAAGACGCAGCACCAGCGACCCAAGTACATCCAAAGTCAGGGATGGAAATGGGAAACCACGGCGCAACAAGGACCAGCTCCGGATTAAAGGGAACGGTCCAAAGAGTGCGCAGTCAATGCCGGATTCAAAAGCTCACGGCAGAACAACAAAAAATTGCCCCTTAAGGACAATAGCGATGAGCTATCCAACTTAAACAAAATCTTGGACAAGATATGTCAAATCCACAAGACTCCGGAGGCCCGCAAACCACACCCACGTAGATTGTTGGGTCTTCAAATAGTCCGCAGACTCAACGCCCGAACACAAGGGGCTCGACACACCAAGTGAGGATGATGACGAACCCCACAAGCAGAGCACCGAAAACAAAAGAATTTCCCACAAGAGGTTAAAACAAGAAACTCACTTCACGTGATAAAGGGAAAAACAGAGCGGCGCCCATTAAGATGCGCTACGCACATACTACCCTAGCGGTACCAACACCGGTTGTCAAAACCAATCACCTTCGACCATCGTGACTACTCCGAAGGTATCCGAACGCAGGATGGACTGCCTTGATATTGGATCATATAATCGACGGATTCCAATTTACACAAGTCCTCATGGATGGCGGCAGTGACATAAACCTGATATATCGGACACAATCCGCAGGATGGGGATAGACCCAACCAAAATTCGCCATAGCAACACCTCCTTTAAAGGGGTAATGCCAGCCCATATGCCCATTGTACGGGCTCCTCATCGCTAGAAGTTGTGTTCGTTCATCCGACAACTTCCGTCGCGATAAGTTAGTCTTCCATGTCGCCTCATTTAAAAGTAGCCATCAAGCACTATTGGGACGCCAAGCTTTCGCCGCTTTAACGCAATACCGCATTATGCATCTCTAACACTTAAAATGCCCGTCCACGCGCATCATCTCATTAAAAGGAAGTATTATGTTACTCGAGCACGGAAGAACATGAGACTGCCTTGACAGCCCCACACCTATCCGGCCCGCTTAGTCAAAGAACCTGAATAGGTCATTCAAACCCCGGACACGGCTAGACGAGTCCGGCGCTTACTAGCGGCATACCCCCATACAAGGGCTGCATGCATGTATAACAAGAGACAATAAAGCTCAATTTTATTCACTTCTTCAATCGCACTGCTTATTTAATATAAAGTACATCTTTCGCACGATCCTTTTCTTTTAAACTAAGTTCTCTCTTTACAGATGAACAACGTGCTACACCTGGCCCAAGATACGCACACAACGGAGACACAAAGCAGACGCAGAGGGACCCGCTGCAAGGATTCTTTTCAGATTAAGACCTGCGTAAACCTTTTTTACTATCTCTTGTTGATATACATCCCCGGTTTCTTACTATAACCGAGGAGGAGGCTGGCATTGGCCGCACCTGAATTTTTTATGCTGCACGACACACTAGGGGCTTAGGCATTATTCTGCCTGCTTTTATAAAGACCGAATACCTTAGGGAGTATTCGCGCCTCGAGTTAGGCCTTATATGCATCAGCCCGAATCATGTCTTTGGTCAAATGTTGGGTTTTCCTGCCCCGTGTTTTTCTGCCTTACGCCCGCTCTATCGCTAACGCGCACCGGAGAGAACTATTGCGACAGTTCCCGTTCGGCCGCAAGCGAGCACCTCAAGAGAGAAAGCCGAAAACCGACCGTCATGATATAGCGAGAGACTGGTCAACCACTCGATGACTCATCGGAATGTTTAGAATTCTCCGCATTAATGAAGGACCGTTTTCGTCAGCACATACGCACTCGAATTCGGGAGAGTGGAGCCCTCAGGGCTATATAGTAGCCCCACCTCGAACTCCTATGGCTAAGTGAAAGTGATAAAGCATTATAGTCCGGTTACATCTAGTTTGCTACGCTACCACCTCCTTAACAGACCAAGACGTTGGATTGTTGAAAAGCTACTGCTTTGCAAACACCTCAAGACTATGTGCGTGGGGCTGAAGCCAAGGACTGCCATCTTTCAGGTTATATATACATATACATAAACGACCGCAGAGGGAGTAGTCTACTACTTGAACGCACAAGTATAAAAAGCTCTTATATTATATTGAAACATTGTTTTCACAATTCATACATGTCATTTAAAGATGATATCCTTCAAGCACTACGTCTCTATTAAACGAGCGCCCTGCAGGACTTCCTCAAAATAGTGCTCGATGTGTACTGCTTCGTCCGAATCTTGGGACGCAACATCGTGGCCTTCATCTCCGCCAAAGATGTCTTGACACGGGCCGAGCCATCCGCTCCCTCAATGCACGCCGACCGCTTCATTGCGCCGACACGCTGGTACCGCACCAAGGAACTGCTGCACTAAGCCAAAATAACTCTTTTGGCTGGGGTCCGCTCGCCACAAATGAGTCATGACATGTGTCGGTGTCAAACCGGCGGATCTCGGTAGGGGTCCCGAATCTGTGCGTCTAGGTGGATGGTAACAGGAGACAAGGGACACGATGTTTTACCCAGGTTCGGGCCCTCTTGATGGAGGTAAAACCCTACGCCCCGCTTCGATTGATATTGATATTGTGGATGTTTACAAGAGTGGATCTACCACGAGATCAAGGAGGCTAAACCCTAGAAGCTAGCCTATGGTATGATTGTAAGGGTTGTTGTTCTTCTAGTCCCATCGACTAAAGCCATCCGGTTTATATAGACACCGGAGAGGGCTAGGGTTACATAGAGTCGGTTACAATGGTAGGAGATCTACATATCCAGATCGCCAAGCTTGCCTTCCACGCCAAGGAAAGTCCCATCCGGACACGGGCTAAGTCTTCAATCTTGTATCTTCATAGTCTTGGAGTCCGTCGATGATGATAGTCCGCCAATGATAGTTCGTGGTAGTCCGCTATCCGGACACCCCTAATCCAGGACTCCTCAAGAGCCCTTAACCAGGCTTCAATGACGATAAGTCCGCGCGATGTTGCTTGGCATTGCAAGGCGGGTTCCTCCTCCGAATGATAGAAGATTGTGAACACCAGGATAGTGTCCGCTCGCAAAATAAATTCCACATTCCACCGTAGAGAGAATAATAATATATACAAGTTCAATCTCGGCGACGCTTTTACGTGGCATGACGCCACACCACTACCAAGCCATTACTCGAATTGTTTTTACTTTACCACCTCAACAGATTTAGCTAAGCGGTTTCTTGGCACGCCTTGTCGGCAGAGATCATGTTTTCCTTAATCCGGGATTCTCATCAATACGGGCGTGGGTAACCCAACCGCGCCATTGATGGTGACGCTTGGGAGATAAGCGAAGTTTACCAGCTGGTGGGGGCGGTAGACTTCGCCTACCATATAAGGGATAAGGATTCACCTTCTCACCTCGCCTTCTTCCTCCTTTGCTTATCCATCTCCAAGACTCGAGCTCAGGCGCCCAAGTTCGCGCTCTCGTCTCAACCTTCTCCGACCATGTCCGGAGCGGAGGTAAATGGTTGGCCTCCACCGTTAAGGAGGAGCATATCGCTAACTGCGGGCGCGGATACCTTTCCGGCAACATCGCACCGCTGCCCGACGAGGGCAGCTCATCCCCACCCCTGTGCCCCATGAGAGGGTCGTCTTTCTTCCCACTTCCTTCATGGATCGGCTTTCCACTTCACCCCTTTGTCCGGGCCTCATGTTCTACTACGGCCTGGATTTAGTGATCCGGCGCCAACTTCATCCTCAACATCTCGGCGTTTATCGTTGCGTGTGCGAGGCCTTCCTCTGCATCCAGCCCCACTTCGCTTGTGGCTCAAGACCTTCAATGTCAAGCGAAGGTAGTGAAGGGCACTCTGCGGAGTGCGGAGGCGCCATGTTGGGCAAGATGCCCAATGTCCTTTGGTTCAAGGGGCCTTCGTGGAATCCGTCAAGGGTGGCAATCGGGTGGTTCTATATCACCGAGCAGCCAAGACCCTACATGGGCGGCGGCCCCGAAGTTTAGATCTGGTATCCCCACGCAGCTCACCTCCACGGAAAGAGAAGGGCTTGCTGGGGTAGTTCAAGGAGCCGACGGGACTCCAAGCCTCAGATCCGAAGCTCGTGAAGAAGCTCGCTGGTTAACGTGGTCCAAGTCATGCTCGCTCACCGGATTCTACCATGCCAAGAGCGGCATTCGTGGCTAGTTTGGTTGCCACCACGGCTCAGCGGCTCGAGAAATGTCATGCGACTGTGCTCTAGATTCCAAATTTACTAGCCGGCCGGGCAGCACAGGTTGGTGGCTGTTTGATGGTGGCCTCGCTGGAAGATTCTCAAAGGCTTTAAAATATATATAATTGAAGCATCACCTCTAACCCGATCCAAAACCATCTAGGAAATTATTTGTTTAATGCCGCAGCTACAAATCCACCATCCAAAGCATCGAATGGGGCGCTGGGAGGCTAATCCATCCGCTCGGTATTTCGTGCCAAAGCTAGCTCTTGATTTTTCGACTCCATCCAAACAAACACCAGCAGATCTCGAGCAGCCTGCCATCCAGCCATCCACAGCGAGCGATCCAAACTAGCCTCAATCTGTGGAGTTCGATCCGAACAGCACCAAGCGCCGAGCTCTTCACACGGACGTCTAAGGCGCCGAGGGTGCTGTTCAAGGTGTGCAAGACGACGTCACGATCACGGATTTCGCCGCAGCCGCCAGCCGACGAGGTAAGTGATTCTACCCCTTCACGGGACACTTGTTTTCATAGTTTGACTCTGCGGGTTTTAATTTCCCTTCTCCTTTGATAGGATCGATGAGGAAGGCGAGCAGATTACACGCCTGCTCCTATGCCGAAAAATCCGATGGGCGCTGCCTAGCGGGCTCTCGGTTCCGCACCGCACGTGGTGCCGGAGAAGAAGGCCAAGAAGGAGGCCACGGTGCTCGAAAGAGTGACCGTTTTGTGTCCGACGACTCGGGCGGACTCTCCCACGAAATGAGGAGGAGGAGAGGAATCTCCCGGAGGAGGGAGAGAGGAAGAGGAAGGCTTCCCCAACAGGGGAGGCCAAGGTCCAAGAGGGGAAGGACTATTCCCGGACAGCTCCGCCAACATCAACGCTGGCGAGGAAGAATGGCCTTCAAGGGCCAGGCCTCCGGTGAGATCGTAAGTATCCGGATTCCTCGAATGATTTATAATTTTTCTGCGTCACATAGTGTCATTCGATGCCGCATGCTGCCCGTAGTCCGCCAAGATGATCTCCCCGCTTCATCGAAAGGGTCGTTGGCTCCGTCGGATGTAGACTCCATCCCGACCGCCTCCACCCCCGCGACACCGAGGACGCCGAGGTGGGATCCCAAGAAGGGACCCATCGGGGAGGCCCGGAGGCGCCACAAGGCGCCTCCGGACTTTTGCGCCGGACTCCACATCGAGAACTCGTAGCGGTTTGAGTCCGCCGGCGGCCCTTCGAACGAAGGGCAAGACTCGTGACGCCGGGCGGCTTCCGGCCCAACCGGGGCGCCTGAGAATTTGTTGGAGGCGCTGCAGAGCGCTTCCATCGAGGAAGAACACCACACTATTATGAGTGCGGTGATCCGGAAAGTGCAGCTTCGCCAGAGCGGGCTGACCAAGCCTCAAGTAGCCTTCTATCTGCTTTGAGGTAAGAATTTAATAATATGCAATGTAATACCGCATAGACAGTAGCCCCGATGCTCGGTTCGTGTTCGGAAAGAAAAGCCGGATGAGGATCTGAAAAATAAGATATACGCAGGGTTGCTAAAAATTATGTCAATATGGGTTGCAGGCTGCTATTTGCGACCTCTGCCAAGACTGACATGCGAGGTCGGTGCTTTGAAGCAGAGTCGAGCGGTCCGAGCAAGAGCTCGCCGCGCCAGAAGCAGCTCGAGGACAAAGAAGGTGAGTAACACCACTTTGAACATGTACCTTCTGTAAAAGGATTTAGGTTGCAACAAAAAATAACAAGGATAACATGGATACTGCAGGGCCACGAATGAGGTGGCGACCACGAAGGAGGCCGTGTCCGTGGCCGATCGCAATGCGCCCCGAACGGCAGAGCGAGAAAAGCAGGAGGCGGGGTGGCGGTGGTTCAGCAAGAGCTCCTGTGCCTCATGGAAAAGCATGAGATTTTGGAGCGTGACTCAAAGACTCGAGTCCGAGCTTGCCTCGCCTCGAAAGTGCCAAACTGCCAAGGCCGAGGCCCATAAGTCCCTTCAGGAGATTGAGTTGATGAGGAAGATAGCGGCGGTAAGGCATTTTTCATGCAAAGCAAGCATGTGAATGTAAATTACGTGTTACTTACCCGAATTCGGAGCTCTCCAGGGGCGTTTGCAGATCTGCCTCGCGCAGTGTGTCGATGTCGCCAGATTCTACCGAGCCGAGGAGGGAGCTCAACGGAGAAGGTCTTCTGGTCTCGATGCTTTGGCCGCCATCCGGTGTTTCTAGCGACCACTCAAGCAGGTGGTCGAGCTTCTAAGGTGGCCGAGCAGGCCATGAAGGGCCTCATAGTCCGGTGTGGGCTCGGAGAGGCCATGCACTGGAGCTACTTTGCCCTCGTGACGGCGGTGGATGCGTGCCTCGGGTGGAGGTTACTGCGCTCACTTTGTATTGAAGGTGCTCGTTGGGCCCTTGCCCGCGCAAAGGTGCATTGGGGCAAGCTGGATGCGGAGAAGCTAATCATCGACGCGCCAAAGAGGGCAAGGAATATCGTACGCCCGAAATGTACTATAAGACTGTCCTGAAGGGTGCCGCAAGATTGCGGATGAGTGCCCCAGGGATGTAATTATTGAGTAAATTCGCAATGTGTTATCCTGTGCGCTGAAAACTTTGTTCATATGCGCTAAGCAACGCTTGTTAATTTAAAATATTACCTTCATGCGGCCGTTTATTAAATGAGAGATGGCAAGTCGTCGGCTTCAGCCCCCATGCCACGAAAAAGTTGGGGTGTTCGGGATAAACTTGAGCACTCTTGTTCCCATTTTTGGGTCCATCTAGGAGGCGCCAACACAACTAACAAGGCAACCGGACTTATAGTGCTTGAACACTCTCACTTAGCCATAGAATTCTATAATTTTAAATTTCGCAAGCCTCTAGTATTCGAGGACCGAATTGGGCGCTATCCACGCCTTCGCCGGACATAATCCGAACTTCGCTCAAGGCGGCGAGGTCTTTAAGGACCCGAAGGACCTCTCGAACAGCGACCAGCTCTCGCCTTTATCATGACAGCTCAGTTTTAGCTTTCCATCGAGGCGTTAACTCGGCTCAACCGGGCGCAATCGTAGTGGTTCTCCCAGTGCTACCTTAGCCGATAGAACGAAACGTAAGGTGCCAAACATGGGAGCCGGAAAACCCAACTATTGACCCAAGACATGATTCGAGCTGATTCATATAATGCTATAAGTTCGGGTGCCGCACTTGTGAAAGTGTTCGGACTTTATCACACCATAATGCGGAGAACATAAGCCCTCGTGTATTTGGCCGTACCAAAATGTGCAGGTGCAACATGTCGTAATGAGCATATATATATATATATATATATATATATATATATATATATATATATATATATATATATATATATATATATATATATATATATATATATATATATATATATATATATATAAGGTAATGCAATTATGGGCAAAAGTGCTGCATTTTATTTGAGAAGATATGCTATGAGTGGAATGATACAAATAGTGCGGAAAGCAAGGGATTGGACGAATTAAAGGCGTCTCCCCGGGGTAGGCCGCGGAATGTTTGTATTTAACAAATTTAATGCTCGTGATGGAGACCACTTGAGTGTTCGTGCGGCCTTTGTCCTTCCCTGGCTGTGGCATCATGAGTTCGCAGGTTCGCCACGGACAGAGTTCTGTATAAAAAGAAAATAAAATAAAAAGAGCGACACACTTGGGAGCCCCCGTGTGGTCGAACCGCACTGGTCTGTTGTGGTTGTGCCTTCCCTATGCCCATGGTATCTCCAAGGCGTAATTATGTACGCCGAGAGCTTCTCTTACAATTTTGCGAGGGCTAGGTTGAGGCCGCATTGCTGCTGCGGCTCGAACGCGTGCTGTGGTCTTGGTTGATGTTGCTCCGGCGCTGCTTGGTCGTGTCCGGTCGCTTATCGGCCGGATTTGAGAATTGCCTTAAAGGCTGCTCGTGCCTCTCGCCGTGAGAGCATTGTATGTTCCTCCGCTCGGAGGGCGTTCGTGTTTCCATTGACCGTGATGACTCCACGAGGCCTCGCATCTTGAACTTAAGGTATGCATAATGCGGCACCGCGTTGAATTTGTAAACGCGTTCGTCCGAAAGCAGAGCGTGATAGCCGCTTGTGAACGGGACTATGTCAAGATTAACTCGCTCGGAAATTATCCGGGATCCAAGACCACTTCGGTGTAATCGAGCTCGTATAATTGGCCTCGACACCGGTATGACGCCTTTGAAGGTTGTCTTTGTAGGTTTAACTTTGAAGGGTCTATGCCTATCTTGCGATCGTATCCCGATAAAGCGGGTTCAGCTCTTGCCGCCGTTCCATCCGACTCTCGTGAGGTGAAATCCATCGGCGATTGGGTCTAAAACCACGCGCGAATCCGCCATGGCGGATATCGGTCGGATGGTCTCTTCGATCGAAAGTGATCGGGCAAGAGGACCATGGGTTGAATTTTGGGGCGCATCGCTCCATCGCAGATACGCCCTTTAGTGCACGCTCGGCCTCTTGGGAATATGCGCTATGATATCATGTTTACCATCCAACTTGAGGGGGAATCCTTTTGTCCTCTCGTTGTTCGGCGGCCGGTCTCTTCCTCGTCATCGCTGTAGCCCTTGTCACCGTTGCGATTAATTTGCTCGCGCTTGAATACCCAACAATCTTCATTGGTGGTGGTTGGCTTTTCGGGAGTTCCGTATTTGACAGAGCGGTCGAGTATTCGGTCCAAATTGGACGGGCCGGAGTGGTTCTTTGAATGGCTTCTTCCGCTGACGGGCTTGGAGCCTCGAATCTCGCGCTGACCGCCAGATCCTCATTCTTGTCGCCGTTAATACGGCGTTTTTGTTTCGACGCAACCTGCCATTCGGTCCTTGGTATCCGGACTGCCACGCGTTTGGCCGAGGTTGTTACTGCGAGCCAGCTAGCTATCCTCTCCCGCACGTAAGCGGTCATGAGTGATGTGAGGGCTGCCATGGATTTCGCTTCTCCTGCCCTAGGTGCCGGGCCAGCCACTTTCGTCAGCGGATGTTATGTTTGAAGGCAGCGAGGCCTCTGATCCGGACAACGACGATTTGATTTTTTCTTTGTTAAGAACCGTGTCCGTAATTGCCCGCCGATTCGTCTGCGGCTGGATTATGTGGCTTAGGTCATCAAGGTCGGTGGTAGCTTTACGCGCCTCGGAAGTTGTCGAGGAATGCGGCTTCCGTGTCTTCCCAAAGATCCAATTGACTCTGCGCAGGCTGTTAAGCCAATGCCGAGCTGGTCCTTTTGAGCGGGAGATATTTGATGGCGTGAAGATGCCGCCGCAGGCCATGTGTATATGGAGAAGATAATCCTCAATCCAAACCGCGGGGTCTGTTGTGCCATCGTGAGGATTCGATATTAACGGGTTTAAACCCTTGAGGATTTGATGATCCATCCCGCCACCTATTTAGGAGCGGCGATATGTTATAACTGAGATTATGATCCTCGGCACGCTGTCAATTTTGACAACATACCGAGTCTCAGGGGCTACTATCTATACAGGGCGCATTCTATATGCATAACTGTCAGAAGGTACATTATTTTTGCGTACCTCAAACCCCGTCAGTAAACTTCTGGCGGCTTCATGCAATCCGCTCTCAGCGGATGCAATTCTTTCAATCACCGTACCCATTAGAGCACGGTGATCTTTTGAGATAGCCGCTCGCCCGAGCAGATCCTTCAGCTCCTCCGACCGCACGCCAGTTGGCACCGAACCTTCCGGCCCCGCCGGACTTGGGGAAACCCTCCGCGACGACACCTCGTCGTCCGCCTCGCATGAGGGTGCGACAGGTGGAGGCGTTGGCTCTCCATCATCTCCGAAGAAGATCCTCAAGACGAGCTCACGAGAAGGGCTGAGATCCGAACTACAAGGTACAATTTCGGTTATCTTTAGAAATAGATGCAAGGATGTTCCTTATTTACAAGACCCCTTCCTTTTTACTTACGGCTCGCTGGAGGGCTGATCCCCTTGGGGAAACAGTGCGGCTGGGTTGCTTCCCAACGCCGGACTCTCTGACGAAGATTTCTTTCCTCTCTTTGAGGCCTTGACCTCCGGATCTTCCGAAGCGGTCCTCTTCTCTCCTTGGAGGGTGGGACTTTGATCCTCCTTCCTCGAAGCCTCCTTCATGGAGGCAGTTGCTTCCTGCTCCTACCTTCGCTTTCTTTAAAAGGCGCGCCTTCAACATCTTGGTCAAGATGGGATCCGGCGTGGTCTCCGGGAGGAGCCGGACACCTTATTAACTTTGCCTTGGCTATCCACTCCTGTTCAAGAAACGGCTCTTTAAAGGGCATACATATGATAAATGAATGAACAGCCTGTCCGTTACATGTGACTACTTACTTGAGTATCTGGGCGATTGCAGCTTAGTCCTGCGTCCTCAGTCAGGTCCGGACACTTCTCTTGTGATCCGAAGAACAGTTTATACATCTCCACGGGCGTCGTGCCCATAAAATTTTGGAGAGCTCGTGGTCCCTCCGGATTAAATTCCCACAGAGGAGGGGGCGACGTTTGCAGGGCAGAAGGCGCCGGATCAACATAACCTGCGCCACTGCAACCAGATTGATCTCTCTTTCTTGGAGGTCTCGAATCACGGCCTGCAGCAAAGGAACGCCCTTGGATGTCCCCACCGAGCCCTTTGTTGACCCATGTCGCCACTACTGTGGTGGACTCTGAGCGGAAGGCGGGGGCGCCACCCATTTGGTGCCCCCGGGAGCGGTGATATAAAACCACTCCCGTTACACAAACCAAGCTCCTCTTGAAAAGAGCCCTCGGCCATGGAGCATCAGACATTTGCTTATGATCGCCCCTCCGACTCTGCTTGTTGCCCCCGATCATGTTTGGCTCCACCTTGAAGGTCTTGAGCCACAATCCAAAGTGAGGGGTAATATGGAGGAAGGCCTCACATACGACAATGAATGACGAGATATGGAGGATGGACTCTGATTCAAGTCATGGAAATCCAGCCCATAATAAAACATGAGCCCCACGCACAAAGGGATCCGTCGGAAGCCTAAACCCGAAGGAAGTGAGACACGAAACACCACGCTCGCCGGGCTCGGGAGTGGGAATGACCTGCCCCGAGCAGGCAGCCTATGCGAGATCTCGCCGTTAGATACCGGCGCCTCGCAACTTTAGCACATCTTCTTCTGTGACGGAGGAAGACATCCATCGGCCGTGCTGGTCGGAGCCGGACATCGTCAAAAGTCCGAAGCGCCTAAATCTGAAGCTTTGGGTATTAGAACTCGAAGCGCGAGGCGAACTCGATGGAGGGTGTAAAAGGAAGAGGGCCTTGGTCTCATTATAAAGTGGTTGAATACCAAGAGCCCTCCCCGTGGTCGATTAGGAATCGCCTTTGATAGAGAAGGCAGGTCGACGGGCACGGTTGGGTTACCCACGTCCGTATTGATGGGAATCCCGGAATAAGGGGGCACGATCTATGCTTTGATAAGACGTGCCAAGGAAACCGCCTCACTAAACACGCTGAGGTGGAACAGTAAAAACAATTCATATAAAGGCCTGGCCATGGTGTGATGTCACGCCGCAATACGCCAACAGATCTCGTGCAAAAGTTATTCTCTATGGTGGTATGTGGAACTTGTTTTGCAGAGCGGACACTATCCTTGTGTTCAAAACCTTCTATGAAGTATTCGGAGGAGGAACCCGCCTTGCAATGTCGAAGAAAATATGCGCGCGGACTCGCGTCATTGAAGCCTGGTTCAGGGGCTACCGAGGAGTCCCGACTAGGGGTGTACGGACAGCCAACTATCATCACGGCCGGACTCCAAGACTATGAAGATACAAGATTTGAAGACTTCGTCCCGTGTCTGGATGGGACTTTCCTTGGCGTGGAAGGCAAGCTTGGCGATACGGATATGTAGATCTCCTACCATTGTAACCGACTCTGTGTAACCCTAACCTATCCGGTGTCTATATAAACTGTTGGGGAATGTTGCAGAAAATTAAAAATTTTCCTACGGTTTCACCAAGATCCATCTATGAGTTCTACTAAGCAACGAGTCAAGAGAGAGAGTTTGCATCTACATACCACTTGTAGATCGAGTACGGAAGCGTTCGAGGGAGTGGTGATGATGGAGTCGTTCCCAACGTGATTCCGATCACCGATGACCAAGCGCTGAAAGGACAGCACCTCCGTGTTCAACACACGTACGGGACGATGGCATCTCCTCCATCTTGATCCAGCAAGGATGAAGGAGAGGTTGAGGAAGACAACTCCAATGGCAGCACGATGGCGTGGTGCAGTTGGTACGGCAGTTCTCCGGCAGGGCTTCGCCAAGCTCGCAGGGAGAAAGAGAGGTGTTGGGGAGGGGAGGGGCTGCGCCTTCAATGGTGTGTGCAGCCCTCCCCCCCACCCCTCTATTTATAGGAGGAGAGGGCAAGGGGGGCGGCCATCTAGGGAAACCCTAGATGGGGGCGGCGCCAAGGGAGGAGGAGAAAGTGGCTTGCCCCCCAAGCTAGGGGGGCGCCCCCTTTAGGGTTTCCCTCCCCATGCCCTAGCCGATGGGCCTAGGTGGGGGCGCGCCCAGCCCACCAGGGCTGGCTCCCTCCCACTTAGCCCATGTGGCCCCGGGGGTGGCCCCTCCCGTGGACCTCCTGAACTCTCTCGGTGGCCCCAAGACATTACCGTATACCCTCAAACTTTCCGGAGTCCGCTTAACCACTTTCCATATATAAATCTTTACCTCCGGACCATTCCGAACTCCTCGTGACGTCCGGATCTCATCCGGACTCAACAACATTCGGTAATCACATACTTGTCTTCCTAATAACCCTAGCGCCACCGAACCTTAAGTGTGTAGACCCTACGGGTTCGGAGACATGTAGACATGACCGAGACGCTCTCCGGTCAATAACCAACAGCGGGATCTGGATACCCATGTTGGCTCCTACATGCTCCTCGATGTTGTCATCGGATGAACCACGATGTCGAGGGTTCAAGCAACCCGTATTCTATTCCCTTTGTCGACGGTATGTTACTTGCCCGAGACTCGATCGTCGGTATCCCAATACCTCGCTTAGTCTCGTTACGCAAGTCACTTTACTCGCATCAGTAATGCATGATCCCGTGACCAGACACTTGGTCACTTTGAGCTCATTATGATGATGCACTACCGAAAGTGGGCCCAAGATACCTCTCCGTCATACGGAGTGACAAATCCTGCCTCGATCCGTGTCAACCCAATGACACTTTCGGAGATACCTGTAGTGCACCTTTATAGTCACCCGATTACGCCAGACGTTTGATACACCCAAAGCACTCCTACGGTATCCGGAGTTACACGATCTCACGGTCTAAGGAAGAGATACTTGACATTGGAAAAGCTCTAGCAAAACGAACTACACGATCTTGTGCTATGCTTAGGATTGGGTCTTGTCCATCACGTCATTCTCCTAATGACGTGATCCCGTTATCAATGACATCCGATGTCCATAGTCAGAAACCATGACTATCTGTTGACCAACGAGCTAGTCTACTAGAGGCTTACTAGGGGCGATTGTAGTCTATGTATTCACACGTGTATTACGATTTCCGGATAATACAGCTTATAGCATGAATAAAAGACAATTATCATGAACAAGGAAATATAATAATAATGCTTTTATTATTGCCTCTAGGGCATATTTCCAACAGTCTCCCACTTGCACTAGAGTCAATAATCTAGTTACATTGTGATGAATCGAACACCCATAGAGTTCGTGTTGATCATGTTTTGCCCATGAAGAGGTTTAGTCAACGGATCTGCGACATTCAGATCCGTATGCACTTTACAAATTTCTATGTCTCCATCCTGAACATTTTCACGGATGGAGTTGAAGCGACGCTGATGTGCTGGTCTTCTTGTGAAACCTGGCTCCTTGGCAAGTGCAATAGCTCCAGTGTTGTCACAGAAGAGTTTGATCGGCCCGACGCATTGGGTATGACTCCTAGGTCGGTGATGAACTCCTTCACCCAAATTGCTTCATCGCGCTGCCTCCGAGGCTGCCATGTACTCCGCTTCACATGTAGATCCCGCGACGACGCTCGCTTGCAGCTGCACCAGCTTCTCGCTCCACCATTCAACATATACACGTATCCGGTTTGTGACTTAGAGTCATCCAGATCTGTGTCGAAGCTAGCGTCGACGTAACCCTACTGACGAGCTCTTCGTCACCTCCATAAACGAAAACATGTCCTTTGTCCTTTTCAGTACTTCAGGATATTCTTGACCACTGTCCAGTGTTCCTTGCGGGATTACTTTGGTACCTTCCTACCAAACTTACGGCAAGGTTTACATCAGGTCCAGTACACAGCATGGCATACATAATAGATCCTATGGCTGAAGCATAGGGATGACACTCATCTCTTCTTTATCTTTTGTCGTGGTCGGGCATTGAGCTGAGCTCAATTTCACACCTTGCAATACAGGCAAGAACCCTTTCTTGGACTGATCCATTTTGAACTTCTTCAAAATCTTATCAAGGTATGTGCTTTGTGAAAGACCTATGAGGCGCCTCGATCTATCTCTATAGATCTTGATGCCTAATATATAAGCAGCTTCTCCAAGGTCCTTCATTGAAAAACACTTATTCAAGTAGGCCTTAATGCTGTCCAAGAATTCTATATCATTTCCCATCAAAAGTATGTCATCTACATATAATATGAGAAATGCTACTGAGCTCCCACTCACTTTCTTGTAAACGCAGGCTTCTCCATAAGTCTCATAAACCCAAACGCTTTGATCATCTCATCAAAGCGAATGTTCCAACTCCGAGATGCTTGAACCAGCCCATAAATGGATCGCTGGAGCTTGCATACTTTGTCAAGATTCTTAGGATCGACAAAACCTTCCGGCTGCATCATATACAGCTCTTCCTTAAGATAACCGTTAAGGACGCTGTTTTGACGTCCATCTGCCATATCTCATAATCATAGTATGCGGCAATTGCTAACATGATTCGGACGGACTTAAGCTTCGCCACGGGAGAGAAAGTCTCATCGTAGTCAATCCCTTGAACTTGCCGATAACCCTTAGCGACAAGTCGAGCTTTATAGATGGTGACATTACCATCCGCGTCCGTCTTCTTCTTAAAGATCCATTTGTTTTCTATCGCCGCCGATCATCGGGCAAGTCACCAAAGTCCACACTTTGTTTTCATACATGGATTCTATCTCGGACTTCATGGCTTCTAGCCATTTGTTGGAATCTGGGCCGCCATCGCTTCTTCATAGTTCAAGGTTCACCGTTGTCTAACAACATGATTTCCGTGACATGGTTGCCGTACCACTGCAGTGCGGACGTGTCCTTGTGGACCTCGAGGTTCAAGAGCAACTTGATCCAAGTACCTTGATCATCATCATTAATTTCCTCTTCAGTTGGTGTAGGCATCACAGAACATTTTCCCGAGCTGCACTACCATCCTGTTCAAGAGGTAGTACTTCATCGAGTTCTACTTTCCTCCCACTTACTTCTTTCGAGAGAAACTCTTTTCCGAAAAGGTTCCGTTCTTGGCAACAAAGATCTTGCCTCGGATCTTAAGTAGAAGGTATACCCTATGGTTTCCTAGGGTATCCTATGAAGACGATTTTTCCGACTTGGGTTCGAGCTTTTCAGGTTGAAGTTTCTTGACATAAGCATCGCATCCCCAAACTTTTAGAAACGACGACTTAGGTTTCTTCCCAAACCATAATTCATACGGTGTCGTCTCAACGGACTTAGACGGTGCCCTATTTAAAGTGAATGTAGCTGTCTCTAGAGCGTATCCCCAAAATGATAGCGGTAAATCGGTAAGAGACATCATAGACCGCACCATATCTAATAGAGTGCGATTCGACGTTCGGACACACCGTTACTGTTGAGGTGTTCGGTAGCGTTAGTTGTGAAACGATTCCACATTTTCTTAAGTGTGTACCAAATTCGTGACTTAAATATTCTCCTCCACGATCTGATCGTAAGAATTTTATCTTTCGTCACGTTGATTCTCTACTTCATTCTGAAATTCCTTGAACTTTTCAAAGGTCTCGGACTTGTGTTTCATCAAGTAGACATACCCATATCTACTCAAGTCATCTGTGAGAGTGAGAACATAACGATATCCTCCATGAGCCTCAACGCTCATTGGACCACACACATCGGTATGTATGATTTCCAACAAGTTGGTTGCTCGCTCCATTGTTCCGAGAACGGAGTCTTGGTCATCTTGCCCATGAGGCATGGTTCGCATGTGTCAAATGATTCATAATCAAGAGACTCCAAAAGTCCATCAAGATGGAGCTTCTTCATGCGCTTGACACCAATGTGACCAAGGCGGCGATTGCCACAAGTATGTGGGACTATCGTTATCAACTTTACATCTTTTGGTATTCACGCTATGAACATGTGTAATACTACGCCGAGATTCATTAAGAATAAACCATTGACCATCGAGCATGACCATAAAACATATCTCTCATATAAATAGAACAACCATTATTCTCGGATTTAAATGAGTAGCCATCTCGCATTAAACGAGATCCAGATACAATATTCATGCTCAAACTTGGCACCAAATAACAATTATTAAGGTTTATAACTAATCCCATAGGTAAATGAAGAGGTAGCGTGCGACGGCGATCACATCGACTCTGGAACCATTCCCGACGCCAGATCGTCACCTCGTCCTTCGCCAGCCTCCTCTTATTCCGCAGCTCTGCTGTGAGTTACAAATATGAGCAACGGCACCGTATCAAATACCCAGGAGTTACTACGAGTCTTGGTAAGGTACACATCAATTACATGTATATCAAATATACCTTTGGTGTTGCCGCCTTCTTGTCCGCTAAGTATTTGGGGCAGTTCCGCTTCGAGGACCCTTCCCTTGCAATAAAAGCACTCGGTCTCAGGCTTGGGTCCATTCTTTGACTTCTTCCCGCAACTTGCTTACGGGCGCGGCAACCTCCTTGCCGTCCTTCTTGAAGTTCTTCTTACCCTTGCCCTTCTTGAACTTAGTGGTCTTATTGACCATCAACACTTGATGTTCTTTCTTGATTTCAACCTCGGCTGACTTCAGATAGAGAATACTTCAGGAATGGTCTTTACCATCCCCGCATATTGTAGTTCATCACAAAGCTCTTGTAGCTTGGTGGGAGCGATCGAGGATTCTGTCAATGACCGCCTCATCGGGAGGTTAATATTCAGATGGGTCATACAACAGTGCAACCCACATCTTGAGAATGTGCTCACCGACAGAACTATTTTCCTCCATCTTACAACTATAGAACTTGTCGGAGATGTCATATCTCTCGACCGGCGTGAGCTTGAAAACCAGTTTCAGCTCTTCTAACATCTCATATGCTCCGTGATGCTCAAAACGCTTTTGGAGCCCGGTTCTAAGCTATAAAGCATGCCGCCTTGAACGAGGGAGTAATCATCAAGACGAGACTGCCAAGCATTCATAATGTCTTGGTTCTGCAGGACGGAGCGTCACCTAGCGGTCCTTCTAGGACATATTGTTTCTGGCAGCTATGAGGATGATCCTCAAGTTCGGACCCAGTCCGTATAGTTCTTTGCCGTCATCTTTCAGCTTGGTTTTCTCTAGGAGCAACGTTGAAGTTCAAGTTGACATGGCGTTGGCCATTTGATCTACAAGACATATCATTCAAAAGTTTTAGACTAAGTTCATGATAATTAAGTTCATATAATCAAATTATTTAAATGAACTCCCACTCAGATTAGACATCCTCTAGTCATCTAAGTGATACACGATCCGAGTCGACTAGGCCGTGTCCGATCATCACGTGAGACGGACTAGTCATCGTCGGTGAACATTCTCATGTTGATCGTATCTTCTATACGACTCGTGTTCGACCTTTCGGTCTCCGTGTTCCGAGGCCATGTCTGTACATGCTAGGCTCGTCAAGTTAACCCTAAGTGTTTTGCGTGTGTAAATCTGTCTTACACCCGTTGTATGTGAACGTAAGAATCCATCACACCCGATCATCACGTGGTGCTTAGAAGCGACAAACTTTAGCAACGGTGCACAGTTAGGGGAGAACACTTCTTGAAATTGTTGTAAGGGATCATCTTATTTACTACCGTCGTTCTAAGTAAACAAGATGTATAAACATAATAAACATCACATGCAATTATATAGTAGTGACATGATATGGCCAATATCATAAAACTCCATTGATCTCCATCTTCGGGGCTCCATGATCATCTTGTCACCGGCATGACACCATGATCTCCATCATGATGATCTCCATCATCGTGTCTTCATGAAGTTGTCACGCCAGCGACTACTTCTACTACTATGGCTAAACGTGTTTTAGCAATAAAGTAAAGTAAGTTACATGGCTTTCTTCAATGACACGCAGGTCATACAAAATAAAGACAACTCCTATGGCTCCTGCCGGTTGTCATACTCATCGACATGCAAGTCGTGATTCCTATTACAAGAACATGATCTCATACATCACAATATGTCATTCATCATTCATCACAACTTGGCCATATCACATCACATGTCAATTGCTGCAAAAACAAGTTAGACGTCCTCTAATTGTTGCTGCATCTTTTACGTGGCTGCAATTGGGTTCTAGCAAGAATGTTTTCTTACCTCGAATAACCACAACGTGATCTTGTCAACTTCTATTTACCCTTCATAAGGACCCTTTTCATCGAATCCGCTCCAACTAAAGTAGGAGAGCAGACACCGCCAGCCACCTTATGCAACTAGTGCATGTTAGTCGGTGGAACCGGTCTCACGTAAGCGTACGTGTAAGGATGGTCCGGGCCGCTTCATCCCACAATACCGCGGAAGCAAGATAAGATTAGTAGCGGCAAGTAAGTTGACAAGATCCACGCCCACAACTAAATTGTGTTCTACTCGTGCAAAGAGAACTACACATAAACCTAGCTCATGATGCCACTGTTGGGGAACGTTGCAGAAAATTAAAATTTTTCCTACGGTTTCACCAAGATCCATCTATGAGTTCTACTGAGCAACGAGTCAAGAGAGAGAGTTTGCATCTACATACCACTTGTAGATCGAGTACGGAAGCGTTCGAGGGAGTGGTGATGATGGAGTCGTTCCCAACGTGATTCCGATCACCGATGACCAAGCGCTGAAAGGACAGCACCTCCGTGTTCAACACACGTGCGGGACGATGGCGTCTCCTCCGCCTTGATCCAGCAAGGATGAAGGAGAGGTTGAGGAAGACAACTCCAATGGCAGCACGACGGCGTGGTGCGGTTGGTACGGCAGTTCTCCAAAGAGGCTTCGCCAAGCTCGCGAGGGAGAAAGAGAGGTGTTGGGAGGGAGGGCTGCGCCTTCAATGGTGTGTGCAGCCTCCCCCACCCCTCTATTTATAGGAGGAGAGGGCAGGGGGCGGCCATCTAGGGAAACCCTAGATGGGGGCGGCCAAGGGAGGAGGAGAGGTGGCTTGCCCCCAAAGCTAGGGCGCCTTTAGGTTTCCCTCCCCATGCCCTAGCCAAGATGGGCCTAGGTGGGAGGCGCCCAGCCCACCAGGGGCTGGCTCCCTCCCACTTAGCCCATGTGGCCCCCGGAGGGGTGGACCCTCCCGTGGACCTCCGGAACTCTCCCGGTGGCCCCGGTACATTACAGTATACCCCGAAACTTTCCGAGTCCGTTTAACCACTTTCCATATATAAATCTTTACCTCCGGACCATTACGAACTCCTCGTGACGTCCGGGATCTCATCCGGACTCAACAACATTCGGTAATCACATACTTGTCTTCCTAATAACCCTAGCGCCACCGAACCTTATGTGTAGACCCTACGGGTTCGGGAGACATGTAGACATGACCGAGACGCTCTCCGGTCAATAACCAACAGCGGGATCTGGATACCCATGTTGGCTCCCACACGCTCCTCGATGTTGTCATTGGATGAACCACGATGTCGAGGGTTCAAGCAACCCCGTATTCTATTCCCTTTGTGAGACGGTATGTTACTTGCCCGAGACTCGATCGTCGGTATCCCAATACCTCGTTTAGTCTCGTTACCGGCAAGTCACTTTACTCGTACCGTAATGCATGATCCGTGACGGACACTTGGTCACTTTGAGCTCATTATGATGATGCACTACCGAGTGGGCCCAGTGATACCTCTCCGTCATACGGAGTGACAAATCCTGCCTCGATCCGTGTCAACCCAATGACACTTTCGGAGATACCTGTAGTGCACCTTTATAGTCACCCGATTCGTTGTGACGTTTGATACACCCAAAGCACTCCTACGGTATCCGGGAGTTACGATCTCACGGTCTAAGGAAGAGATACTTGACATTGGAAAAGCTCTAGCAAAACGAACTACACGATCTTGTGCTATGCTTAGGATTGGGTCTTGTCCATCACGTCATTCTCCTAATGACGTGATCCCGTTGTCAATGACATCTGATATCCATAGTCAGGAAACCATGACTATCTGTTGACCAACGAGCTAGTCTACTAGAGGCTTACTAGGGACGTATTGTAGTCTATGTATTCACACGTGTATTACGATTTCCGGATAATACAGTTATAGCATGAATAAAAGACAATTATCATGAACAAGGAAATATAATAATAATGCTTTTATTATTGCCTCTAGGGCATATTTCCAACATAAACCGGAGGGTTTTAGTCCGTAGGACGAACAACAATCATACCATAGGCTAGCTTCTAGGGTTTAGCCTCCTTGATCTCGCGGTAGATCTACTCTTGTACTACCCATATCATCAATATTAATCAAGAAGGAGTAGGGTATTACCTCCATCGAGAGGGCCCGAACCTGGGTAAAAACATCGTGTCCCTTGTCTCCTGTTACCATCCGTCTAGACGCACAGTTCGGGACCCCCTACCCGAGATCCGCCGGTTTTGACACCGACACATACAAACCAAAGTGATTGAGCATCACCGAAGAAATTGTTCCTGTGTGGAGCCGATGCTTGTTACCTTTGAAGACTGTGCATCTTCCAGACAGTTAGGCGTCATGGTCTAGAGCATCCAAGAGGAAATTGTGGAGCACCGAGTGACCGAGTTTGTGAAGGTTTGGAAGTCACCTGAAGACTTACCACGAGTGATTGGGCGAGGTCTGTGTGACCTTAGCTCAAGGAGAATATGGTGAGGACTGTGTGTCCGGGACTGTGTGTCCTCAGATTTAAATACCTAGCCGCTCAAACCAGACGTACACCTGTCACAGCAGTTGGAACTGGTCTACAAAATCATTGTCTTCACCGAGCTAACTGGTTCTATTTCCTCAACCCTTCCATTTTCTCATTACTGTGTTGTGTGCTTGTTCATATCTGTTTGAAGGCATTGACTGAAGACTTTCTCTATTTCCTCAGTTCAATTTCTTCAGTCTGTTTGTCTTCATCTTGTTTTATCCTGTGCTTACGCTTTCTGTACTTTGTGTCTGTTTTCATTTTATCATGATGTACATGTTTATGTTATGTCATGTATGCATCTGAGTACTTATTCCGCTGCAAGTAGTTCTTCGCTTAGGAATTTCCTCACCTTGAAATTCCTCAGTGAAGAATTCATAAAAATCGCCTATTCACCCCCCCCCCCTCTAGTCGACTTAACGCACTTTCAATTGGTACCAGAGTAAGATACTCCCTTGTTCTGTGTGATTTTGGTTTAACCGCCTGGAGTTTTAGTTATGTCGACCGCAGGTATGATCAAGGTCTCTGCTAGGTGTCCTATCTTCGATGGGACGGACTACCACTACTGGAAGAATAAGATGCGCATGCATATTGAGGAAATTGATAACGTTCTCTGGTATGTTGTGGAGAATGGTGTCCCCCTGTCACCCCTACCATCAACGCCGCTGACGTGAAGACATTCGAGCAACTCGACTCTCAAGCGAAGAATATTATATGTGGCCATCTGAGCAAAGGGCAGTACGGTAGAGTGACTGCTTTAGAGACAGCTAAGCTTATCTGGGATAGGCTGTCCAAGGTCAACGAAGGAGTCTCAACACAGCGTGACTCTCAAGTTGACGTTCTTCGCAATCTCTTCAACCACTTTAAAATATTCGACAATGAAAATGTTCAGCAAACCTTTGATCGCATCACAGACATCTAAAATGAGCTTCAAGCACTTGGTCCCACTGACATCACCGACCATGAGGTGGTGAAGAAATTGCCGAGATCGCTTGATTCCTCATTTGATAATCTGGCATTGATGATACAAGTACGTGGAGACTATAAGTCACTTGATCCCGCTGATATCCTCAAGAGGCTAAGCACTCATGAGTTCCAGCTTGCTGAGAAGAGAGATCTCTATGGGCCGAGCTATGGCAGATCACGTGCTCTGAAGGCCAAGGCAGTGTCTGAATTTGAAGGTTAAGATTCTGGTAGCAGCCTTGGTGATCCTGAACTGAGCCAGGAGCTAGCAATGCTCGTGAAGAAATTCCAGAAGTTCTCAAGACGTGGTCGCTTTGGAAAATCCTCAAGAAGTGATGATTCCTCATCCCGTGACTACAAGAAGAGACTGTGCCACAAGTGCAAGAAACCTGGTCACTACATTCAAGACTGTACTCAGTGGGAAAAGGAATCAAAGAAGAAGAAATACAAGGATTATAGTTCTGATGACTCAAAGAAGAAGAAGAAATCTTCAAAGTCTTCATCATCAAAATCCTCGAAGTCTTCATCTCACAAGAAGAGCAGCTCTAAGAAGGCTCGGGCATTCATTGGCAAGGAAATGGACTCTGAAGCTGAATCTGAGGAACATGAGGAAGAGGAGGCATCTGAGGAGTCAGAATCTGGTGTGGCGAGCCTAGCCCTCGCTATTGCGTTCGTCAACAAGTCCATCTTCGACATTGAAGAAAATGGCTTCCACAGCAAGGCTTATGACGACGATGATGACTACGCTCCCACCTACTGCTTCATGGCAAAGGGTGCCAAGGTACTCAAATATCCCTCCTCTAAATCAAATGAGGATGAATCTGATGAAAACCTCAAGCCTAGCTACTCTAAACTTGCTAAGATTGCTATGAAACAACAAAAGTCTTTTGAAAAGGTTCAAAATATGCTAGACAAAAGCGATGATATGTTGGGTGAAGAAATGGATCGCACTAAAACCTTGACTGAAAATCTTCAGAGACTTCAATCTAAGTTTGACAACCTTCAAAATCATCATAACACTCTCTTATGTGATCATGAGAAGCTTTCTTATGAATTTCTTAAAAGAAAGCAAGATCTTGAGAAGCTAAGGGTGAGTTATGAAGATCTTCAGAAGGAGCGTGATTCATTACTAGCTCAACAAATCAGCACTGGCCAGGAAGAATTCATTCCTCCATGTTTGAAGTGCATTGAACGTGAATCTGCTAATTCTTCACCTGAAAGTTCAAATGCTTCTGCTGCTTCAAATTCTTCACCTGTCTCTGCTATCACTAACTCCTCATCTGAGGATATTGCTAGTATCACTGACAATGCAGGGCTGAAGGAATTATATATGACAGGCATGTACAAAAGCCTCAAAGGGCATCAGGCTCTTTGCGATGTGCTTAAAAAGTAGATCCTCAACAGGAACCCTAGGAAAGAGGGTATTGCCTTTGAGAGGAAACCCAATGCTGATGGAACATACTGGAAGCCTCAGCAGTATCCCAAAACCTCATGGGTTGCTGCAAAGGGACCTCCAGTAGATCCATCTACTCTATCTGGCTTTACATGGGAATCTCCTCATTCTTCTGTTGCGTCATTTGACTCAAATTATAAGCTATTCAAAAATCAGAATGGTGAAGTATTTGCTAGATATGTTGGCACTAACTGCAGGAACGATTCCCCTATGAAGAAAATCTGGGTTCCCAAAAGGTGCATTGAAAGTCTTCAGGTGAATGTCATCATGACACCACCTGTGAAGAATAGGAACCCCAGATCAAATTCTTCACATGGACCAAATTCTTCATATGGATCCAAGTCCTCATACAGACCAAATTCCTCACGTGGATCAAATTCCTCAAAAGGATCAAAATCCTCATATGAACATCATCGTGCTCACACTTCTGTTTCGCAGGGAAGATCTAAGGGATATGAATATGAGCATTACTCTTCTAACCATTATGTTCATAAGTCCTCGAAAAATTTCTCTACTTATTCATATGCTTACCCTAACTCCTCTTATGTGAAACGAAGTGGACTGGCTTCTATGCCACCGTTCTCTTATGGAGCACGCACAATGATGAACTCTTTGCCACCCCTTCAGATGTGGGTGGTGAAGAAAAATAACAAATCTCTTATGAAGGGTCAGGTCTCCGGACGTGCTTAAATGTCTGAAGAATTTGCTGGAGACCTGAAGATGTTTGAAAGGGCACAAGCTAATCATGAAGAAATGAATTTTCATTTCTCACGTCCTCATACTGCTTTATCTGTTCTATTGCTTGATGAAATTGATGTCATATTCTTCACTAATGAAGTATATGAGTTCGTAAGCTGCACTAATTCATCTGCAGGATGATCAACCCAAAGCCACTGAGTGGGTCCTCGATAGTGGATGTACAAATCACATGACTGGTGACAAGAATCTATTGATGGATGCTCCCTTATCTCCATTGCATCTGAAGCATATCACCTACGCTGACAAAGGAAAAAAGCAAGGTATTGGGTCTAGGTAAGGTTGCGATATCAAAGGATCGTCACATGGACAAAGTCATGCTTGTCGAGTCCTTAGGATTCAACCTCATGTTAGTCTCAATGCTTTGTGATCTTGATATGGTTGTTATCTTTGGCAAGTATCGTTGTGTTGTGATCGTGGAAGCTGACCATTCTAAAGTCTTCGAAGGCTTTAGGAGAGGAGATCTGTATATTGTTGATTTCTGTACAGGACCACAACTAGCTATATGTCTACTTGCAAAAGCTTCAGAAGGCTGCCTATGGCATCGACGACTTGGTCATGCTGGCATGAGGAACTTGCACACGCTCGTGAAGAAGAAGCATGTCATTGGCATTGAGAATTTCAAATTCCTCAAGGATCACTTGTCCGGTGCCTGTGAAGCTGGAAAGATGACCAAGGCCAAGCATCCAGCGAAGACTATCATGACAACCGCTAGAACATTTGAATTGCTTCACATGGATCTCTTTGGTCCTAACCATCATTCTGCATTCACTAATGAAGCATCTCTATATGGCTTTGTTATTGTTGATGATTACTCTCGTTACACATGGGTACATATAGTCACTTACAAACATGAAGTGCAGGAAGTCTTCAAAAGATTTTCCTCGAGGGCTTCAACCAACTTTGGTGTGAAGATCAAGCACATCAGAAGTGGCAATGGAACTGAGTTCAAGAATACTGATCTTGATGACTATCTTGATGAACTTGGCATTACTCATGAGTTATCTGCTCCTTATACTCAGCAGAATGGCGCCGTGGAGCGCAAGAAGAGGACTCTTGTTGAGATGGCTGGAAGAATGCTTGATGAATACAAGACACCTCGTCATTTCTGGACTGAGGCAATTGATACTGCATGCCACATCATCAACAGGGTATATCTTCACAATTTCTTCAAGAAGACTGCATATGAACTCCTCACTGACAAGAAACCCAATGTGAGTTATTTCAAAGTCTTCGGTGCTAAATGTTGGATTAGAGATCCTCATCACAATTCTAAATTTGCACCGTAAGCACATGAAGGTTTTATGCTTGGTTACGAAAAGGACTCGCACACCTACAGAGTCTTCAACAACGTTCACCATAAGGTTGTTGAAACTATAGATGTGCGGTTTGATGAAACTAATGGCTCGCAAAGAGAGCACCTACCTCCTGTGCTAGATGAACATTCTCCCGAGGAAACCATCAAGTTCAAGGTTACTGAGGATGTCATTCCCATCGAAGAATTTGCTGAAGAAGTTATTCCAGAACGTGAAGAACATCATGCTGGTGCACCTAAGGAAAACGGCTCTGAAGAAAATGTTGATCCAATTCCTCATCGCCAACCCGCTCATCCTCGAGTTGCAAATGAAGTGCAGATTGAGAAAATCATCAGCGACATCAATGCACCAGGTCCTCTCACACGCTCAAAAGCTTCACATTTGTCTAACTTTTGTGGGCACTTTGCTTTCGTCTCTATCACAGAACTCACTATGGTAGATGAAGCATTTCTAGAGCCTGAGTGGATTTAAGCTATGCAAGAAGAATTACATCAGTTCGAGCTCAACAACGTCTGGGAACTGGTCAAACGTCCAGACCCTCGCAAGCATAATATCATCGGCATAAAGTGGATCTACCGCAACAAGAAAGATGATAATGGCCTTGTGGTGAGGAATAAGGCATGGCTTGTAGCTCAAGGCTACACACAGGTTGAAGGAATTAATTTCGATGAAACTTTTGCACCTGTTGCTAGACTTGAGGCTATTCACATATTACTTGCTTATGCTAACCATCATAATATCATCTTATATAAAATGGATGTGAAAAGTGCATTCCTCAATGGTAAGCTTGAGGAAGAAGTATATGTTGCTCAACCACTAGGTTTTGAAGATCCAAATCATCCTGACAAAGTCTTCAGACTCAATAAGGCCCTCTATGGCCTCAAGAAGGCCCCTCGGGCGTGGTATGATACTTTGAAGGAATCCCTCATGAAGAAAGGCTTCAAACCTGGTTCACTTGACCCAACTCTTTTCACCAAAACCTATGATGATGAATTATTCGTGTGCCAAATATATGTTGATGATATTATCTTTGGCTGTACTGACCAACGTTACAGTGAGGAATTTGCTTATATGATGAGTGAAGAATATCAAATGTCTATGATTGGACAATTGAAATTCTTCTTAGGTCTTCAGATTCGTCAACATCACAATGGCATATTCATATCTCAAGAGAAATACCTCAAAGATGTACTGAGGAAATTCGGCATGCAAGATTGCAAAGGTGTCAAAATCCCTATGCCCACAAATGGCCATCTATGCACTAACGAAAATGGTATTGACTTCGATCAAAAGGTATACTGCTCCATGATTGGCTCTTTATTGTATTTGTGTGCATCTAGGCCGGATATTATGCTTAGTGTTTGCATGTGTGCCAGCTTTCAAGCTACACCGAAGGGATCACACCATAAGGCTGTGAAGCATATTCTTCGATATCTAGCTCACACTCCAACAGTTGATTATGGTATCCCAAGGGCTCGAATTTTGAACTCATTGAATATTCAGACTCTGACTATGCTGGTGATCGTTTGGACCGCAAGTCAACATCAGGCACATGTAATTTCCTTGGACGATCCTTGGTATGTTGGTCCTCAAAGAAACAGAACTGCGTATCACTCTCTACTGCTGAAGCTGAGGACATCGCTGCTGGATCGTGTTGTGCTCAATTGCTATGGATGAAGCAAACCCTCAAGGACTATAGCATCAATGTGAGGAATGTACCACTCTATTGTGACAATGAGAGTGCCATCAAGATTGCTCATAACCCAGTTCAGCACGCGAAGACAAAGCACATTCAGATTCGTCATCATTTTCTTTGTGATCATGTGTTGAAGGGCGACATCTCCATCGAGCACGTGAAGACTGAAGAACAGCTAGCCGATATCTTCACAAAGCTCTTGGATGAGAAGAGATTTAGCAAGTTGCGGTGTGAGCTAAATATCTTAGAATCTTCAAATATCCTTTGAAAAGGACACACATCCTAACACTTATGCAAAATTGATGACTTAGATGTGCAACACACGAAGTAACTGTTTTCTTCAATCAATGAAGACTAACACTCCAAGTGTGAAAAAATTAACAAAGAATTTGATTCTCAGAGCCCTACGACAATTGTATGCGGTGTCTGAAATCAACATTCTTATATGGTGGGTTACGCCACCAACAAAAGTTGAAAATCTTCAATCTGAGTTTTTCTTTTAAAATTCCTCAGTTTTTCAATTTCTTCAGCTTTGCAATGTCTTCTCTGTTTCCGTCGTTTTTCTTCATTGGCTATATACATATATGAGTTTATGTCCTCTACAGCATTCACTTATTGTTATTTCTTCAAGTCGTTTTTCTGCTAAGTGAATATGATCGGACCCTTCCCCCTCTATGCTAAACTCAACCCAGTCTGTTCACAAATTATTCATATGCGTTCTATTTGAAACCCGTTCAAAATCTTCATTGTGTCCTTGACAGCTGAAGAATTTGCGAACGAAACATTAAAATATTCATATCTGAATTTTCGGCTGTTGCCGCTCAAACCGTTCCACATTCCATGATACATAATCCTATTCACCCATGATCACACAAGATCTCCACCACTATGTACGTGGGTGACACATGTCGCACGAATGAGAAGGGCCAGGGGCACGTTCGTCCATTTTCCTCGGGCGAGCGATTTTTCACCTTGGCTATAAATACCCCTCACCCTCCTTAGACTGTTTTTACTCCGCTCAACCTCACTCCCTCGCTTGAGCTCCCAAAACCTAGCGTCGCTGCTACTTCCATTGTCGTCGATGAGGAAGAGCTTCGCTGCCTCGACCTCGTCGCCGTCGTACTAGCGCCGGCCGCGGATTTCTTCACTCCGCCACCGCCGTAGTTGTCTTCCTCTACCAAGTTAGGGCGTGGAAGATCTGAACCGACGAGCTTCAAATCTACTATTCACAGTTCGTCGTGTTGTTCGTCAAGGGTAATTAAAAGTTATTTTTCCTGCCCTTGTTGATTCCATTGATTTCTACAAATCTTCAAAAAGGTGTTTATTCTTCAATCTTCACACTCTAAACGCCTCGCACAAACATTTGTTCTTGATCTTTTTCCCTAAGCAACATTTTTCTTTAAGATTCCTCAATTGTGTGGATTTTCAATCTATACAACTCTGGAACCTAAGTCCAAGAATGCTTAGTGAAATTCCTCAAGACGCATCTGGTTAAATTCCTCAAACTTGTTCCTTTTTGTAAAACTCTTCTGAGAACGCATATAACCTCTCCAAATTCTTCACACGTATACTCTATTCACAGGTACACATGTCCGCTGCTGAATCGCTATTTTCTCATCAACTTAACTCATTTTCAGCGTTCCTCGAAGAAAAGTTGCATACCTCCTCAGAGAACTCAATAGTTCAAAATTCTCAGCTGAAGAAAATGCCGGATGGCAAGAAACCTCAGAAGGGAGGAAAGAAATTGGAAGTCAACAATGCTTTTGAGATTCCTAATGACATCTATGCAGGGTGGAAGTCAACAATGCTTTCGACGACTTTGCTTCCGATGTCCGGCGCGTGGGCATCACCAACCGTCCGATCAAAATACGAATTGAATGACACATGTTTTGCAGAGAAGTGTTTCCCCCTAATTTTCCTTGCCTGGGAAAAGAGTGACCAATTGCCCCCTCTCTATTTTCGGGTGGCAATTTGCTTTTCATGCGACATGTGAATATTCATTTTTGCTAATTTGTTTGTAGTTTCTAAATAATCATGCATTTTTTTATGTATGAGGAGATAATCACGCAGTTGCACACTCCTCCATTTGGTGCCAAGTTGTTGTATTTTATTCTTGGTGTTGAAAGTTCAACGGTTATTCCAAAACTTGATATTTTGAGGACGAACAAATTCTGGATCTCATATTGCAATTCCAGGCTCTTCAGTCGGGTCCGGAAACATCGGTCTAAAACTTTAAACAAACACACCCAAAGACAAGTCGACGAGGACTTAAGCCAAGATTGTGAGGATTCACAATCTTCTTGGTAACATGTTTCTTAGTTAGAACAAACTATCAACTTGTATGTTTTTTAATAATGTGTTTGTGATATGGTGATACTTTAAACCCTGTCTAAATTTGTTTAGCATTTCCAAAACTATTTCACACGTCTGCTACCACTTTTCGACATCAATTGGGTTGATCCTAATAGCTCAATCCTGCTCGTCAGAACAACATTTTGAATAGACATAGACAGTCGCTCACCACATGAAATATGTCTTCCAGAACACACCTTTGCCATCACATAAACAAGACTCGATCATTGTTCTGGTTTCCTTGTATTAAACACCATAATAATTGCCAAGCTATGATGAGTAGCTTCAGCTGGGCGATGACATGTCATTGTGTTTGACAGGTTAATGCGGCTGCTGATTTAATAAAGATCAGCCACCGTCATTCTTGATTCCAATCCTTGTATCGGGCATGATTATTAGTCCATCCGTCCCAAAATATAAAATTATTTTGACACTATCATAGTATAAAAAATGATCTTACATTTTGGGACAGAGGAAGTATTTAATAAGGTCGTCAAAGTAAAATAAAATATAATGATCCATACATGTATGACCTCATAGAATGAGTACATACGAAATCAATTAAACGCTTCTCGTGTGCCGGACACCTTGCTTGTACTTGATTCCAATTTTTGCATGCCTAATGCCCTAATGTTGTCAAAAGCTTGTTCAACCACCAGATAGGGTATGATATCCCATTAGTATGCAATCTCAAATTGTACATATAACTTCAATTAGATCGAAGCACAAACGACGATATCATCCGAATTAGACAAGTTCTTCAACAAATTAGACAAGGATTCCCGTGACAAAAAAATTAAGCAAGCAAGATGCGGTTAATTAAGTCAAATATTTTCAACTTATTTCACAAAAAAAATATTTTCCTAATTATGTGAATAAAATAAAATAAATTCAACTTGTTGATGATGCATGATCCAATCAAATCTCACTATCTTTCAATTGTCAAAGAGTGAAACCTTTTGTCGGGCTTAGATGGGATCTTTCCTTGACATGGTCACGGAAGGATCATGATATATCTCCAAATGTGAGACCAAAAATAAAGTAGTATATCGTGGCACCGAAAATAGCACACGATACAGAGAAAATTAAATACTAAATATTCAACAGCTTTGGTCAGTTCAAGTGTCGTTGAATGACTTGGACCGACAAACGTTTAAAGATGCGGTCAAGTCATTCGCTGTCGACCATATTAATATGACTGTCGTGTCCTGCTTCATTGGTTGCACCGGAATGCCCACTGTAGCTAAGGTCACCATGATGTGGTGATTGTTGGACTTGTGCTAGCTTAGTCTGGTGGTTGCCAGCTTCATTTTGTTTCCTTGCCTGCTTAGTTTATTACCCCATGCATAGTACTCTCATATTTAGTCGTGTGACCGATTAAGAACTTTCATATGTAGTTGGAGTTTTCTTCTTAAGTAGTCAAAGTATTAGCTGGAGTTGATGGCATCCATAGATGGCACCCCGGGCACGTCACTAGCTAGGTATAAAAATAACCTACACATAATTAAAGACAGAAGCAGATGGGGAGGATATTCTCACGCCCAAAACACTTGTTTTGGTTGGAGCTTGACGCCAAAGATTTGTAAAGGAAGATCTCTGCCGAACCTGCTTGCTTTTGGTTACACCTCAATTATTTTAAGTTTCCAAAAAGGAGTAATAAAGCAGAAGTCTACATGAAAAGATGCACTCAGTATTAATTTGGTACATATACGGGTGGTGCTTTGTTTTTCTCCCATATGAAGAAATTAGTAGAAATACTAGCTAGCTAGAGGATAGAAAAATAACATGACTTTGCGTGAAGAGGCCAAGAATAGTTCAGACAATCGTCAAAATTGCAGTACCACTGCTAGAAAGACACCCTTCCTTGATCGGTCAGTACCGACGGCCCGGCGAAAACACAAACTAAAGTGATATAAACGCTCTTATATTAATTTAGAACATCTCCTAGGGCGATTCATTAATTTTCTCACGTATCCATCCGCGGAGGAGTGATCAGTATGTGGACACGGTTGCGAGATGCCGTCATCCAATGCTATCATATATATGTCCGTTAGTAAATTCAAATTCAAATGTGCCCGATCCACACAACACGTCAAATCACACTAGCGCCAGATTGCATGCCTGATCACAAACCAAAAAGAGGCACGTATGCTTAGTTTTTACATGCAATCACAGTCGTCTGCTTCCTGGTCAAGGAGGTGTCGTCGCTGCCGCGTAGGTAGCCTCCGTCTCCGCGTCCGTGTCCGCCACGTCCTCATAGTCCGCTGCCGCCAACTCATCTTTCTGTCACTACAATACCTGGTAGCGGACGGATTGCATGATCATTCTTGCGCCGGCATCCAAAGAGTCGACATTCAAGATTAACATCTTGGCGTCCTCCGCATTGGCGGCGATCCTTATCCTGTTTTCCTCGAGCACCGCCTTCCTCTCTTCGAGCTTTCTCTTCTTGTCCGTTGCCTTCATCAACAATTTGAACCTCTCCGCCTTCTTCTCCTCCTTGATATCTGAGTGCTTCACGCATGCCTCCTTCTTCTTCTCCAAGATGCCCTCAAACCTCTCTATTAGCTTGGCAGGGCACCTTCTCGCTTCGCCCTTTCCTCCTCCCACTTATTCCCCCCGCAAATTTATTCTAACCTTCTTCGACGGTTCTTGGGTTGGATCGGTAAGGTCACCGGTGTCTTCCTCGTTGGCTTGGGCGGCGGTCTTGGCAATGAAAAGGTTCCACTTCGGTTGGCCGTTCAGCTCCAACCAATAATGCATGACGGTGAAGGACTTATTCTCCAACTTTTTGTACAACACACAAGTACGAGTAGGCTACAAAGTGAAACATTGTCGACAATTCATATCTGCCGAGTGCGCAACAAAATAATACATGTCTGGATAGTGAGCAACAAAACAATGCATATTCGGCTAGTGATCAACTTTCTTGCTTGGTGATTTGTGCACTGCTAGGCCACCGTGTGATGAGATCCTTCAAGTGCCCACTATACTTGGACACGACCTCTTGGATGGTGTACCGTCGATGGTTGAGGGACTTCCATTCACGGTTGTGGATGACCGCGTCAAAGTAGGGCGTGAAATGCTTGTGTTCATGGAACCATATATGAATGTTCCTCCAAAAGGTTGTGACCTTTTGCTCGGTGCCATGGATTGGATCAATGCTAGTGGGCAACCATGCATGGCACAACATCTCGTCCTCCCGCATGTTGAAGCTTTCTCCTCGACCCTTCTTCATTGGATCACCGCCTGTATCATTCAGACCATCGCCCTTGCCCTCCTCCTCCTCCTCCCTCTCCGGCTGCCGTTGTCCGGCAGCCCAATGCCGATGTTGTTGTGTGTCATCTCCAGTCTGCAGGTAGTTGCTGGACTGGGTGGGATCCTAGTCTTCCACATGCCCGTCCTCATAGCTCCCTACTCCTCCCACGCATCCGCCGTGGATGATGTTGAGCGTCTCCCTGTCTGGGTCGTCGTATGCCGGCTCCCACGCTCCAGGCTTGCAGCGAATAGTGTACAGGCACCCATCCCCGCCTGTCGTACGCACCTGGATGAGCTGCAGCGAAGAATACTCAGAGAAGAGTGGCATAGCGTTAACGTCGATGATGTAAGGTACCATACGACGAGGGTTCCGGACTGCTTGGAGGCGTAGTAGTACGGAGGCTTGTAATGCTCTGGCCACGGCGTCATCTGTACTGTGGGTGTGCCCGTCTGGCGGCGTCCACCTATTGGGGAACGTAGTAATTTCAAAAAAATTCCTACGCACACGCAAGATCATGGTGATGCATTGCAACGGGAGGGGAGAATGTCGTCCATGTACCCTCGTAGACCATAAGCCGAGGCGTTATGAGAACATGGTTGATGTAGTTGTTCGTCTTCACGATCCGACCGATCCAAGTACCGAACGCACGACACCTCTGAGTTCAACACACGTTCAGCTCGGTGACATCCCATGAACTCACGATCCAGCAAAGCTTCGCGGGAGAGTTCCGTCAGCACGACGGCATGATGACGGTGATGATGATGCTATCGACGTAGGGCTTCGCCTAAGCACTGCTACGATATGACCGAGGTGGATTATGGTGGAGGGGGGCACCGCACATGGCTAAAAGATCAACTGATCAACTTGTGTGTCTATGCGGTGCGCCCCTCCCCCATATATAAAGGAGTAGAGGAGGGGCGAGGGCCGGCCCTCCTATGGCGCGCCCTGGAGGAGTCCTACTCCCACCGGGAGTAGGATTCCCCCCTTTCCCTAGTTGGACTAGGAGAGAAGGAAGGGGGAGAGAGGGAGGAAGGAAAGGGGGGCGCCGCCCCCTCCTAGTCCAATTCGGACCAGAGGGAGAGGGGGCGCGCGGCCTGCCCTGGTCTCCTCTCTCTCCCTCCACTATGGCCCAATAAGGCCCATACACTTACCGGGGGGTTCCGGTAACCTCCCGGTACTCCGGTAAAATCCTGATTTCACCCCGAACTATTCCGATGTCCAAATATAGGCTTCCAATATATCGATCTTTATGTCTCGACCATTTTGAGACTCCTCGTCATGTCCGTGATCATATCCGGCACTCCGAACTACCTTCGGTACATCAAAACACATAAACTCATAATACCGGTCGTCACGGAACGTTAAGCGTGCGGACCCTACGGGTTCGAGAACTATGTAGACATGACCGAGACACGTGTCCGATCAATAAACAATAGAGGAACCTGGATGCTCATATTGGCTCCTACATATTCTACAAAGATCTTTATCGGTCATACCGCATAACAACATACATTATTCCCTTTGTCATCGGTATGTTACTTGCCCGAGATTCGATCGTCAGTATCTCAATACCTAGCTCAATCTCATTACCGGCAAATCTCTTTACTCGTTCCATAATACATCATCCCGCAACTAACTCTTTAGTTGTATTGCTTACAAGGCTTATAGTGATGTGCATTACCGAGAGGGCCCAGAGATACCTCTCTGACAATCGGAGTGACAAATCCTAATCTTGATCTATGCCAACTCAACAAGTACCATCGGAGACACCTGTAAAGCACCTTTATAATCACCCAGTTACGTTGTGCCGTTTTGTAGGACACAAAGTGTTCCTCCGGTATTCGGGAGTTGCATAATCTCATAGTCATAGGAACATTTAGAAGTCATGAAGAAAGCAATAGCAATATACTAAACGATCAAATGCTAAGCTAACGGAATGGGTCAAGTCAATCACATCATTCTCTAATGATAAGATCCCGTTAATCAAATGACAACTCATGTCTATGGCTAGGAAACTTAACCATCTTTGATTCAACGAGCTAGTCAAGTAGAGGCGTACTAGTGGCACTTTGTTTGTCTATGTATTCACACATGTACTAAGTTTCCGGTTAATACAATTCTAGCATGAATAATAAACATTTATCATGATATAAGGAAATATAAATAACAACTTTATTATGCCTCTAGGGCATATTTCCTTCAGTCTCCCACTTGCACTAGAGTCAATAATCTAGATTACACAGTAATGATTCTAACACAAGTGGAGTCTTGGTGCTGATCATGTTTTGCTTGTGAGAGGGGCTTAGTCAACGGGTCTGCAACATTCAGATCTGTATGTATCTTGCAAATCTCTATGTCTCCCTCCTTGACTTGGTCGCGGATGGAATTGAAGCGTCTCTTGATGTGCTTGGTTCTCTTGTGAAATCTGGATTCCTTTGCCAAGGCAATTGCACCAGTATTGTCACAAAATATTTTCATTGGACCCGATGCACTAGGTATGACACCTAGATCGGATATGAACTCCTTTATCTAGACTCCTTCATTTGCTGCTTCCGAAGCAGCTATGTACTCCGCTTCACATGTAGATCCCGCCACGACGCTTTGCTTCGAACTGCACCAACTGACAGCTCCACCGTTCAATATAAACACGTATCCGGTTTGTGACTTAGAGTCATCCGGATCAGTGTCAAAGCTTGCATCGACGCAACCATTTACGACGAGCTCTTTGTCACCTCCATAAACGAGAAACATATCCTTAGTCCTTTTCAGGTATTTCAGGATGTTCTTGACCACTGTCTAGTGATCCTGTCCTGGATTACTTTGGCACCTCCCTGCTAAGCTAATAGCAAGGCACACATCAGGTCTGGTACACAGCATTGCATACATGATAGAGCCTATGGCTGAAGCATAGGGAACATCTTTCATTCTCTCTCTATCTTCTATAGTGGTCGGGCATTGAGTCTGACTCAACTTCACACCTTGTAACACAGGCAAGAACCCTTTGTTTGCTTGATCCATTTTGAACTTCTTCAAAACTTTATCAAGGTATGTGCTTTGTGAAAGTCCAATTAGGCATCTTGATCTATCTCTATAGATCTTTGATGTCCAATATATAAGCAGCTTCACCAAGGTCTTTCGTTGAAGAACTCTTATTCAAGTATCCTTTTATGCTATCCAGAAATTCTATATCATTTCCAATCAACAATATGTCATCCACATATAATATTAGAAATGCTACAGAGCTCCCACTCACTTTCTTGAAAATACAGGCTTCTCCAAAAGTCTGTATAAAACCATATGCTTTAATCACACTATCAAAACATTTATTCCAACTCCGAGATGCTTGCACCAGTCCATAGATGGATCGCTGGAGCTTACACACTTTGTTAGCATCCTTTGGATCGATAAAACCTTCAGGTTTCATCATATACAACTCCTCTTCCTGAAATCCATTCAGGAATGCAGTCTTTACATCCATTTGCCAAATTTCATAATTATAAAATGCGGCAATTGCTAACATGATTCGGACAGACTTAAGCATCGCTACGGGTGAGAAAGTCTCATCATAGTCAACTCCTTGAACTTGTCAAAAACCTTTCGCAACAAGTCGAGCTTTGTAGATAGTAACATTCCCATCAGCGTCAGTCTTCTTCTTGAAGATCCATTTATTCTTGATGGCTTGCCAATCGTCGGGCAAGTCAACCAAAGTCCACACTTGTTCTCATACGTGGATCCCATCTAAAATTTCATGGCCTCAAGCCATTTTGCGGAATCTGGGCTCATCGTCGCTTCCTCATAGTTCGTAGGTTCGTCATGGTCAAGTAACATGACCTCCAGAACAGGATTACAGTACCACTCTGGTGCGGATCTTACTCTGGTTGACCTACGAGGTTCGGTAGTAACTTGATCTGAAGTTACATGATCGTCATCATTAGCTTCCTCACTAATTGGTGTAGGAGTCACAGGAACAGATTTCTATGATAAACTACTTTCCAATTAGGGAGCAGGTACAGTTACCTCATCAAGTTGTACTTTCCTCCCACTCACTTCTTTCGAGAGAAACTCCTTCTCTACAAAGGATCCATTCTTAGCAACGAATGTCTTGCCTTCGGATCTGTGATAGAAGGTGTACCCACAGTCTCCTTTGGGTATTCTATGAAGACACATTTCTCCGATTTGGGTTCGAGCTTATCAGGTTGAAGCCTTTTCACATAAGCATCACAGCCCCAAACTTTAAGAAACGACAACTTTGGTTTCTTGCCAAACCACAGTTCATAAGGTGTCGTCTCAACGGATTTAGATGGTGCCCTATTTAACGTGAATGGAGCCGTCTCTAAAGCATAACCCCAAAACGATAGCGGTAAATCAGTAGATCACACCATATCTAGTAAAGTACGATTACGACGTTCGGATACACCATTACGCTGTGGTGTTCCGGGTGGCGTGAGTTGCGAAACTATTCCTCTTGTTTTAAATAAAGACCAAACTCGTAACTCAAATATTCTCCTACATGATCAGATCGTAGAAACTTTATTTTCTTGATACGATGATTTTCCACTAAACTCTGAAATTCTTTGAACTTTTCAAATGTTTCAGACTTACGTTTCATTAAGTAGATATGCCCATATCCGCTCAAATCATCTATGAAGGTGAAAAAATAACGATACCTGCCGCGAGCCTCAATATTCATTGGACCACATACATCAGCATGTATGATTTCCAACAAATCTGTTGCTCGCTCCATTGTTCTGGGGAATGGCGTTTTAGTCATCTTGCCCATGAGGCATGGTTCGCAAGTACCAAGTGATTCATAATCAAGTGATTCCAGAAGTCCATCAGAATGGAGTTTCTTCATGCGCTTTAGACCAATATGACCTAAACGGCAGTGCCACAAATAAGTTGCACTATCATTATCAGCTCTGCATCCTTTGGCTTCAATATTATGAATATGTGTATCACTACTGTCGAGATTCATCAAAAATAGATCACTCTTCAAGGGTGCATGACCATAAAAGATATTACTCATATAATAGAACAACCATTATTCTCAGATTTAAATGAATAACCGTCTCTCAGATTTAAATGAATAACCATCTCGCATCAAACAAGATCCAGATATAATGTTCATGCTCAACGCTGGCACCAAATAATAATTATTCAGGTCTAAAACTAATCCCGAAGGTAAATGTAGAGGTAGCGTGTCGACCGCGATCACATCGACTTTGGAACCATTTCCCACGCGCATCGTCACCTCGTTCTTAGCCAATCTTCGCTTAATCCATAGTCCTTGTTTCGAATTGCAAATATTAGCAACAGAACCAGTATCAAATACCCAGGTGCTACTGCGACCATTAGTAAGGTACACATCAATAACATGTATATCGCATATACCTTTGTTCACCTTGCCATCCTTCTTATCCGCCAAATACTTGGGGCAGTTCCGCTTCCAGTGACCAGTCCCTTTGCAGTAGAAGGACTCAATCTCAGGCTTAGGTCCAGACTTGGGCTTCTTCACTTGAGCAGCAACTTGCTTGCCGTTCTTCTTGAAGTTTGCATTCTTCCCTTTACCCTTTTTCTTGAAACTGGTGGTCTTGTTGGCCATCAACACTTGATGCTCCTTCTTGATTTCTACCTTCGCAGCCTTTAGCATTGCGAAGAGCTCGGGAATTGTCTTATCCATCCCTTGCATATTATAGTTCATCACGAAGCTCTTATAGCTTGGTGGCAGTGATTGAAGAATTCTGTCAATGACACTATCATCCGGAAGATTAACTCCCAGTTGAATCAAGTGATTGTTATACCTAGACATTTTGAGTACATGCTCACTGACAGAACTATTCTCCTCCATCTTACAACTGTAGGACTTATTGGAGACTTCATATCTCTCAATCCAGGCATTTGCTTGAAATATAAACTTCAACTCCTGGAACATCTCATATGCTCCATGACGTTCAAAATGTCGTTGAAGTTCCGGTTCTAAGCCGTAAAGCATGGCACACTGAACTATCGAGTAGTCATCAGCTTTGCTCTGCCAAACGTTCATAACATATGGCGTTGCTCCTGCAGCGGGTTTGGCACCTAGCGGTGCTTCGAGGACATAATTCTTCTGTGCAGCAATGAGGATAATCCTCAAGTTACGGACCTAGTCCGTGTAATTGCTACCATCATCTTTCAACTTTGCTTTCTCAAGGAACACATTAAAATTCAACGGAACAACAACACGGGCCATCTATCTACAACAACATAGACATGCAAAATACTATCAGGTACTAAGTTCATGATAAATAAAAGTTCAATTAATCATATTACTTAAGAACTCCCACTTAGATAGACATCCCTCTAATCATCTAAGTGATCACGTGATCCAAATCAACTAAACCATGCCCGATCATCACGTGAGATGGAGTAGTTATCAATGATGAACATCACTATGTTGATCATATCTACTATATGATTCACGCTCGACCTTTCGGTCTAAGTGTTCCGAGGCCCGTTTCAGTCTAAGTGTTCTGAGGCCATATCTGCATATTCTAGGCTCGTCAAGTTTAACCCGAGTATTCTGCGTGTGCAAAACTGGCTTGCACCCGTTGTATGTGAACGTAGAGCTTATGACACCTGATCATCACGTGGTGTCTCGGCATGATGAATTTTCGCAATGGTGCATACTCAGGGAGAACACTTATACCTCGAAATTTAGTGAGAGATCATCTTATAATGCTACCGCCGAACTAAGCAAAATAAGATGCATAAAAGATAAACATCACATGCAATCAATATAAGTGATATGATATGGCCATCATCATCTTGTGCCTTTGATCTCCATCTCCAAAGCACCGTCATGATCACCATCGTCACCGGCGCGACACCTTGATCTCCATCGTAGCATCGTTGTCGTCTCGCCAACTATTGCTTCTACGACTATCGCTACCGCTTAGTGATAAAGTAAAGCAATTACATGGCGATTGCATTTCATACAATAAAGCGACAACCATATGGCTCCTGCCAGTTGCCGATAACTTGGTTACAAAACATGATCATCTCATACAATAAAATTTAGCATCATGTCTTGACCATATCACATCACAGCATGCCCTGCAAAAACAAGTTAGACGTCCTCTAATTTGTTGTTGCAAGTTTTACGTGGCTGCTACGGGCTGAGCAAGAACCGTTCTTGCCTACGCATCAAAACCACATCGATATTTCTCCAAGTATGTGTTTTTTAACCTTCACAAGGACCGGGCATAGCCACACTCGATTCAACTAAAGTTGGAGAAACTGACACCCGCCAGCCACCTGTGTGCGAAGCACGTCGGTAGAACCAGTCTCGTGTAAGCGTACGTGTAATGTCGGTCTGGGCCGCTTCATCCAACAATACCGCCAAGTCAAAGTATGACATGCTGGTAAGCAGTATGACTTGTATCACCCACAACTCACTTGTGTCCTACTCGTGCATATAACATCTACGCATAAACCTGGCTCGGACGCCACTGTTGGGGAACGTAGTAATTTCAAAAAAAATTCCTACGTACACGCAAGATAAGGGTGATGCATAGCAACGAGAGGGGAGAGTGTCGTCCACGTAGCCTCGTAGACCGTAAGCGGAAGCGTTATGAGAACGCGGTTGATGTAGTCGTACATCTTCACGATCCGACCTTTCCAAGTACCGAACACACAACACCTCCGAATTCAGCACACGTTCAGCTCAGTGACGTCCCACGAACTCACGATCTAGCAGAGCTTCGCGGGAGTGTTCCGTCAGCACTACGGCGTGATGACGGTGATGATGATGCTATCGACGCAGGGCTTCGCCTAAGCACTGCTTTGATATGACCGAGGTGGATTATGGTGGAGGGGGGCACCGCACACAAAAGATCAACTGATCAACTTGTGTGTCTATGGGGTGCCCCCTCCCCTGTATATAAAGGAGTGAAGGAGGGGGGACGGCCGGCCCTCCTATGGCGCGCCCTGGAGGAGTCCTACTCCCATCAGGAGTAGGATTCCCCCCTCCCTAGTTGGAATAGGAGAGAAGGAAGGGGGAGAGAGGGAGGAAGGAAAGGGGGGCGCCACGCCCCTCCTAATCCAATTTGAACTAGAAGGAGAGGGGGCGCACGACCTGCCCTGGTCTCCTCTCTCTCTCCACTATGGCCCAATAAGGCCCATACACTTACCGGGGGGTTCCGGTAACCTACCGGTACTCCGGTAAAATTCTGATTTCACCTGGAACTATTCCGATGTCCAAATATAGGCTTCCAATATATCGATCTTTATGTCTCGACCATTTCGAGACTCCTCGTCATGTCCGTGATCATATCCGGGACTCCAAACTACCTTAGGTACATCAAAACACATAAACTCATAATACCGACCGTCCCCAAACGTTAAGCGTGCGGACCCTACGGGTTCGAGAACTATGTAGACATGACCGAGACACGTCTCCGGTCAATAACCAATAGCGGAACCTGGATGCTCATATTGGCTCCTACATATTCTACGAAGATCTTTATCGGTCATACCGCATAACAACATACGTTGTTCCCTTTGTCATCGGTATGTTACTTGCCCGAGATTCGATCGTCGGTATCTCAATACCTAGTTCAGTCTTGTTATCGGCAAGTCTCTTTACTCGTTCCGTAATACATCATCCTGCAACTAACTCAGTAGTTGTATTGCTTGCAAGGCTTATAGTGATGTGCATTACCGAGAGGGCCCAGAGATACCTCTCCCACAATTGGAGTGACAAATCCTAATCTTGATCTATGCCAACTCAACAAGTTCCTCCGGTATTCGGGAGTTGCATAATCTCATAGTCATAGGAACATGTATAAGTCATGAAGAAAGCAATAGCAATATACTAAACGATCAAATTCTAAGCTAACGGAATGGGTCAAGTCAATCACATCGTTCTCTAATGGTGTGATCCCGTTAATCAAATTACAACTCATGTCTATGGCTAGGAAACTTAACCATCTTTGATTCAACGAGCTAGTCAAGTAGATGCATACTAGTGACACACTGTTTGTCTGTGTATTCACACATGTACTAAGTTTCTGGTTAATACAATTCTAGCATGAATAATAAACATTTATCATGATATAAGGGAATATAAATAAAAACTTTATTATTGCCTCTAGGGCATATTTCCTTCACCACCATATCTGGCATGACCACCTCCTCCGCCACGACCTCCACGCCCAACACCAACACCAGGCCCACCGGTGGCCGACCGCTTCTTGAGCTTCTCCTCCTTTGCGGCCTTTGCTTTGACGCGGCGATTTTTACGCATAGACAACCTGATCTTTCAGGCGAGCATGATGCTCAGGTCCTCTGGCACCTCCTCCGACTGCATATCCTCCGACTCCATCTCCAAGAGCCAGCACAAGAAGTATCAAGCATGGTGCGATTGTTATCAGAAAGCCGAGCATAAAAATTCTGAAGAATTGTTTCTCTTGAGAGGTCATGATTGGGGCATGAATATAACATTGATTTAAGCCTCCCCCAAGCTTGAGCGATGCTTTCTCCTTCGCGAGGCCAAAAATAATATATATAATTGCGATCACGATGAACAAGATGCATAAGGTAATACTTTTGATGAAATTCCAATTTCACTCTTTCATAGTTCCATGATCTCGTATCACATAGCCTATACCATGTCAATGCGTCTTCCTTCGAAGATAAAGGAAAAGCCTTCTTCTTAACAACATCATCGGGTATACCTGCAAGCTTAAATAGTCCACAAATATCATCCACATAGCGTAGATGCTCGTCAGGATGCTTTGTTCCATCTCCTGTAAAAGTATTAGCCAACAGTTTTTCCATCATACCCGAAGGAAATTCAAAAGGGGTTTCATTTTCAATAGGTTCAGTAGGTTGAGGAGCAACTCTTTGTTTCTTCGGACGGGTGAAGATACCCTAACAAGCCCCTCAGAGAATCACTTTCCATAGTAATAAGTGACAGAAAATTTCAGCACACTATATAAATTTTTCCTTACCAAATTCCACTTACCAAAGGCGCTACACTCCCCGGCAACTGCGCCAGAAAAGAGTCTTGATGACCCACAAGTATAGGGGATCTATCGTAGTCCTTTCGATAAGTAAGAGTGTCGAACCCAGTGAGGAGCAGAAGGAAATGATAAGCGGTTTTCAGCAAGGAATTCTCTGCAAGTACTGAAATAAGTGGTAACAAATAGTTTTGTGATAAGATAAATTGTAACGAGCAACAAGTAACAAAAGTAAATAAAGTGCAGAAGGTGGCCCAATCCTTTTTGTAGCAAAGGACAAGCCTGGACAAACTCTTATTATAGGAAAAGCGCTCCCGAGGACACATGGCAATATCGTCAAGCTAGTTTTCATCACGCTCATATGATTCGCGTTCGGTACTTTGATAATTTGATATGTGTGTGGACCGGTGCTTGGGTGCTGTTCTTACTTGAACAAACATCCCACTTATGATTAACCTCTATTGCAAGCATCCGCAACTACAACAAAAGTATTAAGGTAAACCTAACCATAGCATGAAACATATGGATCCAAATTAGCCCCTTACGAAGCAACGCATAAACTAGGGTTTAAGCTTCTGTCACTCTAGCAACCCATCATCTACTTATTACTTCCCAATGAATTCCTCTAGGCCCAAATAATGGTGAAGTGTTATGTAGTCGACGTTCACATAACACCACTAGAGGTTAGACAACATACATCTTATCAAAATATCGAAAGAATACCAAATTCACATGACTACTAATAGCAAGACTTCTCCCGTGTCCTCAGGAACAAACGTAACTACTCACAAAGCATATTCATGTTCATAATCAGAGGGGTAATAATGTGCATAAAGGATCTGAACATATGATCTTCCACCAAATAAACCAACTAGCATCAACTACAAGGAGTAATCAACACTACTAGCAACCTACTAGCACCAATCCCGGACTTGGAGACAAGAATTGGATACAAGAGATGAACTAGGGTTTGGAGATGAGATGGTGCTGGTGAAGATGTTGATGGAGATTGCCCTCTCCCGATGAGATGAGCGTTGGTGATGATGATGATGATGATTTCCCCCTCCCGGAGGGAAGTGTCCCCGGCAGAACAGCTCTGCCGGAGCCCTAGATTGGTTCCGCCAAGGTTCCTCCTCGTGGCGGCAGAGTCTCGTCCCGAACGGTTGCTTATGATTTTTTTCTCATCGAAAGACTTCATATAGGAGAAGATGAGTGTCGGAGAGCCACCAGGGGGCCCACGAGGTAGGGGGCGTGCCCAAGGGGGAGGGCGCGCCCCCACCCTCGTGAGCAGGGTGTGGGCCCCCTGGCCTTCATCTTTGGCGACGATTTTTATTTATTTATTTTAAGGTATTCCGTGGAGTTTCAGGACTTTTGGAGTTGCGCAGAATAGGCCTTCAATATTTGCTCCTTTTCCAGCACAGAATTCCAGCTGCCGACATTCTCCCTCTTCATGTAAACCTTGTAAAATAGGAGAGAATAGCCATAAGTATTGTGACATAACGTGAAATAACAGCCCATAATACGATAAATATCGATATAAAAGCATGATGCAAAATGGACGTATCAACTCCCGCATGCTTAGACCTCGCTTGTCCTCAAGCGAAAAGCCGATAACAATAAATATGTCCTCATGTTTAGAGGTAGAGGCGTCGATAAAAATAAAATACGGACATGAAGGCATCATGATTATTTCGTAACAGCAACATAAATAGATTTTGTCATATGATTACTCATGTTCAAATGATGATCTTTTCAAAGCCAAAGTATGAATCAGAAACCTTATTGAGCCCCAACAAATTATACCCTTAGTCATTGAAATAATTGCAATTTATCATAACATCGGAAAGAGTATATGTCAGAGCTTAAAAGCAAGTCCACATACTCAACTATCACTTAGTCCTTCATAATTCGTAACACTCACGCAATACTTGTGGTTACGGAGTTTTAATCGGACACAGAGAAAGATAGGGGCTTATAGTTTTGCCCCACAACCTTTTACCTCAAGGGTACTGTTAACAATAATAATTCATGCTCCCCTACATCCAATTATATATATATATATATATATATATATATATATATATATATATATATATATATATATATATCATGTTCTTTCCAACATGCTGAGCTTGCCAAAGGATAAAATAAAAAGGAGAAGGTGAAGATCACCGTGACTCTTGCATAAGGTAGAAGATAATAATAAAAGATAGGCCCTTCGCAGAGAGAAGCAGAGGTTGCCATGCGCTTTTATGGTTGGATGCACAAAATCTTAATGCAAAAGAACATCACTTTATATTGCCCCTTGTATGTGAACCTTTATTATACAGTCCGTCGCTTTTATTGCGTCCACAACAAGTTCGTACAAAGCTTATTTCTCTGCACTAATAAGTCATGCATATTTAAAGAGCAATTTTTATTGCTTCAACCGATGACAACTTACTTGAAGGATCTTACTCAATCCATAGGTAGGTATGGTGGACTCTCATGGCTAAACTGGTTTAGAGGTATTTGGAAGCACAAGTAGTATCTCTACTTGGTGCTGAGAATTTGGCTAGCATGAGGGGGAAAGGCAAGCTCAACATGTTGGGAGATCCATGACAATATACTTTATCTCAGATATAAGAAAACATAACGCATTACGTTGTCTTCCTTGTCCAACATCAACTCTTTAGCATGTCATATTTTAATGAGTGTTCCCAATCATAAAAGATGTCAATGATAATATATCTATATGTGAAACCTCTCTCTCCTTATTACTTCCTATTAATTGCAACGATGACCAAAGCTATATTTGCCAACTCCCAACTACTTTTAATCATCATACTCTTTCTATGTGGAGTCATTACTTTAACTAAGATCAATATAAACTCTTTGATTCTTTTTATTCTTTTTCTTTTATTCACTCAAGATAATGGCAAAGTAATCAAGCCCTTGACTCAACACTAATCTTTATTATATATAGCTCACAGACTTGATTGCATAGAGGGATCATAAAACAAAACTTCAAAACTAGATCATGCCATGACTTTATTTTACTAAATCAAGATACTACTAATAGGATCGAACTAAGAAAAACGGTAAAGATAGTAGTTGTGATGGTGATACGATACCGGGGCACCTCCCCCAAGCTTGGCAGTTACCAAGGGGAGTGCCCATACCCATGTGATTATGTCTCCTTCTTTGTTGTTGGCGGTGGAGGTGTTGTTGATGATGCAAACTTGTCGTCCACCTTCCATGGCATAGGATCACCCTCATAGAAGGATAATCGAGTCTCCGGAATCCTCAAATCTGCAACGGAAACAGCTCGAGACGAAAACAGAGGATATTTGCGTGTTACGGTCGTGAAGACCTTCGGGAGAATATATAATGAATTTTTACCGACCAAAATACGTATCGTGCAAGAAAACGGAGTCCGGAGGGCACACGAGGTGCTCACGAGGTAGGGGGGCGCGCCCAAGGGGGTAGGGCGCGCCCTCCACCCTTGTGGAGGCCTCGTGTCCTCCCCGAACTGCTACTTATTTTTCTATTTTTCTAAATATTCCAAAATGGAGAAATATTGCCTTATAAATTGTTTTGGAGTCGGTTTACTTACCGTACCACATACCTATTCCTTTTCAGAGTCTGGAACATTCTCGAAAGTGTCCTTTATGTATTCCTCCGGGGTTACAGTTTCAATAATATAGGTTTCAACATTTATGGGATTACCTGAGATAAAACGTTTGATTCTTTGACCGTTTACCACCTTCGGATTTGTACCTTCGAAGTTGTTGATTTTTATGGCACCGGAACGATAGACCTCTTCGATAACGTAGGGACCTTCCCATTTGGAGAGAAGTTTTCCTGCAAAAAATCTTAAACGAGAGTTGTATAGCAATACATAATCACCTACATTAAACTCACGCTTTTGTATCCTTTTGTCATGCCATCTTTTAACTTTTTCTTTAAAGAACTTGGCATTTTCATAAGCTTGGGTTCTCCATTCATCAGGTGAGCTAATATCAAATAACCTCTTCTCACCGGCAAGTTTGAAATCATAGTTGAGCTCTTTAATAGCCCAATATGCCTTATGTTCTAATTCGAGAGGTAAGTGACATGCTTTCCATAAACCATTTTATACGGAGACATACCCATAGGATTCTTATATGCAGTTCTATATGCCCATAATGCATCATCAAGTTTCTTGGACCAATTCTTTCTAGACCTATTAACAGTCTTTTGCAAAATTAATTTGAGCTCTCTATTGCTCAATTCCACTTGACCACTAGATCATGGGTGATATGGAGATGCAATTCTAAGATTAACATCATATTTAGCAAGCATTTTACGGAAAGCACCATGAATAAAGTGTGAACCACCATCATCATTAAATATCTAGGGACTCCAAACCTCGGAAAAATAACTTCCTTAAGCATTTTAATAGAAGTGTTATGATCAGCACTACTAGTTGGAATAGCTTCTACCCACTTAGTAACGTAATCAACAACAACTAAAATATGTGTATATCCATTAGAGGCAGGAAAAGGTCCCATATAATCAAACCCCCAAACATCAAATGGTTCAAATAACAAGTGAATAATTCATAGGCATTTCTTGACGTCTACTAATATTACCAATTCTTTGACATTCATCACAAGACAAAACAAACTTACGGGCATCCTTGAAGAGAGTAGGCCAATAAAAACTAGATTGCCATACCTTATGTGCAGTTCTATCTCCAGCGTGGTGTCCTCCATAAGCTTCAGAGAGACACTTGCGTAGGATCTGTTCCTGTTCATGCTCAGGTGCACAACGTCTAATAACACCGTCTACTCCTTCTTTATAAAGATGTGGGTCATCCCAAAAGTAATGTCGCAAATCATAAAAGAACTTTTTCTTTTGTTGGTATGTGAAGCTAGGTGGTATAAATTTAGCAACAATATACTTAGCATAATCAGCATACCATGGAGTGCTACGAGAAGTACTTATGACATTTAATTGTTCATCAGGAAAGCTATCATCAATAGGTAGTAGGTCATCAAGAACATTCTCTAACCTAGATAACTTGTCTGCAACTGGGTTCTCAGCTCCTTTTCTATCAACAATATGCAAATCAAATTCTTGCAGCAAGAGGACCCATCTAGTAAGTCTAGGTTTAGCATCTTTCTTTTCCATAAGATATTTAATAGCAGCATGATCAGTGTGAATAGTTACTTTAGAATCAACAATATAAGGTCTGAATTTATCACAAGCAAATACAACTGCTAAAAGTTCCTTTTCGGTAGTAGCATAATTTCTTTGAGCATTGTCTAGAGTCTTACTAGCATAATGGATAACATTTAATTTCTTATCAACTCTTTGCCCTAGAGCAACACCTACAGCATAATCACTAGCATCACACATAAATTCAAAGGGTAAATTCCAATCAGGTGGCTGAACAATAGGTGCAGAGACTAATGCTTTCTTAAGTATTTCAAATGCTTCTACACAATCATCATCAAAGAAAAATGGTACATCTTTTTGTAATAAATTAGTCAGAGGCCGAGAAAATTTTGAGAAGTCCTTAATGAACCTCCTATAAAATCCGGCGTGACCGAGGAAACTTCTTATACCTTTGATGTCCTTGGGACATGGCATCTTTTCAATAGCATCAACCTTCGCTTTATCAACTTCAATACCTGTTTCAGAAACTTTGTGCCCCAAGACAATACCTTCATTAACCATAAAGTGGCACTTTTCCCAATTCAAGACAAGATTAGTTTCTTCACATCTCTGCAAAACTCGATCAAGATTACTCAAGCAGTCATCAAAAGAGGATCCATAGACGGAAAAGTCGTCCATGAAAGCCTCACAAATCTTTTCACAAAAATCAGATAATATAGCCATCATGCATCTTTGAAAGGTAGCAGGTGCATTACATAAACCAAAAGGCATACATCTATAAGCAAAAGTACCAAAAGGGCATGTAAAAGTAGTCTTTGATTGATGATTTGGACGACACAGGTATTTGAGAGAAACCAGAATAGCCATCTAGAAAGCAATAATGTGTATGTTTGCATAATATTTCTAACATTTGATCAATAAAAGGTAAGGGGTAATGATCTTTCTTAGTAGCTTTATTTAATTTGCGGAAATCAATTACCATCCTATAACCTGTGATAATTCTTTGCGGAATCAATTCATCTTTATCATTAGGGACAACAGTAATACCTCCCTTCTTAGGGACACAATGGACATGACTTAACCACTGATTGTCAGCAAAGGGATAAATTATACCTTCCTCTAGAAGCTTGAGTATTTCTTTTCTTACCACTTCTTTCATTTTGGGATTCAAACGTCGTTGAGGATCACGAACTGGTTTGGCATCCGCTTCCAAATTTATTTTATGCTGACATAGAGTGGGACTAATGCCCTTAAGATCATCAAGAGTATATCCAATAGGGGCACGGTGCTTCTTCAGAGTTTTCAATAATCTTTCTTCTTCATGCTCTGAAAGGTTAGCACTAATAATAACAGGATATATTTTCTTTTATCAAGATAAGCATATTTAAGATTGTCAGGCAACGGTTTAAGCTCAAACACGGGATCACCCTTGGGTGGAGGAGGATCCCCTAGGATTTCAACAGGCAAATTGTGTTTCAGACTAGGTTCTTGTTTAAAGAATACTTCATCTATTTCCCTTCTTTCATTCATAAACATATCATTTTCATGGTCTAGCAAATAGTGTTCCAAAGGATCACTAGGAGGTTCGGAAATAGAAGCAAGACCAATAATTTCATCCTTACTAGGAAATTCCTCTTCACGATGTTGTTTACTAAATTTAGAGAAATTAGACTCATGAACCATACCATCCAAGCCAATAGTAACAACATTCTTTTCGCAGTCTATCTTAGCATTAACAGTATTCAAGAAGGGTCTACCAAATATAATGGGACAAAAGCTATCTTGCGGAGATCCAAGAACAAGAAAATCAGCAGGATATTTAGTTTTCCCACACAAGACTTCAACATCTCTAACAATTCCCACTGGTGAAATAGTATCTCTATTGGCAAGTTTAATTGTAACATCAATATCTTCTATCTCAGCGGGTGCAATTTCATGCTTAATTTCTTCATACAAGGTAATAGGTATAACACTATCACTAGCACCCATATCACACAAGCCATGATAACAGTGATCTCCTATTTTAACAAAAATAACAGGCACGCCTACCATAGGTCTATGTTTATCTCTATCACAGGGTTTAGCAATTCTAGCAGTTTCACCAGAGAATTGAATGACATGCCCATCAATTATCAGACAAGAGATCTTTAACAATAGCAATATTAGGTTCTACTTTGACTTGCTCGGGAGGTGTATAAGTTCTAATATTGCTTTTACGAACAACAGTTGAAGCTTTAGCATGATCCTTTACTCTAACAGGGAAAGGTGGTTTCTCAACATAAGTAGGAACAATAGGATCATTGTAAGTGACAGTCTTTTCTTCAACTTTAATAGGTGCAGCTACTTTTACTTCTATGGCAGGATGATATTTAAACCACTTCTCCTTAGGGAGATCAACATAAGTAGCAAAAGATTCACAGAAAGAAGCTACTATCTCAGAGTCAAGTCCATATTTAGTGCTAAATTTACGGAAAACATCGGTATCCATAAAAGATTTAACACAATCAAACTTAGGTGTCATACCTGACTCCTTACCTTTGTCGAGGTCCCAATCTTCAGAGTTGCATTTAATTATATCCAATAAATTCCATCTGAATTCAATAGTCTTCATCATAAAAGAGCCAGCACAAGAAGTATTGAGCATGGTGCGATTGTTATCAGAAAGCCGAGCATAAAAATTCTGAAGAATTGTTCTCTTGAGAGGTCATGATTGGGGCATGAATATAACATTGATTTAAGCCTCCCCAAGCTTGAACGATGCTTTCTCCTTCGCGAGGCTAAAAATTATATATATAATTGCGATCACGATGAACAAGATGCATAGGGTAATACTTTTGATGAAATTACAATTTCACTCTTTTATAGTTCCATGATCTCGTATCACATAGCCTATACCATGCCAATGCGTCTTCCTTCAAAGATAAAGGAAAAGCCTTCTTCTTAACAACATCATCGGGTATACCTGCAAGCTTAAATAGTCCACAAATATCATCCACATAGCGTAGATGCTCGTCAGGATGCTTTGTTCCATCTCCTGTAGAAGTATTAGCCAGCAGTTTTTCCATCATACCCGAAGGAAATTCAAAAGGGGTTTCATTTTCAATAGGTTCAGTAGGTTGAGGAGCAACTCTTTGCTCTACTGGATGGGGTGAAGATACCCCGAACAAGCCCCTCAGAGAATCACTTTCCATAGTAACAAGTGCCAGAAAATTTCAGCATACTATATAAATGTTTCCTTACCAAATTCCACTTACCAAAGGCGCTACACTCCCCGGCAACGGCGCCAGAAAAGAGTCTTGATGACCCACAAGTATAGGGGATCTATCGTAGTCCTTTTGATAAGTAAGAGTGTCGAACCCAATGAGGAGCAGAAGGAAATGATAAGCGGTTTTCAGCAAGGTATTCTCTCAAGTACTGAAATAACTGGTAACAGATAGTTTTGTGATAAGATAAATTGTAACGAGCAACAAGTAACAAAAGTAAATAAAGTGCAACAAGGTGGCCCAATCCTTTTTCGTAGAATAGGACAAGCCTGGACAAACTCTTATGATAGGAAAAGCGCTCCCGAGGACACATGGGAATATCGTCAAGCTAGTTTTCATCACGCTCATATGATTCGCTTTCGGTACTTTGATAATTTGATATGTGGGTGGACCGGTGCTTGGGTGCTGTTCTTACTTGAACAAACATCCCACTTATGATTAACCTCTATTGCAGGCATCCGCAACTACAACAAAAGTATTAAGGTAAACCTAACCATAGCATGAAACATATGGATCCAAATCAGCCCTTACGAAGCAACGCATAAACTAGGGTTTAAGCTTCATCACTCTAGCAACCCATCATCTACTTATTACTTCCCAATGCCTTCCTCTAGGCCCAAATAATGGTGAAGTGTTATGTAGTCGACGTTCACATAACACCACTAGAGGTTAGACAACATACATCTTATCAAAATATCAAACGAATACCAAATTCACATGACTACTAATAGCAAGACTTCTCCCGTGAAGACTTTTGTTTTTGTAGTTTCATTTTCTCTTTCTTGAGTCATAGGAAACACCGTACTGTTAAAGGGGGTCGAGGAAATACTAAGGAAAAATTTCCATGTGATGCTCAACTCAAAATCCTATACCTTCCAATCACTTCGAGTGAAGCTTTTGGAAATCTCATACAGTTCAGTCAATTTAAATCGATGTGAGAGACAAAGTTCTTCCGTCACGAGGAATTTGTCCCGACCGAGGAGTTAGGAATTCGCCAAAGGCAGATTGCCTACACAAAGAGGAACATGATAGCCCCGAGGAATTTGATATTCAAATTTCCGACCGTTCTTTGTACTCTGCGCCACTGTCCCAAAATATCTTATCCACCTAACGGTCATATCATTGAAGGGCATTTATGTCTTATCATGTCGGGCTGCTCCCTAGGCTATAAATAGCCGCCCCCTACAACCACTAGCTGGTTGGCTGCTCCGTGAGAACTTGACACTTGTCATTTGAGAGCAACCCATCCTCTGAGGACTTTGAGCGAAAATCATGAAGTGAGGAAAAACCCAAAAACCAAACCACTACAAACCCAAAGTGATTGAGCATCACTGAAGAAATTGATCCTGCGTGGATCCGACGCTTGTTACCTTTGAAGAATGTGCTTCTTCCAGACGGTTAGGCGTCATGGTCTAGAGCATCCAAGAGGAATTCTGGATCGCCGAGTGACCAAGTCTGTGAAGGTTTGGAAGTCGCCTGAAGACTTACCACGAGTGATTGGACGAGGTCTGTGTGACCTTAGTTCAAGGAGAATACGGTGAGGACTTGGTGTCCTGAGCTGCGTGCTCAGCGACTGGGTGTCCGGGACTTTGTGTCCTCGAGTTTAAATACTCAGCCGCTCCAACCAGACGTACAACTGAGACAGCAGTTGGAACTGGTCTACCAAATCATTGTCTTCACCAACCTAACTGGTTCTATTTCCTCAACCCATTCATTTCCTCATTACCGTGTTGAGTGTTTGTTCATATCTGTGTTTGAAGACTTTTCTCAAGACTTTCTCAATTTCCTCGTTCAATTTCTTCATCTGTTTGTCTTCATCTTGTGTTATCATGTGATTACGCTTTACAGACTCATGCTAGTCTTCATTTCATCATGATGACCATGCGTGTATTCTGTTATGCTTACTTCGAGTACTTATTCCGCTGCAAGTAGTTCTTCGCTAAGGAATTTCCTCACCGGCAAATTCCTCAGTGAAGAATTCATAAAAATCGCCTATTCACCCCCTCTAGTCGATATAACGCACTTTCAATTGGTATCAGAGCAAGGTACTCCCTTGTTCTGTGTGGTTTTGGTTTAACCACCTGGAGTTTTAGTTATGTCGACCGCAGGTATGAAGAAAGTGACATGCCCTATCTTTGACGGTCACGATTATCCCAAGTGGAAGGCCATGATGAGGAAGCCTCATGGCAACGGACAGCGAGTTGTGGACCGTCACCGAAATTGGTCTTATCGATTCAGGCAAGACGGCGAACGAGATGATATTTGCAAGTACACTCGACTTGACATCATGGCAAAGGATATCATCTGTTCCTGCCTATCTAGAGATGAATTCAAGCGCATTATGCATCTTAGCAATGCGAAGCTTATCTGGGACCGAATCTCCGACGTCTATGAAGGTCATCCAACCCGTCATGATCCTTGGTTTGAGGACTTCAAGGAATCTCTCAAAACGATGACTTTCGAACCAGATTCATCATCTTCTGCATCATGTCTCATGGCAAAGGGTGTCGAGGTAACCGATTGTTCCTCATCTGAATTTAGTGAGTGTGAATCTGATGATGATGGATCTGATGATGATATTGAACTTAGCTATACCAAACTTGTTTGCATTGCCACCAAACAACAACATGCCTTGGAAAAGGTTCAAAACATGTTAGGTAAAAGTGATGATATGTTAGGTGAAGAAATGGATCGCACTAAAGCCCCGATCGAAAATCTTCAGAGACTTCACCTAGGTTTGACAACCTTCAAGGTCATCATAACACTCTCTTATCTGATCATGAGAAACTTTCTTATGAATTTCTTCAAAGAAAGCAAGACCTTGAGAAGCTAAGAGTGAGTTATGAAGATCTTCAGAAGGGGCGCGATTCATTACTTGCTCAACAATCAGCACTTCTCAGGAAGAATTTGTTCCTCCATCCTTAAAGTGCATTGAACGTGAATCTGCTAATTTTTCACCTGAATGTTCAAATGCTTCAACTGTTACAAATTCTTCACCTGCCTCTACTATCACTAATTCCTCATCTGAGGACATTACTAGTATCACTGACAATGCAGGGCTGAAGGAATTGTATATGACAGGCATGTACAAAAGCCTCAAAGGGCATCAGACTCTTTGTGATGTGCTTAAAAAGCAGATCCTCAACAGGAACCCTAGGAAAGAGGGTATTGCCTTTGAGAGGAAACTCAATGCTGATGGAACATATTGGAAGCCCGAGCAGTATCCCAAAACCTCATGGGTTGCTGCAAAGGGACCTCCAGTTGATCCATCTAACTTATCTGGCTTTACATGCGAATCTCCTCATTCTTCTGATGAGTCATTTGACTCCAACTATAAACTGTTCAAAAATCAGAATGGTGAAGTATTTGCTAGATATGTTGGCACTAACTGCAGGAACGGTTCCCCTATGAAGAAAATCTGGGTTCCCAAGATGTGCCTTGAAAGTCTTCAGGTGAATGTCCTCATGACACCACCTGTAGAATCTGGGTCCTCTGAAGAATTTGCTGGGGACCTGACAAATTGCCTGAAAGGACGCAAGCTAATCATGATGAAATGAACTTTCATTTCACACGTCCTCATACTGCTTATCTGTTAATACTGACTGATGAAATTCATCTGATGAACTTGATATCATATTCTTCACTGATGAAGTATATGAGATCGTAAGTTGTACTAATTCATCTGCAGGATGATCAACCCAAAGCCACTTTGTGGGTTCTCGATAGTGGATGTACAAATCATATGACTGGTGACAAGAATCTATTGATGGATGCTCCCTTATCACCGTCACATCTCAAGCATATCATCTTTCTTGACAAAGGCAAAAGTCGTATTGGGTCTTGGTAAGGTTATGATCTCTAAGGACATACACATGGAGAAAGTCATGCTTGTTGAGTCCTTAGGGTACAACCTCATGTCAGTCTCAATGCTTTGTGATCTTGATATGGTTGTTATCTTTGGCAAGTATCGTTGTGTTGTGATTATGGAAGCGACAATTCCAAAGTCTTCAAGGCTTTAGGAGAGGAGACTTGTATATTGTTGATTTCTCTACAGGACCACAACCAGCCGTGTGTCTACTTGCAAAAGCCTCAGAAGGCTGGCTATGGCATCGGCGACTTGGTCACGCAGGCATGAGGAATATGCACATGCTTGCAAAGAAGAAGCATGTCATTGGCACTGAAAATGTCAAATTCCTCAAGGATCACTTGTGCGGAGCCTGTGAAGCTGGAAAAATGACCAAGGCCAAGCATCCAGATAAGACTATCATGACCACTACTCGTCCTTCGAATTGCTTCACATGGACCTCTTTGGTCCCAATCATTACTCAGTGTCGTTAATGATGCATCTCTATAGGGCTTTGTTATTGTTGATGATTACTCTCGTTACACATGGGTACACATTGTTACTTACAAAAATCAAGTGCAGGAAGTCTTCAAACGATTTTCCTCGAGGGCTTCAACTAACTTTGGTGTGAAGATCAAACACATCAGGAGTGACAATGGAACTGAGTTCAAGAATTCCGGTCTTGATGCCTATCTTGATGAACTTGGTATTACTCATGAGTTATCTGCTCCTTATACTCCTCAGCAAAATGGCGTCGTGGAGCGCAAGAACAGAACTCTTGTTGAGATGGCTCGCACTATGCTTGATGAATACAAAACGCCTAGTCGTTTTTGGATTGATGCAATTGATACTGCATGCCACATCATCAACAGAGTATATCTTCACAAATTCTTCAAGAAGACTGCCTATGAACTCCTCACTAGCAAGAAACCCAATGTAAGTTATTTCAAAGTCTTCGGTGCTAAATGCTGGATTAGAGATCCTCATCACAATTCTAAATTTGCACCGAAAGCACATGAAGGTTTTATGCTTGGTTACGGAAAGTACTCGACACCTACAGAGTCTTCAACATCGCTCTTCACAAGATTGTTGACATCAGAGATGTGCGGTTCGATGAAACTAATGGCTCGCAAAGAGAGCACCTACCTTCTGTGTTAGATGAACCAGCACCTGAGGAATCTATCAAGTTCAAGGCAACTGAGGATGTCATTCCTACTGAAGAATCTGCTGAAGAATTCATTCCTGTACGCGAGGAACGTCGAGCTGATGCACCTGAAGATATTGCTGAAGACAATGGTGCTGAGTAAAATAATCAAATTCCTCGATGACAACCAGCTCATCCTCGCGTTGCAAAAGAAGTGCAAGTGGAGAAGATCATCGATGACATTGAAGCGCCAGGTCCTCTCACACGCTCAAAAGCTTCACATTTATATAACTTTTGTGGGCACTATGCTTTTGTCTCTATCACATAGCCCACTAAGGTAGATGAAGCATTTCTGGAGCCGGAGTGGATTCAGGCTATGCAAGAAGAATTACATCGATTCGAGCTCAACAATGTCTGAACTGGTCAAACGTCCGATCCTCGTAAGCATAATATCATTGGCACAAAGTGGATCTACCGCAACAAGCAAGATGAAAATGGCCTTGTGGTGAGGAATAAGGCACGACTAGTAGCTCAAGGCTACACCAGTTGAAGGAATTGATTTCGATGAAACTTTTGCACCTGTTGCTAGACTTGAGTCTATTCGCATATTACTCGCCTATGCTAACCATCACAATATCACTCTATATCAAATGGATGCGAAAAGTGCATTCCTCAATGGTAAGCTTGAGGAAGAAGTGTATGTTGCTCAACCCCCAGGTTTTGAAGATCCAAAGAATCCCGACAAAGTCTTCAGACTTAATAAGGCCCTCTATGGCCTCAAGCAAGCCCCTCGGGCGTGGTATGATACTTTGAAGGAATTCTTCGTGAAGAATGGCTTCACACCCGGTTCATTCGACCCTACTCTCTTTACTAAATCTTATGATGGTGAACTGTTTGTGTGCCAAATATATGTTGATGATATTATCTTTGGCTGTACTGACCAACGTTATAGTGATGAATTTGCCTATATGATGAGTGAAGAATATCAAATGTCTATGATGGGAGAGTTGAAATTCTTCTTAGGTCTTCAAATTTGTCAACAACACAATGGCATATTCATATCTCAGGAGAAATACCTCAAAGATGTCCTAAAGAAATTCGCATGCAAGATTGCAAAGGTGTCAAAATTCCTATGCCCACAAATGGCTATCTATGCATCGATGAAAATGGTATTGACTTCGATCACAAGGTATACCGCCCATGATTGGTTCTTTATTGTACTTATGTGCATCTAGGCCAGATATAATGCTTAGTGTTTGCATGTGTGCCCGATTTCAAGCTACACCAAGGAATCACACCATAAGGCTGTGAAGCATATTCTTCGATATCTAGCTCACACACCAACACTAGGATTATGGTACCCCAAGGGCTCTACTTTTGATCTCATTGGATATTCGACTCGACTATGCTTTGGTGATCGTGTGGACCGCAAGTCAACTTCGGCACTTGTCATTTCCTCGACGATCTTTGGTCCGTTGGTCCTCAAGAAACAGAACTACGATCACCGCTCTACTACGGAAGCTGAATACATTGCTGCTGGCTCGTGTTGTGCTCAATTGCTTTGGATGAAGCAAACTCTCAAGGACTACGGCATCAACGTGAAGAATGTGCCTCTCTCGTGACAATGAGAGTGCCATCAAGATTGCTCACAACCCAGCTTCAGCACTCAAGACAAAGCACATTCAAATTCGCCATCATTTTCTTCGTGATCATGTGTTGAAGGCGACATCTCCATCGAGCACGTGAAGACTCAAGAACAGCTAGCTGATATCTTCACTAAGCCCTTGGATGAGAAGAGATTTAGCAAGTTGCGGTGTGAGCTAAATATCTTAGAATCTTTTAATGTTCTTTGAAAAAGACAGACATCCTAACACTTATGCAAAATGGATGACTTAGATGTGCAACACATGAAGAAACGTTTTTCTTCAATCAATGAAGAATAACACTCTAAGTGTGAAGAAATTAATGAAGAATTTGATTCTCAGAACCCTACAACAATTGTATGCGGTGTCTGAAATCATTATTCTTATACGGTGGGTCACGCCACCACCAAAGTTGAAAATCTTCAATTTGAGTTTTTCCTCAGTTTTTGAAATTCTTCAGTTTTTCAAATTCTTCAACTTTGCAAAATCTTCACTGTTTCCGTCGTCTTTCTTCATTAACTATATAATATGTATATGTGTTTATGTCCTCTACCGTTCGTCTACTTCTCGTAGTACCGTCCAGCCAGCTTCACTACAAGGGTCAACCCAGCCAGAGCCCATAATGGCTTGCGGCTGCACAGGTAAGCTTCCGGTCATGGGGCATTCATCCTTCTCTTCGTGGCTGGGTGAAGCTTTCCGCAGGATGTCATGGCGCTTCTCCATGCATCCCGCCACCACTGGGTGCTCCAGGTGCCCACAACCGCCCTCCACCCAAGAGTGATTTTCCGAAGTCCATCTTGATCATTGTAGTCCATGGGTTGTCAACATCATTGACTCTCACATCTTGCTTATGAACTTCACTCATCCCCAAATCCCGTCTACGAGCATAGCAAAATAACTACTACGTCCCGGGGGTCATGGTAACAAGGGGATTGGTTCATCCTACCACATGATACTACTCAAGTTTAATGACTTCAAGATTTAACTACTGCATGCAATGGTGGGGTGGTGACAACTACTAATGCACAAAATCATAGGCATAGAAATAACATGATCAAAACTTGCCTTGCTGATGATCCTCGTAAGCTAAAGAGTCGAGTAGCAAGCTTAGACTCAGGAACTCTACCGAGACAAACAATAACATAATAAGCACAAAGCAAGAGGATCACACAAGATAACAAAAGTAACATAGCACAACAAAACAATCAAAACCAAATCAAAAGGAAAACTCAAAGAAATCAAATTCAAAGTTTTTCCCTATTCCAAACAATAACAAAAAATAGTTTTTATATAACAAAAATTCCTTAATATAACCTAATCATGGTTTTAGGTTAACTTAACAGAAAAGGATTAACTAAGCAACTAGGAGCAAAAAGAATTAATTAAAAAGCTATTATAAAACTCATTTTAGGCCTAATCCAATTTCTATTAAGAAAATTAATTTAAAACTTTTATTAATTATACATAAAAGTTCATCTAATGGAATGACAGAAACTAACCTAGAATAACTAATCACAAGTTAAAAATAAATTAATTTACTAATTAATTAATTAGGAAAACAGAACTAATCAATTAATTAGGATTAATAGGATTCTGCCTAGAATTAATTATTTATTCACCCTAAAATACCCAAATTAATTTCTAGGGTTTGGCAATGTCAAAATAAAGTGGTGACAAAAAAATCATGCAAAAATAATTTTTCTAACTAAAACTATAGCAGATTTGCTATTCTGGCTAAAACAATATTAAAGCATTTTTAATTATTTTTAACATAGCTAAATATATGTTTTTCAGAAACTACATAAAATTTGCAATTCAACAAAAAAATAATCACTCAAAAATATTAAACAGAATAAAAGATATACATTTTTGAAATTTGAAACAAATCGGCTAAAACAGAAAATCAAAATAAAAAGAAAAAGCCCAATGGGCCTATACTGTGCACTAGGCGTAGTTTAGTCTAAACGGGCCTAGGGTTTAAACTAACGAACCGGCCTAATAAATAAAACCTAAACTAAAATAAAAACCGTTCGGGCCGGCCGGTTTTCTAAATAAAACATACCCCTTCGGGGGTTCTAATCGGAGCCGCACGCTTGGGATCTGACGGGAGGGAATGCGGGACTCACCGGACTCGGGCGGCGGCGAGTGCTCCGGGCGTTGGGACGTCATGAGCTTGGCGAGACGTCGGGAGACGCGGGAGCTCGGGAGGGTTCGGTGGTGTCGGGAAGGTCGGGTGCACCAGTATGGCGACAGCGAGGGTTTTGGCGGAGGGTGAGCTCGGTGCTCGGTGACGCCGAACGGGAGGGTGAGGGGTGCAAGAGCTCTCGGGGGGATGGGTGCGGGGCTTGGCTCTTTATAGCTGTGGCCTCGGCTCCTCTTCGAAGGGATCGGGGCTTGGGATCCTGGATCCTTCGGATCCGTGGATCTCCCATGAGGCTCGTGGCTTGGGCGAGGGGAAGACGACGGGTGGGGCCCATGGGTCGATGAGAGGAGAGAGGAGGGTTGGTCGGGTGGCCGAATCTCGGGGTTTCAGCGAGGGCGAGGGTGCTTGGCTGGCTCGCTCGCTGGGCTGGCCTCGTGGGCCGGCTTGGCCGGGCCAGCGCGAGGGGTGAGGTGAGGTGGCGCTGGCTGGGCTGGGTGGCTCGGTCAAGCGCCAAAGGTTTTTCTTTTATTTTTTAATTAAAACAAAACAAAAATAAAACCTAAACTATAAATATTTTATATAGGGTATATATATACCAAAATGATCGGGAATATTCCTTTCATTTGAACATTTTTCCAAAGGCAAAATCCAAACTTTATAAAAATCCATTTTTTTCAAATTCAAATAAAATTCAGATTTGAATCCAATTCTTTTGGCATTGTTTCCTCTGATATTTTGGAGTGTCATGTTAGCTCCTCTCATACTTTTGATCAAGTATTTATCAGGCTTAGTTTTTGAATTGTTTCCCACATGCCAAAGTTTGGAATTCAAATTCAAATAACTCTGAAACTTCAAATGGTATTCAAATTCAAACAGGATGCATAGGATGCTTATCTATAATTGTAAAACATTCCAAATAGGAAAAATTTGGGATGTTACAAACCTACCCACCTTAAGATGAATCTCGCCCTCGAGATTCGGGTTGGCTAGCAAATAGGTGCGGATGGTCTCGACGAAGATCTTCTTCGCGTTCCTGTGTGGCTTCTTCCTCGGTGTGGTGACTCCACAAAGACCTTGCAAAACTTGATGACCTTGCTGCGTGTGACTCTGGTTGCGCCTCGAGAATTTTGACGGTTTCTCCTTGTAAGTCAAATCACCGTCAAGCTGTATGGCCTCTAGGGGCACCGTGTCTCTCAACGGAACATCGGCCATGTCGGCATGGCACTTCTTCAACCGAGAAACGTGAAAAACATCATGAACTCCGCATAATCCTTCCGCAATTCCAACTTGTATGCAACTTCTCCACGACGCTCGAGGATTTTGTAGGGCCAATGAATCGGGTGCTAACTTTCCTTGACTCCAAACCTCTTGATTCCACGAAGTGGAGACACACGAAGATATGCTCGGTCTCCCACTTCGTAAGTCACCTCCTTGCGCCATCGTCGGCATAACTCTTCCGTCTCGATTGTGCTATCTTGAGTCGGTCTCGAATCAGCTTGACTTCTCTTCGAATCCTTGATAAGATCGGAACCAAAAGTGATCGATCTCCAACACTATCCCACAAAGAATGGTGTTCTGCACCTCCTTCCGTATAGAGCTTCGAAGGGCCATCTTCAAACCGGATTGATAACTGTTGTTGTACGAGAACTCACGACGGCAAATTGTCATCCCAGCTAGACCCATAGTCTAGCACACAAGCTCTCAACATGTCCTCCGTAATCTGATTGACTCTCTCGGTCCGTCCATCCATGCATGGATGAAAAGCTGTATCAATTCCAGCCTCGCACTCCAAAGTTTCATGCAATTGCTTCCAAAACTTTGAGGTAAACTCGTTCCTCTATCCGACACGATTTTCCTCGGAACTCCATGCGACATACGATCCTGGTCATGTATATCTTGGCCAACTTGGCACTGGTATAGGTAGTCTTCACAGGAATGAAGTGAGCTACCTTAGTCAAACGATCAACTACTACCCAGATAGAATCATAACCTGAACGGGTCCCGGTAATCCTGTGATGAAATCCATACCAAGTTTCTCCCATTTCCAATCGGAATCGCAAAGGTTGAAGTAACCTGCTGGCTTCGATGTTCTGCCTTTACACGCTGGCAAACATCGATCTGGCCACGTACTCGCAATGTCCTTCTTCATACCGTCCACCGTAAACTTTGCTTCAAATCCAGTACATCTTGGTGTTGCCGGGTGAATCGAGTACGGTGAATCATGAGCCTCTGAAGAATTAGCTTCTGAGCTCGGGATCATTGGGCACATAAATACGATCCTCAAACCAAATAGTTCCATGTTCATCCTTTCGAATCCTTTAGCTTTTCCTTCCTCCATCTTTTGCTTAATCTCATCGATTTCCTTGTCCAACTTCGGCTTCACGAATCCTTTCGGTCAAGGTGGACTGAACTTCCAGAGTTGCGACAAATCCTTTCGAACTATCTCCGATCGGAGATCTCGAGGTCATCGACCAACTCCTGGGTAATCCTCCTGCGGTAAGAGTGTTCACATAACTCTTACGGCTTAAAGCATCTGCTACAACATTGGCTTTACCGGGTGGTAATGCAATCTCATGTCATAGTCCTTTATCAACTCTAGCCATCTCCTCCGCTCGAGGTTCAACTCCTTCTGCGTGAAGATATATTTCAAACTCTTGTGATCCGTATAGACTTCACAACGATTTCCAATGAGGAAATGTCTCCAGGTCTTGAGTGCATGCACAACAGCTGCCAACTCCAAATCATGCGTGGCATAATTCATCTCATGAGGCCGTAGCTGTCTGGAGGCATAAGCTACAACCTTGCCTTCCTGCATCAATAGTCCTCCGAGTCCTTGACGAGAAGCGTCACAATAGACCTGGTATTCCTTATGTATGTCCGGCAATATCAACACTGGAGCTGTGACCAACCGTTTCTTCAATTCCTGAAAACTGGCTTCACATTCCTCGGTCCAAACATACTTGGCTTCCTTCTTCAACAACTCAGTCATGGGCTTGGCAATCTTCGAGAAGTTCTCAATGAACCTCCGATAATATCCTGCAAGTCCGAGAAAACTGCGGATCTCCTTGATCGAGGTGGGTGACCGCCAATCGGTGATCGATTCAACCTTGGCGGATCAACTGCTATTCCTTCTCCTGAAATAACATGTCCGAGGAATCCAACTTCCTTCAACCAAAATTCACATTTGCTGAATTTGGCATACAGTGATGTTCTCAAGTTTCTCCGTAACTAGACGCAAATGTTCCTTATGCTCTTCCTCGCTCTTGGAGAATATCAATATGTCATCGATGAACACCACGACAAACTTGTCCAAATACTCCATGAACACCTTGTTCATCAAATTCATGAAGTATGCAGGAGCATTAGTCAATCCAAATGACATGACGGTATACTCATATAAACCATACCGTGGTGAATGCTGTTTTGGGTATATCCTTTTCACGAATTTTCAATCGATGATACCTCGATCAAGATCGATCTTAGAGAATACCTTGGCTCCAACAAGCTGATCAAATAAGTCATTGATCATCGGCAGAGGGTACTTGTTCTTGATGGTTACATCGCTCAATGCACGATAATCCACAACCATCCTCAAGCTTCCATCCTTCTTCTCTACCAAAAGAACTGGGCTCCCCAAGGTGATGAGCTTGGACGAATATATCCTTTCTCCAATAACTCATTTATTTGCTCCTTGATTTCTTTCAACTCATTCGTGGCATCCGATAAGGTCTCTTGGATATTGGGGCTGTGCCGCAATAGCTCAATCAAAATTCAATGTCCCTGTCCGGTGGCATTCCCGTAACTCCTCCGGAACACATCGGGAAATTCTTGCACCATCGGCACTTCCTCCCGAACAACTCCCGTGAGGGAATGCACCGATTCTTCATCCGGCTGTGCTGGCTACATACTTGATCCTCTTCCGCCCGGGTGGTGAGCGTAATAGACTTGCTTGCACACCAATGGTTCCTTCATACTTTGACAACCAATCCATGCCTAGGATTACATCCAAGGTCTGAGTTTCCAACACTATGAGTTCTACGGAAATTTGTGGTTCCCGATGTTGAGGTTTGCGTGACAGCTTAAACCTGCCATCATTTCTCCTCCCGCGGCCCGACGCGAGGGGCTTCTAAGGGTTCTAGTGCGTAATCCGTACTTATCCACAACTACCCTTGATATGAATGAATGCGCTGCACCGTAATCAAACAGTAACCAAAACTGAACGTGAATTCAATAAAACTTACCAACCACGATTGTTCCGGCTGATCATAGACGTTCTCCACGCCGATGTGATTCACTTGAGCACGAGGGAAAGGATTGGGCTTCTTCACGAGCCTCCATTGCCATTCCTGCTCCTCTGCTTGGCCTCCGGGCAGTCGGTGGCGTAGTGCCCTGTCTTCTGGCACTTGAAGCAGGTGATGTGGCTCAGATCCTTCGGAGCCGGGGCAGAACGGTGTTGATTGCCATTACTACTGCCATTGCCATTTCCATGGCCTGACTTGTTGTCCTGGCTGCGGTTGTTTCCATTTCTACCATGGTTATGAACTCCATGGTTATGATGGGTGTGCCCTCCTGAGTACGGTGCATAGCGGGGCTTCTGCTGAGCTCCTGAGTTGTGCTTCCCCTGGCTGTACTTCCGCTATGCTTTCTATCTGCTGTTGCTTGCCTTCCGTGATGGTGGCCTTGTCTACCAGCTCCCGGTAGTTGTTGAAAGTAGCCACAATAAGTTGCATGCTCAGTTCATCATTGAGTCCCTCAAGGAACTTCTCCCCTTGGCGGCATCGGTGGCCACATCATCGGGGCATAGCGAGCAAGCTTGCTGAATTCCTCCACGTCTTGTGCCACAAGACGATTTCCGGGCGTAAGTTGCGGAACTCACGCTTCTTCGCACTCATGGCTCCAGATGAGACATGAGCAAAGGCGAAGGCCTGCTGGAATTGATCCCAAGTGATGCCACCCAAGGAAAAGTGGCGTGTAATTCTCCCACCAAGAAGCTGCAGGTCCATCCAGCTTGATGCGCGCAAAGCGCACCTTTTCAAAGATCGGTGCATCCAACGGTGACTAGCTCTCTTCCAATCTTATGGAGCCGCCGTCACCACAATCGGCTCGGTGCTACTAGAGAACATCATGCGGATTCAACCTCGTAAATCGAGTCAAATTGTCCATAGTGGGTGGTGGTGGTGGCGGTGGATTGTTGGCGGGTTGTTCGGTTCAATCGGAGTTGCATCAAGCATTCTCGCTGCCGGAGCAGCTGGGTGAGCTCGGCGGGAAACCAAAGGTCACGCCTCGGAGGCATCTGTGTTTTGGAGTGGGTGAGAAAATTAGAATAGAACAATGGTCTATGAGAATAACACTACCCATATGAATGCACAATCATAACATACCAAACATTTATTCATTCCATTCAAACATGGTTCAAACTCGATTACAAAAGCTCATGACTAATCGAAAGAAAAACATCAGCCTAACTGATCGACGAAAAAGAAATAAAAGATGACATGGTGGTCGACTAAAAGTCTTCATCAGTGGCTCCTCCTCTTGGGGTTTCCTTCAGTGGTACTCCCTTCAAAATCCTGATCATTGCTCACGAGGGGTGCTTCATCTCCACTCGGGTAAAGGTCCTCACCCAAGTCCATCTTTTCCTCAATCGCGGCAAGCTTCATCTTCAGGTCGTCGACTATCTCCATGAAGTCCGTGATTTCTTCCTCATGGCCAAGGAAGTCTGCGCGTGCCTTCTCCTCCAGCCCAGCTCACGGAACAAAGCTTCCGTGTGTCTTGAAGTTACGGCGAGCTTGAATCTCCGCTTCTGAGAAGACACTCCAGTCCCGGATGTATGAGAGAGTGGAATCGCCCTCGATGGTACGGATGATATCTCCATTCCTTGCCCCGCGAGAAACCATGGCGAGTCGAGTGATCGAGCTCAGTCCTGTACTCCTCTCGAGATGTCCAAGTGCTCGATAGATCGCCACGCCCTTCGGATGATCCAGTTGAACTCGGTGAACTCAAAGTTGATAGGCTCCGTCGTCCCTCCAAAGGTCCTCCCAGGATATGCACCTCAATCTCAGAAGCGGTGTCCGCTGAAGTGCATTAGTGGGTTTCCAGTGATCGAGGGCGAGCAATCTTCAGCAGCTTCACCATCTGGACCAGCTTTCTTCCAAAGGGCATCGCCTCATCGGGCCGGCGTAACTCCGTAGCAAACCGGGGTGAACTCGACGGCCATCTAGAATGTTGCAAAGGAGAGAAGAGTCGAATAGATCAGGAAGAATTATAGAATGAAAAGGGTTCAAAGTAAATGGTCTCGCTATGGCTTTCCGATCCTAGGGGTTACGATCCTCACGGTCATGTGTGCTCGATACCATCTCTCAGAGCGACCGACCCAAAATCGGTCAAATCTCCGTATGTATTCCATCCCAAGATCATGCCGGTACTCACAATTACATCGAATAAGTAATCAAAGTTCAATCACACCTGAATATCATTAATCGATTCTCATATAGAGTCTTTATTACAAGGGAATAAATTCGCTCAAGGCCAACTCATGAGAAATAAACTAAAATGCTGCGAAGCGTCAAGGTAAGCGAGTCCATCCGACTCCAAAGGGCAATCGCTAAGCGCGAGCGTAGCCTCACTCCCGATCGAATATATCTACGCAACATAATACGCTGCAGCCATGTAGGTCAGCTTTTGGAATAAGTCGCAAGTCATGAAGAATAACAATAATAAAGTTACTAACACTATATGCATTTTGGCTGTGGAGCTCTAAGTTTCATCATTTTGCGAAAAGCCAATTTTATCCTACTACAAGGACTTATTTGCAAATTACTACAAATTGTTGGTAGTTATTGAGATGGTTCCGCCAACCAATATCTCGCTCCCAAATTATTATTAAGCCATAAACCCATCAAATTAATCCATTAGTTTTAGTGTTGAGATATCCGAATACTTCCAAGGTCCAGATGCTCAAATGTCCGTGAATCGGGACACGGCTAATCGATTAGGTTATAACACTCTGCAGAGGTTTATGACTTTCCCGCAAGAATCATTCCTCCTTTAAAGTCTTCGCACTTCATGGTGTTTGAAGACGGACGAATGAAACAGGGTCTTCCAAAGAGTTCTTCCGCCACCGCCGTACCCATCCAATCCTACCGCTCGCCTACTTCTCGTAGTACCGCCCAGCCAGCTTCACTACAAGGGTCAACCCAGCCAGAGCCCATAATGGCTTGCGGCTGCACAGTAAGCTTCCGGTCATGGGGCATTCATCCTTCTCTTCGTGGCTGGGTGAAGCTTTCCGCAGGATGTCATGGCGCTTCTCCATGCATCCCGCCACCACTGGGTGCTCCAGGTGCCCGCCAACCGCCTCCACCCAAGAGTGATTTTCCAAGTCCATCTTGATCATTGTAGTCCATGGGTTGTCAACATCATTGACTCTCACATCTTGCTTATGAACTTCACTCATCCCCAAATCCCGCTCACGAGCATAGCAAAATAACTACTACGTCCGGGGTCATGGTAACAAGGGATTGGTTCATCCTACCACATGATACTACTCAAGTTTAATGACTTCAAGATTTCACTACTGCATGCAATGGTGGGTGGTGACAACTACTAATGCACAAAATCATAGGCATAGAAATAACATGATCAAAACTTGCCTTGCCGATGATCCTCGTAAGCTAAAGAGTCGAGTAGCAAGCTTCAGACTCAAGAACTCTACCGAGACAAACAATAACATAATAAGCACAAAGCAAGAGGATCACACAAGATAACAAAAGTAACATAGCACAACAAAACAATCAAAACCAAATCAAAAGGAAAACTCAAAGAAATCAAATTCAAAGTTTTTCCCTATTCCAAACAATAACAAAAATAGTTTTATATAGCAAAATTCCTTAATATAACCTAATCATGGTTTTAGGTTAACTTAACAGAAAAGGATTAACTAAGCAACTAGGAGCAAAAAGAATTAATTAAAAAGCTATTATAAAACTCATTTTAGGCCTAATCCAATTTCTATTAAGAAAATTAATTTAAAACTTTTATTAATTATACATAAAAGTTCATCTAATGGAATGACAGAAACTAACCTAGAATAACTAATCACAAGTTAAAATAAATTAATTTACTAATTAATTAATTAGGAAAACAGAACTAATCAATTAATTAGGATTAATAGGATTCTGCCTAGAATTAATTATTTATTAACCCTAAAATACCCAAATTAATTTCTAGGGTTTGGCAATGTCAAAATAAAGTGGTGACAAAAAATCATGCAAAAATAATTTTTCTAACTAAAACTATAGCAGATTTGCTATTCTGCTAAAACAATATTAAAGCATTTTAATTATTTTAACATAGCTAAATATATGTTTTTCAGAAACTACATAAAATTTGCAATTCAACAAAAAATAATCACTCAAAAATATTAAACAGAATAAAAGATATACATTTTGAAATTTGAAACAAATCGCTAAAATAGAAAATCAAAATAAAAGAAAAAGCCCAATGGGCCTATATCATGCACTAGGCGTAGTTTAGTCTAAACGGGCCTAGGGTTTAAACTAACGAACCGCCTAATAAATAAAACCTAAACTAAAATAAAAACCGTTAAGCCGGCCGTTTTCTAAATAAAACATACCCCTTCGGGGGTTCTAATCGGAGCCGCACGTTTGGGATCGGACGGGGGAGGGGAATGCCGGGGACTCACCGGACTCCGGCGACGGCGGCGGCGGCGGCGAGAGTGCTCCGGGGCGTTGGGACGTCGGCGAGCTTCGGCGAGACGTCGGGGAGACGCGGGGGAGCTCGGGGGAGGGTTCGGTGGTGTCGGGGAAGGTCGGGGTGCACCAGGGCGGCGACGGCGAGGGTTTTGGCGGCGGAGGTGAGCTCGGTGCTCCGGTGACGTCGAACGGGAGGGTGAGGGGGTGCGGCGAGCTCTCGGGGAATGGGGTGCGGGGCTTGGCTCTTTATAGCTGGGCCTCGCTCCTCTTCGGAAGGGATCGGGGCTTGGGGATCCGGATCCTTGGGATCCGTGGATCTCCGCGAGGCTCGTGGCTTGGGCGAGGGGAAGACGACGGGGTGGGGCCCAGGGTCGATGAGAGGAGAGAGGAGGGTTGGTCGGGTGGCCGAATCCAGGGGTTTCAGGCGAGGGGCGAGGGTCTTGGGGCTGGCTCGCTCATTTGGGCTGCCTCGTGGGCCGGCTTGGCTGGGCCAGCGCGAGGGTGAGGTGAGGTGGCGCTGGCTGGGCCTGGGTGGCCTGGCTGGCGCCCGAAAGGTTTTTCTTTTATTTTTTTAATTAAAACAAAAACAAAAATAAAACCTAAACTATAAATATTTTATATAGGGTATATATATACCAAAATGATCAGGGGAATATTCCCTTTCATTTGAACATTTTTCCAAAGGCAAAATCCAAACTTTATAAAAATCCATTTTTTCAAATTCAAATAAAATTCAGATTTGAATCCAATTCTTTTGGCATTGTTTCCTCTGATATTTTGGAGTGTCATGTTAGCTCCTCTCATACTTTTGATCAAGTATTTATCGCTTAGTTTTGAATTGTTTCCCACATGCCAAAGTTTGGAATTCAAATTCAAATAACTCAAACTTCAAATGGTATTCAAATTCAAACAGGATGCATAGGATGCTTATCTATAATTGTAAAACATTCCAAATAGGAAAAATTTGGGATGTTACAGGTCATGACCGTGTTTGAAATCCCTGAGGAAATTTATGCTGACTATTGCACACCTGATGAAGAAAAATTTGGCAAAGAAAGCAAAAATCAGCGCAAGGTGCGCATTCAGAAGATTGAACGGAGATGGGTAAGGGAATGGAGGGAATACAGATATGTGACTCCAAAGTACATGAAGAAATTCGCTCTCAATCCTCCATGCCCAAGAGCTCCATTGGCACCTGGCCAACTAGCTGATCCCACGAGCATCAAACGTGGTGACGACTTTCCGGAAGAATGGGCTAAGCGCCAAGCTAAATTGGCAAGACAAGCCAAGGAGGCAGTGAAGAAATTCAATGAGGATTCTGCCACTGCTACTGCTACTGAGGCCTCGGTCAAAGCGAGGAAATCCATGCCAAAGAAGCCTGATCATAAGCCAAGTGCTTCACCATCAGCACCCTCACGGCCAAGTTCCTCAGCAGCGCCCTCAAGGCAAATTCCTCACACTGCTACAGCTCCACCAAAGTCCTCAACAGCTCCTTCAAAGTCCTTAGTTCCTGTGCATCTGGCTACATGTCAAAGGACTGCTGGTTTCTCGATTGCCTCGAGTTTCAAAGAAGTTCTCAAAGAGCACCAATTTCATCATCCGCCCGACTCTGCAAGACCAAAGCAACAATGGGCCGAGGTCCTCGGCCAAGTCCAAAGAAGAAACAGGTTGCATTCCATGTGTCTTCTGATGATGAACTTGCGGAAATCATTAGAGATCGCCAAGAAAGGGCCGCTAGAGCCAAAGGCACATTTGTGCCACTGTTGTTGGATCCGAAGAAAATCCTCGATTATATTGATCTCTGGCACAAGGATCCCAATACCCCTATGCCTGATTTTCATCGACCCTGGACAAAGTCATATGTTGACCCATTTCATCGCCAAGAGAAATGGAAGTTTGAAAAGGCAAGAGAGATCATGAAGGCTCAATACGAAAGGAGAAGTTCCTCAAGAAAACGTTGTCAAAATGACACCGAGGAACTTCTCAAGGTCCAGATCGAAATTCAAGACCTCAAAGCAAAACTTCGATTCTTATTATGCTGATTGGCAAGGAGCCAAGGTCGATTCACAACCTGACGAAGAATTCACAAATGTTGCTGCCCCAACGCAACATGAAATTCCTCAGCTGAAGCCTCACTCAATAGCCCGAAGAACATGCCAAGACCACCGATGAAGTTCAGGTGGCTGATGAAAATGCTAGTTCCAGGGCTGATGATCCCATTCCAGCCGCTGAAGAAATTGCTAGGGCATCCACTAGTGGTGCGCCTGAAGAAACTGAAGAAGTCAGGGCAACTGCATCAGTTGCGCCTGAAGAAAGTCAACCAGATTCCTCAGCTCCTCCTGCTCCTACACCAACTTCAATTCTTCCATCTACCCCTGATGTGAAGAAAACCAAGGCTGCAGAACGAGCTGCAGTGAAGAAAAGGAAGGCATCAGCTGTGTCAAATTCTTCGGCTGCGAAGAAAATGAAGCCAATGACCAGCTCATTCGAAAATCCAATTGATGCTCTTCCGATTTCCTCCATGCCATCAAAGGACCTTGTTCCTTTTGGAGAAGACTATGAGATCCCAATCGGATTTGATGAAGAACATCATTCTGCTGCTTCGTCAGAGCAGATTGATGAAGAAATTGAAGTGGGCGCAATCCTTCAACCCCAGCCATTTCCTCACCTATGCCTCGGTTCCACGGTGAAGAGGCTGGTGTTGAGGAAATTGAAGATGAAGATGTGGATATTGGGTGCACCACACCTGTGATGAATGATGACTTTTGGGAAAGTCTGCATCCCAATACTCCTCTCTTCACCCCGCTCCAACAGATTCCTCAGTCCCTGCACCAACAATTCAAATGGACTCAAGAAACTCAACCCACTTGCTCAGGCATGAAGAAATTCCAGCCACTAGTGCCGATGAACTTCGTCTTGATCCTCAGATCGCACTTGTTGAGGAACAAGAAATTCCTCAACTCAAGAACTGAGCTTGCGATTCCCGAGGTGGTGATGCAACTCACCGACACCCCTCTCGCTTAAGCAAAAGAATCCGTTCTCAAGCAAACAAAAGTTCAAGGCTGATGATTTCTTTGCCGAGCACGTATTCTTCACTGACTATAATCCATATGATTCTGCTCACATTAGGAAGAGGCGTTTCTGGACTGCCAGCCAAGCCAACTTCTATTCCTCAGTGATTTTCAACAAAGACAAAGTCTTCGATCATGCTCATATTCCTCATGTGGACATGGAGTCTCTGCCCAGCTTTGAGCCAGTCCTCAGTGTTCTTCACGACGCAGACTTCAATTTCTGCACCGATATCTGTGGATCGGAATTAAGAACTCATTCTTCAATTCTATGCAACATCGCACATCATCGAGACGCCAAGACGTGAACTCATGGGTATTAGACTGGATGTCCGAAAATACTCACTACAAGGCACCAAAGAATCGAATTGCTTCGTGCTCTACCACTCAGCCCTCCACTTGATGGTGCTCGTTGTATCTACAACGAACCAGAACTTTAAAATCACTATATGCAAGTGCTGATGAAGCCTTTGAAGCCAAGGCAGGCCCCAAGAACCAAATTCCTCGTCAAGAAATTATTGTATGTGCCTCGGACTGTCCATCGGATTCTGACGAAGACAATGAGTCCTATCAAAGGCCACGACTCGAATGATGAAGAAGTCGTTGGCATCATGTAGAATATGCTTTTCAACATCATCCATGGCGTTCCCGTCAACTTCCATGATTTCTTCATGAGGACTCTGGCAAACATTGCTATGTCACCATTTGAGCTGAAGCCTTATGCGCCTTGGATAATGAGATTCATCAGGACAAGGTCTTCACTCAATTACAAGGCTGATACTCTGAACCACTGCAGCTACTTGCCCCCTATTGAAGTCCTCAAATGGACTTTTACCTCAGCTGATGACAAGGGCAAGGCTACTGCTGTGATCGATGAAGGCATTCGTCCGTTGGATGGATAGTTTCGCAAGCAGCATCCTACTCCACCAATGATGACTCTGCCACACATGACTCTGCCGCAAATACCTCGGTCCAAGCAAAGTCCTCAAGCTATCGCACCTGTGGTGATGACTGATCGTGAGTTACTCCTCGCCTTCATCGGAAGGTTGATCGCAATCATAAATGGGTCAAGCGTCGCTTTGGTTCAATTCTTCACAACATGACCTCTACACACAATGCAAAGAAGAAAAGCCACTACTACCTTCATGAAACCTTCAAACGCACTGGCTGTTCTTTCACATGTCTACAAGCGGGAAGAACCGACGACAATGGGACTCAAGGAAGAATTTGACTGGTCTGCACCTCCTCCAAGAAATACAAGAAGGTCAAAGTTCCGTCCTTGGTTGCCAGCTCCTATTCTTCATCGCACGACAACGATGAAAATGAAGACTTGGACGACACCGCGGCAGGTCCTACTACAACAACCGACCCCAACAACGCCGGCGCTCCTTCTTCAACCTAAAATTCTTGAGAGCGTTAGTCCTCGCCGATCCTTTTGGTCATTCGATGACAAAGGGGAGAAATTTGAGTTAGTCTTCAAGCGGGTCTAGTTTATTGCCCATAAACAATAATTTATATTTGTTAAGTTACAACTCTCGTTCTTCTGAAACTTTTATTGGATCGAGTTGTAATCTTAAACCCGATGGTGCTTTGATACTTTTGATGCATTATGCTCTTGCACTATGCTCTGATTCTCTTGAGCTTCTTGAAAATCTTCAAAGCGGATCTATTTGTGATCTGATGCTCTTGATGCGTTATTTTGCATGCTTATTCCTCATTAATGTTATCGCACGCATGCTGAATTACATCAAGCACCATATTTCATCATGCATTTCAAATTCTTCATATTATATGTCAAATGCGTGTATGAATTACAAGATATAGGGGGAGATCTCCATGATTCAACTCTTCAAATGTGCATTGCCTCAAAAGCAAATTTCTCACTATGTACATCTTCAGGGGAAGTTCTTCTATATCTTGCAATCAAATTCCTCATTATCAGTACTTACACTTCATGTGTTTATCCCCGTTGAAAACTTAACCTATATTGTCATCAATCACCAAAAAGGGGGAGATTGTAAGTGCATCTAGTGCCCCTTAGTGATTTTGGTGGATTGAAGACTTATAGGTTAAGGAACTAATGCGTCTGTGAGTGTACACAAGTTTATAAGTCTATGAGGAGTTTGATATTTACAGTGAAAGTCGACCCTAAAATGAAGTTCTTCGATCAAGACTTTGATATTCGAAGACTTTACGAAGACTTTGGAAGTGAAGAAATTGGTGTGACCTTGAAGACTTGGTATTCATTTGAGGAACATGAAGCGTGAAGACTTTTGTTTTCGTAGTTTCATTTTATCTTTCTTGAGTCATAGGAAACACCGTCTCGTTAAAGGGGTCGAGGAAATACTAAGGAAAAATTTCCATGTGATGCTCAACTCAAAATCCTATACCTTCCAATCCTCATGAGTGAAGCCTTTGGAAATCTCATACAGATTCACCAATTTCAATGAGAGAGAGCGAAGTTCTTCAGTCATTGAGGAATTTGTCTGACCGAGGAGTTAGGAATTCGCCAATCTGGATTGCCTACACAATGAGGAACATGATAGCCCCGAGGAATTTGATATTCAAATTTCCGACCGTTCTTGTATACGCGCCACCTGTCCCAAAATATCTTATCCACCTAACGGTCATATCATTGAAGGGCATTTATGTCTTATCATGTCGGGCTGCTCCCTAGGCTATAAATAGCCGCCCCTACAACCACTAGCTGGTTGGCTGCTCGAGAGAACTTGACACTTGTCATTTGAGAGCAACCCATCCTCCGAGGACTTTGGCGAAAATCATCAAGTGAGGAAAACCCAAAACCAAACCCTACAAACCCAAAGTGATTGAGCATCATCAAGAAATTGATCCTGCGTGGATCCGACGCTTGTTAACTTTGAAGACTATGCTTCTTCCAATCGGTTAGGCGTCATGGTCTAGAGCATCCAAGAGGAATTGTGGATCGCCGAGTGACCAAGTCTGTGAAGGTTTGGAAGTCGCTCAAGACTTACCATGAGTGATTGGACGAGGTCATGTGACCTTAGTTCAAGGAGAATATGGTGAGGACTTGGTGTCTGAGCTGCGTGCTCAGCGACCGGGTGTCCGGACTGTGTCTCCTCGAGTTTAAATACTCAGCCGCTCCAACCGCACGTATAACCGAGACAGCTGTTGGAACTGGTCTACCAAATCGTTGTCTTCACCAACCTAACTGGTTCTATTTCCTCAACCCTTTCATTTCCTCATTCTTGTGTTGAGTGTTTGTTCATATCTGTGTTTGAAGACTTTGATCAAGACTTTCTCAATTTCCTCGTTCAATTTCTTGATCTGTTTGTCTTCATCTTGTGTTATCCTGTGATTACGCTTTCAGACTCTGTGCTAGTCTTCATTTCATCATGATGACCATGCGTGTATTCTGTTATGCTTACTTCTGAGTACTTATTCCGCTGCAAGTAGTTCTTCGCTAAGGAATTTCCTCACCGCAAATTCCTCGTTGAAGAATTCATAAAATCGCCTATTCACCCCCTCTAGTCGATATAACGACTTTCAATTGGTATCGAGCAAGGTACTCCTTGTTACGTGTGATTTTGGTTTAACCACCTGGAGTTTTAGTTATGTCGACCGCAGGTATGAAGAAAGTGACATGCCCTATCTTTGACGGTCACGATTATCCCAAGTGGAAGGCCATGATGAGGAAGCGCCTCATGGCAACGGACAGCGAGTTGTGGACCGTCACTGAAATTGGTCTTACTGATCTGTGCAAGACGGCGCACGCATATGATATTCGCAAGTACACTCGACCATTTACAAGCTCACACTATTGATGGGCCAAACATTTAACTCATTTGTAGTGTTGGCTGCACTTGTGACTTATAGAAATTCTGGCCTGATTACGGTGATATTGATACTAAAAGTCAAAATTCACCACTTAGGATAAAAAAGAATCACTTCCAATATCTAACCCTGAGTCCACACTGTTGGGGAATGAAGCACGCAATTTCAAAAAAATTCCTACGATCACGCAAGATCTATCTAGGAGATGCATAGCAACGAGAGGGGGAGAGTGTGTCCACGTACCCTCGTAGACCGAAAGCGGAAGCCTTAGGTTAACGCGGTTGATGTAGTCGAACGTCTTCATGATCCAACCTATCTTAGTACCAAACGTATGTCACCTCCGAGTTCAGTACACGTTCAACTCGATGACGTCCCTCAAACTCTTGATCCAGCAGAGGGTCGAGGGAGAGTTCCGTCAGCACGACGGCGTGGTGACGGTGATGGTGATGTGATCTGCGCAGGGCTTCGCCTAAGCACTATGACGCTATGACCGGAGGAGTAAACTGTGGAGGGGGGCACCGCACACGGCTAAGAGAACAATTGATGTGCTATGGGGTACCCCCTGCCCCCATATATAAAGGAGGGGAGGAGGAGGAGTCCGGCCAGGAGGCGCGCGCCATGGGGGGGAGTCCTACTAGGAGTAGGATTCCCCCCTTTTTTCCTTTCTTCACTAGACGGAAAAGGAAGGAGAGGGAGAGGAGAGGAAAGGGGGCCGCCCCTCCTCCTTGTCCTATTCAGACTCCCTAGGATGGGGCGCGCCACCCCCCCCCGCCTTTTTCCTTTCTTCACTAGACGGAAAAGGAAGGAGAGGGAGAGCGAGAGGAAAGGGGGGCCACGCCCCCTCCTCCTTGTCCTATTCAGACTCCCTAGGATGGGGCGCGCCACCCCCCGCTGGCTTCCATCTCTCTCCCTTACGCCCATGAGGCCCAAAACTTCCCTCGGGGGGTTCCGGTAACCCCCCGGTACTCCAGTAAAATACCTGAACCACTCAAAACCATTCCAATGTCCGAATACTACCTTCCAATGTATGAATCTTTACCTCTTGACCATTTCGAGACTCCACGTCATGTCCGTGATCTCATCTGCGACTCCGAACAAACTTCGGTCGCCAAAACACACAACTCATAATACAAATTGTCATCGAACGTTAAGCGTGCGGACCCTACGGGTTCGAGAACTATGTAGACATGACCGAGACACATCTCCGGTCAATAACCAATAGCGGAACCTAGATGCTCATATTGGTTCCTACATATTCTACGAAGATCTTTATCGGTCAAACCGCAATAACAACATACGTTGTTCCCTTTGTCATCAATATGTTACTTGCCCGAGATTTGATCGTCGGTATCATCATACCAAGTTCAGTCTCATTACCAACAAGTCTCTTTACTCGTTTCGTAATGCATCATCTTGCAACTAACTCATTAGTCACATTTCTTGCAAGGCTTATAGTGATGTGCATTACCGAGTGGGCCCAGAGATGCCTCTCTGATATTCGAAGTGACAAATCCAAATCTCGATCTATGCCAACCCAACAAACACCTTCGGAGACACCTGTAGAGCATCTTTCTAATCACCCAGTTACGTTGCAACATTTCATAGCACACAAGGTGTTCCTCCGGTATTCGGGAGTTGCATAATCTCATAGTTAGAGGAATATGTATAAGTCACAAAGAAAGCAATAGCAATAAAACTTAACGATCATTATGCTAATCTAATGGATGGGTCTTGTCCAACACATCATTCTTTAATGATGTGTTGTCGTTCACCAAATGACAACACATGTATATGGTCAGGAAACATAACCATCTTTGATTAACGAGCTAGTCAACTAGAGGCATACTAGGGACGCTCTATTTGTCTATGTATTCACACATGTACTAAGTTTCCGGTTAATACAATTCTAGCATGAATAATAAACATTTATCATGATATAAGGAAATATGAATAACAACTTTATTATTGCCTCTAGGGCATATTTCCTTCAGTCTCCCACTTGCACTAGAGTCAATAATCTAGATTACATAGTAATGATTCTAACACCCATGGAGTCTTGGTGCTGATCATGTTTTGCTCATGGAAGAGGCTTAGTCAAGGGGTCTGCAACATTCAGATCCGTATGTATTTTGCAAACCTCTATGTCTCCCTCCTTGTCTTGATTGCGACTGGAATTGAAGCATCTCTTGATCTGTTTGGTTCTCTTGTGAAATCTGGATGCCTTCGTCAAGCCAATTTCTCCAGTATTGTCACAAAAGGTTTTGGTTGGACCGGATGCACTAGGTATTACACCTAGATTGGATATGAACTCCATCCAGGCTCCTTCATATGCTGCTTCCGAAGCAGCTATGTACTCCGCTTCACACGTAGATCCCGCCACGACGCTCTGCTTAGAACTGCACCAACTGACAGCTCCACCATTCAATATAAATACGTATCCGCTTTGTGACTTAGAGTCATCCGGATCGGTGTCCAAGCTTGCGTCGACGTAACCATTTACGACAAGCTCTTTGTCACCTCCATAAACGAGAAACATATCCTTAGTCCTTTTTAGGTGTTTGAAGATGTTCTTGACCGCTGTCCACTGATCCACTCCTGGATTGCTTTGGTACCTCCCTGCTAAACTTATAGCAAGGCACACATCAGGTCTGGTATACAACATTGCATATATGATAGAACCTATGTCTAAGGCATAGGGAATGACTTTCATTTTCTCTCTATCTTCTGAAGTAGTCGGGCATTGAGTCTGACTCAACTTCACAACTTGTAACACACGCAAGAACCCTTTCTTTGACTGGTCCGTTTTGAACTTCTTCAAAACTTTATCAAGGTATGTTCTTTGAAAAGTCCAATTAAGTGTCTTGATCAATCTCTATAGATCTTGATGCCCAATATATAAGCAGATTCACCGAGGTATTTCATTGAAAAATTATTATTCAAGTATCCTTTTATGCTATCCAGAAATTCTGTATTCCAATCGAAAATATGCCATCCACATATAATATTAGAAATGCTACAGAGCTCCCGCTCACTTTCTTGTAAATATAGGCTTCTCCAAAAGTCTGTATAAAATCATATGCTTTGATCACACTATCAAAGCGTATATTCCAACTCCGAGAGGCTTGCACCAGTCCATAAATGGATCGCTGGAGCTTGCACACTTTGTTAGCACCTTTAGAATCAACAAAACGTTCTGATTGCATCATATACAACTCTTCTTTAAGATATCCATTAAGGAATGCAGTTTTGAAATCCATTTGCCGAATTTCATAAGCATAAAATGTGGCAATTGCTAATATGATTCGGATAGACTTAAGAATCGCTACAGGTGAGAAAGTCTCATCCTAGTCAACTCCTTGAACTTGTTGAAAACCTTTCGCAACAAGTCGAGTCTTGTAGACAGTAACATTACCGTCAGCGTCAGTCTTCTTATTGAAGATCCATTTATTCTCTATGGCTTGCCGATCATCGGGTAAGTCAACCAAAGTCCACATTTTGTTCTCATACATGGATCCCATCTACGATTTCATGGCCTCAAGCCATTTTGCGAAATCTGGGATCATTATCGCTTCCCCATAGTTCGTAGGTTTGTCATGGTCTAGTAACATGACTTCCAGAACAGGATTACCGTACCACTCTGGTGCGGACCGTGCTCTGGTTGACCTACGAGGTTCGGTAGTAACTTGATCTGAAGTTTCATGATCATCATCATTAACTTCCTCAATAATTGGTGTAGGCATCACTGGAACTGATTTCTATGATGAACCATTTCCCAATTCAAGAGAAGGTACAACTACCTCATCAAGTTCTACTTTCCCCCCCACTCACTTCTGTCGAGAGAAACACCTTCTCTAGAAAGGATCCATTCTTAGCAAAAAATGTCTTGCCTTCGGATTTGTGATAGAAGGTGTACCCAATAGTTTCTTTTGGGTATCCTATGAAGATGCACTTCTGCGATTTGGATTCGAGCTTATCAGGTTGAAGCTTTTTCACATAAGCATCGAAGCCCCAAACTTTCAGAAACGACAACTTAGGTTTCTTGCCAAACCACAGTTCATATGGTGTCGTCTCAACGGATTTAGATGGTGCCCTATTTAACGTGAATGCAGCCGTCTCTAAAGCATAACCCCAAAACGATATCGGTAAATCAGTAAGAGCATCATAGATCGCACCATATCTAATAAAGTACGATTACGACGTTCAGACACACCATTACGCTGTGGTGTTCCAGGTGGCGTGAGTTGTGAAACTATTCTACATTGTTTCAAATCAAGACCAACTCATAACTCAAATATTCACCTCAACGATTAGATCGTAGAAACTTTTTTTCTTGTTACGATAATTTTCTACTTCACTCTGAAATTCTTTGAAGGTTTCAAATGTTTCAAACTTATGTTTCATCAAGTAGATATACCCATATCTGCTCAAATCATCCGTGAAGGTCAGAAAATAATGATACCCACTGCGAGCCTCAACACTCATCAGACCGCATACATCAGTATGTACTATTTCAATTAAGTCAGTTGCTCTCTCCATTGTTCCAGAGAATGGAGTCTTAGTCATCTTGCCTATGAGGCATGGTTCGCAAGCGTCAATTGATTCATAATCAAGTGATTCCAAAAGCCCATCAGCATGGAGTTTCTTCATGTGCTTTACACCAATATGACCTAAACGGTAGTGCCACAAATAAGTTGCACTATCATTATTAACTTTGCTTCTTTTGGCTTCAATATTATGAATATGTGTATCACTACAATCGAGATTCAACAAAACTAGACCACTCATCAAGGGTGCATGAATATAAAATATATTACTCATATAAATAGAACAACCATTATTATCTGATTTAAATGAATAAGCATCTCGCATCAAACAAGATCCAGATATCGTGTTCATGCTCAACGCTGGGACCAAATAATAATTATTCAGGTCTAAAACTAATCCCGAAGGTAGATGTAGAGGTAGCGTGCCGACGGCGATCACGTCGACCTTGGAACCATTTCTGACGTGCATCATCACCTCGTCCTTAGCCAATCTTCGTTTAATCCGTAGCCCATGTTTCGAGTTGGAAATATGAGCAACAGAACCATTATCAAATACCCAGGCGCAACTACAAGCATTAGTAAGGTACACATCAATAACATGTATATCAAATATACCTCTCACTTTGCCGTCCTTCTTATCCGCCAAATACTTGGGGCAGTTCCGCTTACAGTGACCAGTCCCTTTGCAATAGAAGCACTTGGTTTCAGGCTTAGGTCCAGACTTGGGCTTCTTCCCAGGAGCAGTAACTTGCTTGCTATTCTTCTTGAAGTTCCCCTTCTTCCCTTTGCCCTTTTTCTTGAAACTAGTGGTCTTGTTAACCATCAACACTTGATGCTCCTTCTTGATTTCTACCTCCGTAGCCTATAGCATCACGAAGAGCTCGAGAATTTTCTTTTCCATCCCTTGCATATTATAGTTCATCACGAAGCCTTTATAGCTTGGTGGCAGTGATTGAAGAACTCTGTCAATGACACTACCATCAGGAAGATTATCTCCCAGCAGAGTCAAGTGGTTATGGTACCCAGACATTCTGAGTATGTGTTCACTGACAGAACTATTCTCCTCCATCTTGCAGCTATAGAACATGTTGGAGACTTCATATCTCTCAACTCGGGCATTTGCTTGAAATATTAGCTTCAACTCCTGGAACATCTCATATGATCCATGACGTTCAAAGCGTCTTTGAAGTCCCGGTTCTAAGCCGTAAAGCATGGCACACTGAACTATCGAGTAGTCATCAACTTTAGTCTGCCAGACGCTCATAACGTCCGGAGTTGCTCCTGCAGCGGGCCTTGCACCTAGCGGTGCTTCCAGGACGTAATTCTTCTGTACAGCAATGAGGATAATTCTCAAGTTACGGACCCAGTCCGTGTAGTTGGTACCATCATCTTTCAACTTAGATTTCTCTAGGTACGCATCAACATTCAAGTGAACGGTAGCACGGGCCATTGATCTACAACAACATAGATATACAAAAACTATCAGGACTAAGTTCATGATAAATTAAAGTTCAATTAATCATATTACTTAAGAACTCCCACTTAGATAGACATCCCTCTAGTCATCTAAATGATCACGTGATCCATATCAACTAAACCATGTCCGGTCATCACGTGAGATGGAGTAGTTTCCAATGGTGAACATCTCTATGTTGATCATATCTAATATATGATTCACGTTCAATCTTTCGATCTCAGTGTTCTGAGGCCATATTTGCATATGCTAGGCTCGTCTATTTTAACCCGAGTATTCTGCACGTGCAAAAACTGGCTTGCACCCATTGTATGTGAACGTAGAGCTTATCACACCCGATCATCACATGGTATCTCGGCACGACGAGCTGTAGCAACGGTGCATACTCAGGGAGAACACTTATACCTTGAAATTTAGTGAGGGATCATCTCATAATGCTACTGTCGTACTAAGCAAAATAAAATGCATAAAAGATAAACATCACATGCAATCAAAATATGTGACATGATATGGCCATCATCATCTTGTGCCTTTGATCTCCATCTCCAAAGAACCGTCATGATCTCCATCGTCGCCGGCCTGACACCTTGATCTCCATCGTAGCGTCGTTGTCGTCTCGCCCACTATTGCTTCTACGACTATCGCTACCGCTTAGTGATAAAGTAAAGCAATTACATGTCGATTGCATTTCATACAATAAAGGGACAACCATAAGGCTCCTTCCAGTTGCCGATTACTTATACAAAACATGATCATCTCACACAATAACTTATAACGCATCATGTCTTGACCAAATCATATCACAATATGCCCTGCAAAAACAAGTTAGACATCCTCTACTTTGTTGTTGACCGTTCTTACCTACGCATCAAAACCACAACGATTTTTCGTTAAATGTGTCGTTTTAACCTTCAACAAGGACCGACCATAGTCAAACTCGATTCAACTAAAGTTGGAGAAATAGACACCCGCCAGCCACCTGTGTGCAAAGCACGTCGGTAGAACCGGTCTCATGAACATGGTCATGTAATGTTGGTCCGGGGCGCCACTTCATCCAACAATACCGGCAAATCAAAGTAAAATGTTGGTGGTAAGCAGTATGACTATTATCGCCCATGCTACCTCTTGAGCACTCCGTTGGTTTTCCCTTGAAGATGAAAGGGTGATGCAGTAAAGTAGAGTAAGTATTTCCCTCAGTTTTTGAGAACCAAGGTATCAATCCAGTAGGAGACCACGCTCAAGTCCCACGCACCTACACAAACAAATAATAACCTTGCAACCAACGCGATAAAGGGGTTGTCAATCCCTTCATGGCCACTTGCAAAAGTGTGATCTGATAGAAATGATAAGATAATATTTTTAGTATTTTTATAATAAAGATTAAAAGTAAAGATTGCAAAGTAAACAAAGATAGAAATAGCTAGTTGACGGGAAATTAATATGATGGAAGGCAGACCCGGGGGCCATAGGTTTCACTAGTGGCTTCTCTCAAGATAGCATAAGTATTACGGTGCGTGAACAAATTACTGTCGAGCAATTGATAGAAAAGTGCATAATTATGAGAATATCTAGGCATGATCATGTATATAGGCATCAAGTCCGTGACAAGTAGACCGACTCCTGCCTGCATCTACTACTATTACTCCACACATCGACCGCTATCCAGCATGCATCTAGAGTATTAAGTTCATAATAATGGAGTAATGCTTTAAGCAAGATGACATGATGTAGAGGGATAAACTCATGCAATATGATATAAACCCCATCTTTTTATCCTCGATGGCAACAATACAATACGTGTCGTTTCCCCTCATCACACGGGATCGAGCACCGCAAGATTGAACCCAAAGCTAAGCACTTCTCCCATTGCAAGAAAGATCAACCTAGTAGGCCAAACCAAACTGATAATTCAAAGAGACTTGCAAAGATAATCAATCATACATAAAAGAATTCAGAGGAGATTCAAATATTGTTCATAGATAATCTTGATCATAAACCCACAATTCATCGGATCTCAACAAACACACCACAAAATAAGATTACATCGAATAGATCTCCAAGAAGATCGAGGAGAACTTTGCATTGAGATCCAAAGAGAGAGAAGAAGCCATCTAGCAAATAACTATGGACCCGAAGGTCTGAGGTAAACTACTCACACATCATTGGAGAGGCTATGGTGTTGATGTAGAAGCCGTACGTGATCGATGCCCCCCCGTGGAGCGCTGAAAAGGCCCCAAGATGGGATCTCACGATGCGAGAAGGTTGCGGCGGTGGAATTAGGGTTTTGGCTCCTCTGCTGATGGTTTGGGGGTACGTAGGTATATATAGGAGGAAGAAGTAGGTCGGTGGAGCCACGAGGGGCCCACGAGGGTGGAGGGCGCGCCCCCTGCCTCGTGGCTTCCTCGTTGGTTGCTTGACGTCCACTCTAAGTCCTCTGGATCACGTTTGTTCCGAAAATCAAGTTCCCGAAGGTTCCATTCCGTTTGGACTCCGTTTGATATTCTTTTCCTTCGAAACACTGAAATAGGCAAAAAAACAGCAATTAGGGATGGGCCTCCTGTTAATAGGTTAGTCCCAAAAATAATATAAAAGTGTATAATAAAGCCCATTAAACATCCAATGCAGAATATACACTGGCATGGAACAATAAAAAATTATAGATACGTTGGAGACGCATCAAGCATCCCCAAGATTAATTCCTGCTCGTCCTCGAGTAGGTAAATGATAAAAACAGAAATTTTGATGTGGAATGCTTCTTAGCACATTTCTCAATGTATTTTGCTTTATTGTGGCATGAGTGTTCAAATCCGAAAGATTCAGGATAAATTTTTAATATTGACATAAAAATTATAATACTTCAAGCATAGTAATCAAGCAATTATGTCTTCTCAAAATAACATGGCTAAAGAAAGTTCATCCCTACAAAATCATATAGTTTGGTCATGCTCCATTTTCGTCACACAAGATGCTCTCATCTTGCACAACCCCGATGACAAGCCAAGCAACTGTTTCATACCTTAGTAATCTCAAAGTTTTTTCAACTTTCACGCAATACATGAGCGTGAGCCATGGATATAGCACTATGGGTGGAATAGAATATGATAATGAGGGTTGTGTGAAGAAGACAAAAAAGGAGAAAGTCTCAGATTGACGCGGCTAATCAACGGGCTAGGGAGATGCCCATCAATTGATGTCAATGCAAGGAGTAGGGATTGCCATGCAACAGATGCACTAGAGCTATAAATGTGTGAAAGCTCAACAAAAGAAACTAAGTGGGTGTGCATCCAACTTTCTTGCTCACGAAGACCTAGGGCATTTGAGGAAGCCCATTGTTGGAATATACAAGCCAAGTTCTATGAAAAATTCCCACTAGTATATGAAAATGACAAAACAAGAGACTCTCTATCATAAAGATCATGGTGCAACTTTGAAGCACAAGTGTGGGAAAAAAAGATAGTAGCATTGCCCCTTTTTTATTTTCTTTTTATTCTCTTTTTTTGGGCCTTCCCTTTTTTTGGCCTTTCTCTTTTTGTTGGGACAATGCTCTATGAATGATGATCATCACACTTATATTTATTTACAACTCAATGATTACAACTCGATACTAGAACAAAGTATTACTCTAAATGAATGGTCTACCTGTCTTTAGTACGACCCGGATGAAAAGATGCTGACTTTTCTTAAAGGTTAGATGGGCAATGAATCAAGAGTGACATGTATGAAATAATATGCATGGTGGATTTGCAACAAATAAGATTTCAACTACAAGATCATGGAAGGCAATACGACAATGATGAAGCGTGTCATGATAAACGGAATGGTGGAAAGTTGCATGGCAATATATCTCGGAATGACTATGGAAATGCCATAATAGATAGGTATGGTGGCTGTTTTGAGGAAGATATAAGGAGGTTTATGTGTGATAGAGCGTATCGTATCACGGGATTTGGATGCACCGGCGAAGTTTGCACCAACTCTCAAGGTGAGAAAGGGCAATGCACGGTACCGAAGAGGCTAGCAATGATGGAAGGGTGAGAGTGCGTATAATCCATGGACTTAACATTAGTCATAAAGAACTCACATACTTATTACAAAAATCTACAAGTCATCAAAAACCAAGCACTACGCGCATGCTCCTAGGGGGATAGATTGGTAGAAAAAGACCATCGCTCGTCCCCGACCGGACCTCATAAGGTGGACAATCAAAGAACACCTCACGTTTCAAATTTGTTACACAACGGTTACCATACGTGCATGCTACGGGACTTGCAAACTTCAACACAAGTACTTATCAAATTCATAACTAATCAACTAGCATAACTCTAATATTACCACCTCCATATCTCAAAACAATCATCAAGCATCAAACTTCTCTTAGTATTCAACGCACTCAATATGGAAGTTTTTTTAATGCTCATCTTGGATGCCTATCACATTCTGATTAATTTCACAATTTAAGCAATTTACCATGCTGTTTTGTAGGACTATAAAAATAATATAAGTGAAGCATGAGAGAAAAATAATTTCTATAAAATAAAACCACCACCGTGCTCTAAAAGATATAAGTGAAGCACTAGAGCAAAAACTATATAGCTCAAAAGATATAAGTGAAGCACATAGAGTATTCTAACAAATTCCGAATCATGTGTATTTCTCTAAAAAGGTGTGTAGAGAAAGGATGAATGTGGTAAAATAAGAAGCAAAGACTCAAATTATACAAGACGCTCCAAGAAAAACACATATCATGTGTCGAATAAAAATATAGCCCCAAGTAAAGTTACCGATAGACGAAGACGAAAGAGGGGATGCCTTCCGGGGCATCCCCAAGCTTAGGCTTTTGGTTGTCCTTGAATTTTACCTTGGGGTTCCTTGGGCATCCCCAAGCTTAGGCTCTTGCCAATCCTTGTTCCATAATCCATCAAATCTTTACCCAAAACTTGAAAACTTCACAACACAAAACTTAACAGAAAATCTCGTGAGCTCCATTAGCGAAAGAAAACAAAACACAACTTCAAGGTACTGTAATGAAATCATTATTTATTTATATTGGTGTTAAACCTACTGTATTCCAACTTCTCTATGGTTTATAAACTCTTTTACTAGCCATAGATTCATCAAAATAAGCAAACAACATGTGAAAAACAGAATCTGTCAAAAACAGAACAGTCTGTAGTAATCTGTATCAAACACATACTTCTGGAACTTAGAAAAATCTACAAAAATAGAACGACCTAGATAATTTGTTTATTGATCTACTTCAATTGGAATCAGTATTTTATCACGTTCTGGTGATTATAAACAATTGTTTTCATGAACAGAAAGTTCTGGAATTTTCAGCAAGATCAAATAACTATCTTCCAAGAAGATCATATAGGTTTAACTTGGCACAAACAGTAATTAAAGAATAAAAACACATCTAACCATATGCTAGATCAAAGATTTATTACTAAAAAGAAATAAAAAGCAAGAAAATAAAATAAAATTGGGTTGCCTCCCAACAAGCGCTATCGTTTAATGCCCTAAGCTAGGCATTGGTATTTCGATGATGCTCACATGAAAGACAAGAATTGAAGCACAAAGAGAGCATCATATAGCACGTGACAAACAAATATAAATCTAACATACTTCATATGCATAGGCATTTTATAAGGAAACAAATTATCAAGACAAGCAAAAACTAGCATATGCATGGAAGAAGAAAGAAACAATAGCAATCTCAACATGACGAGAGGTAATTTAGTAACATGAAAATTTCTACAACCATATTTTTCTCTCTCATAATAATTGCATGTAGGATCATATTCAAATTCAACAATATAGCTATCACATAAAATTTTCTCTACATGATCCTCATGTATTGAAAGTTGGCACTCTTCCAAAATAGTGGGAATATCATTAACTAAAGTCATGACCTCTCCAAACCCACTTTTAAAAAAAAATTATAAGATTGAATATTCTCCAAATATGTGGGATCTAAAGTTGACACTCTTCCAAACCCACTTTAAATATTATTGCAAACACTATTATCAATCTCATATTCATCATGGGGCTTAAATAAATTTTCAAGATCATAATAAGAATCACCCCGATCATGATCATTGCAACAAATAGTAGACATAGCAAAACTAGCATCCCCAAGCTTAGGGTTTTGCATATTATTAGCACAATTGACATCAAGAGAATTTATAATAAGATTATTGCAATCATGATTTTCATCGAAGGAACTATCAAATATGGGTGACATAGCAACGATCTCATGTTTAACATAAGGAACTATAGCAAATTCGTCTTCATAAATATGGCATCATGGCCACAAGAATAGAAGCATCATGTTCATCAAGGGATATTTCACTCAAATCATCGGAATCATAATTATCTATAGATTCATGCATATCATTATTTTCTTCCAAAGCAAGGTCATTCTCTCAATAAATTCCTTAACATAGGCATTATGAGCATAGTTTTCATAGCAATATTTAAGTATGTCGGAATTTTCAGATATGTAGAGAGTAATATCATACTTTTCAATCAAAGAAGCAACTTCATGAGCACCCTTAAAAACGACAAATTCTTCAGTTTGTTCGATATCATAGTAACTATAAACACCCTTTCCATAAGAAGATAAGATTGCATTATCATTAAACTCACATAGGTAGGGAAGGTGTTTTTTAGGGTTCTTAGAGCAACAAGTAAAGTCATAAATTTCACAAAGATTCCAAGCATAGAAAAGCAAACTATTTATTTTATACCATAAGAGCTTCCACTTTTCAGACAAACGATGACGTACAAAATGAGCATGCTCATCTAAAGATTTCCCATCAACTAGGCTAGTTGGGGTTTCAGCACGAGAGCATAAGGATCGAAGATGATCCAAGTAGAACACTTTAAGTGGATCCATATCAATAGATTCTTAGGAAGAAAAGTTGCAAGCAAATAGAAGGCACAGGGAAACACAAACAAAGATACATACGAGAAGAAGGCGAACGAAAAAGGGCGAATAAAACGGCAAGGGTGAAGAGGGGGAGACGAAAACGAGAGCCAAATGGCAAATAATGTAATGCGAGGGATAAGATTTTGTGATGGGTACTTGGTATGTCTTGACTTGTGCGTAGACTCCGCGGCAATGGCGCCAGAAATCCTTCTTGCTAACTCTTGAGCACTGCGTTGGTTTTCCCTTGAAGAGGAAAGGGTGATGCAGTGAAGTACCATAAGTATTTCCCTCAGTTTTTGAGAACCAAGGTATCAATCCAGTAGGAGACCACGCTCAAGTCCCACGCACCGACACAAACAAATAAGAACCTTGCAACCAACGCTATAAAGGGGTTGTCAATCCCTTCACGGCCACTTGCAAAAGTGAGATCTGATAGAGATGATAAGATAATATTTTCAGTATTTTTATAATAAAGATTAAAAGTAAATATTGCAAAGTAAAAAAAGATAGAAATAGCTAGTTGACGGGAAATAAATATGATGGAAGATAGACCCGGGGGCCATAGGTTTCACTAGTGGCTTCTCTCAAGATAGCATAAGTATTACGGTGGGTGACCAAATTACTATCGAGCAATTGATAGAAAAGTGCATAATTATGAGAATATCTAGGCATGATCATGTATATAGGCATCATGTCCGTGACAAGTAGACCGACTCCTGCCTGCATCTACTACTATTACTCCGCACATCGACCGCTATCCAGCATGCATCTAGAGTATTAAGTTCATAAGAACGGAGTAACACTTTAAGCAAGATGACATGATGTAGAGGGATAACTCATGCAATATGATATAAACCCCATCTTTTTATCCTCGATTGCAACAATACAATACATGTCGTTTCCCCTACTATCACTGGGATCGAGCATCGCAAGATTGAACCCAATGCTAAGCACTTCTCCCATTGCAAGAAAGATCAATCTAGTAGGCCAAACCAAACTGATAATTCGAAGAGACTTGCAAAGATAACCAATCATACATAAAAGAATTCAGAGGAGATTCAAATATTGTTCATAGATAATCTTGATCATAAACCCACAATTCATCGGATCTCAACAAACACACCACAAAACAAGATTACGTCGAACAGATCTCCAAGAAGATTGAGGAGAACTTTGTATTGAGATCCAAAGAGAGAGAAGAAGCCATCTAGCTAATAACTATGGACCCGAAGGTCTGAGGTAAACTACTCACACATCATCGGAGAGGCTATGGTGTTGATGTAGAAGCCCTCCATGATCGATGCCCCCTCCAGTGAAGCACCGGAAAAGGCCCCAAGATGGGATCTCACGGGTACGGAAGGTTGCGGCGGTGGAATTAGGGTTTTGGCTCCTCTGCTGATGGTTTTGGGGTACGTAGGTATATATAGGAGGAAGAAGCAGGTCGGTGGAGCCACGAGGGGCCCATGAGGTTGGAGGGCGCGCCCCCTGCCTCGTGGCTTCCTCGTTGGTTTCTTGACGTCCACTCCAAGTCCTCTGGATCACGTTTGTTCCAAAAATCACGTTCCCGAAGGTTTCATTCCGTTTGGACTCCGTTCGATATTCTTTTCCTTCGAAACACTGAAATAGGCAAAAAACAACAATTTAGGATGGGCGTCCGGTTAATAGGTTAGTCCCAGAAATAATATAAAAGTGTATAATAAAGCCCATTAAACATCCAAAACAGAATATATACTAGCATGGGACAATAAAAAATTATTCATACGTTGGAGACGTATCAGCCCACAACTCATTGTGTTCTACTCGTGCATATCATCTATGCATAGATCTGGCTCGCATGCCACTATTGGGGAACGTAGCATGCAATTTCAAAAAAATTCCTACGATCATGCAAGATCTATCTAGGAGATGCATAGCAACGAGATGGGGAGAGTGTGTCCACGTACTCTCGTAGACCAAAAGCGGAAGCGTTAGGTTAACGCGATTATTGTAGTCCAAGGTCTTCACGATCCAACCGATCTTAGTACCGAACGTATGGCACCTCCGAGTTCAGCACATCTTTAGCTCGATGACATCCCTCGAACTCTTGATCTAGCAGAGCATCGAGGGAGAGTTCCGTCAGCACGACGGCATGGTGACGGTGATGGTGATGTGATCTGCGCAGGGCTTCGCCTAAGCACTACGACGCTATGACCAGAGGAGTAAACTATGGAGGGGGGCACCGCACACGGCTAGGAGAGCAATTGATGTGCTATGGGGTGCCCCCTACCCCCGTATATAAAGGAGGGGAGGAGGAGGAGGCCAACCGATACGTCTCCAACGTATCTATAATTTATGAAGCATTCATGCTATTTTATCATCTGTTTTGAATGATTATGGGCTTTCTTATACACTTTTATATTACTTTTGGGACTAACCTATTAACCGGAGGCCCAGCCCATATTGTTGTTTTATTGCCTGTTTCAGTATTTTGAGGAAAAGGAATATCAAACGGAGTCCAAACGGAATGAAACCTTTGGCAGTGTCATATTTTGGAAGAATATGATCCGGGAGACTTGGAGTTCACGTCAGAAGATCCTCGAGGAGGCCACGAGATAGGAGGGCGCCCCCCCTACTGGGCGCGCCCCCTGTCTCGTGGGCCCCTCGAGCACCCCCCGACCGACTTCTTTCGCCTATATAGTCCCACGTACCCTAAAAACATCCACGGAGAAGATAGATTGGGAGTTCCGCCGCCGCAAGCCTCTGTAGACACCAAAAACCTCTCGGGAGTCTGTTCCGGCACCTCGCCGGGAGGGGAACCCATCACGGTGGCCATCTTCATCATCCCGGCTCTCGATGACGAGGAGGAGTAGTTCACCCTCGGGGCTGAGGGTATGTACCAAGAGCTATGTGTTTGATCTCTCTCTCTCGTGTTCTCTCTCGTGTTCCTTCTATGGCACGATCTTGATGTATCCCGAGCTTTGCTATTGTAGTTGGATCTTATGATGTTTCTCCCCCTCTACTCTCTTGTGACGAATTGAGTTTCCCCTTTGAAGTTATCTTATCGGATTGAGTCTTTTATGAGAACACTTGATGTATGTCTTGCCGTGCTTATCTGTGGTGACAATGGGATATCATGTGCCACTTGATGTATGTTTTGGTGACCAACTTGCGGGTTCCGCCCATGAACCTATGCATAGGGGTTGGCACATGTTCTTGACTCTCCAGTAGAAACTTTGGGGCACTCTTTGAAGTACTTTGTGTTGGTTGGATGAATCTGAGATTGTGTGATGCATATCGTATAATCATGCCCACGGATACTTGAGGTGACAATGGAGTATCTGGGTGACATTAGGGTTTTGGTTGATTTGTGTCTTAAGGTGTTATTCTAGTACGAACTCTTTTATAGATTGATCCGAAAGAATAACTTTGAGGTGGTTTCGTACCCTACCATAATCTCTATGTTTGTTCTCCGCTATTAGTGGCTTTGGAGTGACTCTTTGTTGCATGTTGAGGGATTGTTATATGATCTATCTATGTTATTATTGTTGAGAGAACTTGCACTAGTGAAAGTATGAACCCCAGGCCTTGTTTCCTATCATTGCAATACCGTTTACGCTCACTTTTATCATTAGTTATCTTGCTGTTTTTATATTTTCAGATTACAAAAACCTATATCTACCATCCATATTGCACTTGTATCACCATCTCTTCGCCGAACTAGTGCACCTATACAAATTACCATTGTATTGGGTGTGTTGGGGACACAAGAGACTCTTTCTTATTTGGTTGCAGGGTTGTTTGAGAGAGACCATCTTCATCCTACGCCTCCCACGGATTGATAAACCTTAGGTCATCCACTTCAGGGAAATTTGCTACTGTCCTCCAAACCTGTGCACTTGCAAGCCCAACAACGTCTACAAGAAGAAGGTTGTGTAGTAGACATCACCAACCAGGAGGCGCGCGCCATGGGGGGAGTCCTACTAGGAGTAGGATTCGCCCCCCCCCCCCTTCCCTTTCTTCACTGGAGGGAAAAGGAAGGAGAGGGAGTGGGAGAGGAAAGGGGGGTCGCGCCCCCTCCTCCTTGTCCTATTCGGACTCCCTAGGAAGGGGCAGGGCCACCTCCCCCCCGTGGGCTTCCCTCTCTCTCTCTCCCTTAGGCCCATGAGGCCCAAAACTTCCCTCGGGGGGTTCCGGTAACCCCCGGGTACTCCGGTAAAATACCCGAACCACTCGAAACCATTCTGATGTCCAAATACTACCAGCCAATATATGAATCTTTACCTCTCGGCCATTTTGAGACTCCTCATCATGTCCGTGATCTCATCCGAGACTCCGAGCAAACTTCGGTGACCAAAACACACAACTCATAATACAAATCGTCATCGAACTTTAAACGTGCGGACCCTACGGGTTCGAGAACTATGTAGACATGACCGAGACACATCTCCGGTTAATAACCAATAGCGGAACCTGGATGCTCATATTGGTTCCTACATATTCTACGAAGATCTTTATCGGTCAAACCGCAATAACAACATACGTTATTCCCTTTGTCATCGGTATGTTATTTGCCTGAGATTCAATCTTGGTATCAGCAAAAGTCTCTTTACTCGTTCCGTAATGCATCATCCCGCAACTAACTCATTAGTCACATTGCTTGCAAGGCTTATAGTGATGTGCATTACCGAGAGGGCCCAGAGATACCTCTCCGATAGTTGGAGTGACAAATCCTAATCTCGATCTATGCCAACCCAACAAACACCTTCGAAGACACCTGTAGAGCATCTTTATAATCACCCAGTTATGTTGTGACGTTTGATAGCACACAAGGTGTTCCTCCGGTATTCGGGAGTTGCATAATCTCATAGTCAGAGGAATATGTATAAGTCATGAAGAAAGTAATAGCAATAAACTTAACGATCGTTATGCTAAGCTAACAGATGGGTCTTGTCCATCACATCATTCTGTAATGATGTGATCCCATTCATCAAATGACAACATATGTCTATGGTTCGGAAACTTAACCATCTTTGATTAACGAGCTAGTCAAGTAGAGGCATACTAGGGACACTCTGTTTGTCAAGTATTCAGACATGTACTAAGTTTCCGGTTAATACAATTCTAGCATGAATAATAAACATTTATCATGATATAAGGAAATATAAATAACAACTTTATTGTTTCCTCTAGGGCATATTTCCTTCACACACTTCCTCTCGACATCTTATTTTTAGGTAGTGCCTCGATTGCACCACTGAGTCCACCATTGCGCCGCCATTGCTCAAGATCTTTGATCATGATCCCATCCTTGCACCCACCCTCATCATCAACCGTGCAACTGAAGAAGGTGAGGAGCCTCACAATGGTGATCGCCCATATCCCTCCATGGAGAGGCCACCTCGTAGCGCCCCACTCATCGGTAGTCACATATCAATCATCAACGAGCTCTGCTTCTGTGTACCCTAATTGTATGGAGCTAGGAGAGGTGGAGGTGAACGTACTCACGGGCAACCTGGCGATGGAGGTAGTGGAGCTCGAGTTGCACGATCTTGACAAGATGGAGTTCGAGTAAGAGGAGAACGAGCTCATCCTCTTTCGCTCCTTCAAGACGAACCTATTGAAGGGGCAGCAGCGAAGAAGGGGGAGCGATGGGCCATTGAGGAATCCGAGAGGTACTACCATCGTGAGCTCTGGTACCACAAAGGAGTTGCCCACAATGGTGGCAGTGGGCATCTATGTCATTGTCATCTTCTCTAACTCTGGTGACAAGGACTAGGGCGATGGCCGATCCACTAAGCTTCTTTGTTCATCGTTATCCTATTTAGTTTAGGTTACCTTTTGCTCGAGCTATTTGAGACTAGCACAAGATAATGAAGGAAATATGCCCTAGAGGCAATAATAAAGTTTTTATTTATACTTCCTCATATCATGATAAACGTTTATTAGTCATTACGTGTTTGAGATCTGTCGGGTGAAGTCCTCTAAGAGGGCAGATAAACTGCCGGGACAGCCATTCTCCCGGCAGATAGAACTTCCACGAGAACGGCTACCGGGAAATAGATCTCCCGGCAGTTACACTGCCAGGAAGCCTCGTTTTCCCGGCAGATAGAAGTATATGCCAGTAATGCAATTGCTGGCAGATAGTCTGCCCTTGTTTTTTACTTACCCCGACACTTTTCCTGATCCTGGTAGTGTATACGTTGCTTTCGATTTCTATTCATACAAGAATTTGGTAGCATTTATATTTCTTTTGATTTCTATTCATACATGAATTCACTCAAGATTCAATAGAAGATCTCAAACACGTAATGACTAACACTTTAGTATTTTGACTTTCGTACATGCATTCAGTAACATCCAGCTACATTGGTAAACATTATTTACATGTAAGACAATAATATTTTTTGTTCAAACTAAGCTAAACAAATGGTTTGAGCTATGAATACAAGAAAAACTATGTAGACTTCAAGTGCTATCATGTAGACGTCAAGTGCTATCATGTAGAAGAAACATCATGTAGAGAGTAGCTCAGAAGATCTTCCAACGATGATGCCAACCTGAAAGGAGAAGATGGTAGATCTGCTATAGGCTAATAACCTTGGTAAACTATCTATATTGTAGCACAAAAAATGGAGATAGGCTCAGACATCAAACACTAATGGCTCGCCTCTTAAGGGGAGATTTCGCATGCCGGAGGATATGGGAACAGAATTGATAGCAAAGTTTGCCAGGAACCTGCGTGAATAATCCATTAAATATTGTGACCTAATATTTGCTTGTCTCCACTACTAGTACTTGTCCTGGCATAAATTTGCTTGCAAACATACTAGCTGAATTTCTCTATTAAAGAAAAGCTTTCTATTGAGTATTACTTCTAAAGCGATGAAACTTACACAAATAATAGATACCACAAGGTCGGCCAAACTTTGGTGAAGCCCGGCAAATGAGCATAAGATATGCATATATGTAACTTCAGAGAAAATAATTAGTTCAAGGTATTGGAAGGATATAAAAGATCTGCATCCAACGACATAAACAAAGTTTTACAAATCTAGTCTTCCTAATCAATTTAAGAATTCATCACAAATTTTAATTATCTAAAAATTCAGACCGACGACAACAGATTGACTAAAAAAGGTCATACAAAATCATGACAATTGTAAAAGAAAGGAAAAGGGAGATTATTCACATGAGATTCGAATCTATGAAACCAGGCTGCAAAATAATCATATTATTTGCACAAGGTAGAGGCTCATAAAAGAAGACCTTAATTAAGTAGCAGCATGAACTAGAATGAGCAGAATATCTCCACATACCTTTTGACTAGTACAGAATGCACAAATATCTCAATTCTCCTCCATGCACAAGACTACGAGTTGTAGTGAACTCGGTTCCTAAAGCTTTGTCTAGAAATAACTAAAATATACATGAGATAGGATCAGATAATATCAAGGCGTTACTATTCCAAAGCAAGTAGTCATATATGTTTTAAACCAGATGCGTACCTAATAGAAAACCTATTTCTGCTAGTCAGCTCAGTGTGTATCTACAACAAGATTCCTGATGTGTACAAAGTACTGAACAGTGTAATGCAAGGTCAACCACTTTTTACACATGAAAAAAGTACTGGACTATGTGTAGGAATACAAGATAAGGAATCACATATGCACTTCATAAATGATTATATGGCAGGAGGCCTGCGACTCTATTTCAAGTACTACCCAATAACAAAAGACTCAGCTTCAGAAAACACACGGCATGCAAAAGCTTAGTTCCAGGACATATAAAAGCTTCCAATAGTTTTATGCATAAAAATGCTAAGCAAATTCAGGGCATGCATACATACACATGCCAATCAAAATCTCGGCTCATATGTTTACTGCAGTTTTATTTGCATGAAGCATATAAGAAACGAAATGCTAAATAAGTTTCAATGTTCTGAAATAGCAGCAAACATGTATCCAAAAGCAAAATACTGAAACTAAGACTTAACTACCAAGATTATTACCTCCTCAGCTTGCTTGTGGTTGCGTACTCATGTTGCTGCTTTTGCCATGAAATTATAAGTCATTCTCAGCTGCATATATAGAAGCAAAGACTTTTAAGCTATCAACCATAATAGTCATTGGTAAATATATAATCATAAGAGCATAAGCTTATTTGCTTGTATGGAGTAGTCGACGCTGCTTGGTGGAGAGGACAAACAAGATGCACACTGCTCACAAAACAAACAATCCAAAATATTATTTCAGTGAAAGCATCAAATGAAAATTAGGGAACAGTTTGTAAGAATTACATATAGGAGAAAAGAGCATGGTAGTAAGCTAGCCCCATGACCCAATTCTTCAAAAAAAATCTACTTAGGAGCATATAACCCAATTTCCATTACTGAAAACATCACATGTCTCAAGTTCGTCCCCCTTCAGGGGTACCTCAAAACATCAAAAACTAAGCCACACACACCAGCACTACTACCAAACTAGACGCAAAACCTAAACAACGAGCATCCAAACGTTCTAATCATCAGCAATAAAACAGGGACGTGGCTAGTGGGTGCCCGAGCGCCCGTTGGTGGGATCAAGCGCTTGTCCATATATGGAAGGAGCAGCCAGGCGTGCCTTATACAGTCCGTCAGAAAAGGAATCTTGTCCATACATGCATTTATTTGGGGGTTTAAAAAGTTTAAAATATTGTAACTTTTGATGTAAGCGTCAAAATCCAGTTTCGCTTTCACGGTTGGGTTTCTCGCGACGAGTTCTTCAAAACTAGATCTCACATCGATAGGTTTCGTTAAACTTTTTTTAGGCAACTTTGGGTACGATGAAGGCAACTTTAGAGTTATAGCAAAGCAACTTCATTTTTTTGCCTTGTAGATGTGCCTATTAAGGTTGATTTGTGTAAAAAAAATGAGAAAATCACACAAAACATGAGGCACCTTTAGTGCTACATATAAGCAACTTCATTGCGCACTATGTGTATCAATGAAATTTTGCTAACATTATCCCAACTTGCTTATCGTATTTTCTCAGTTGCCGACTGTGGACGGTCAGTTGCCTACCACTGATGCCCAGTTGCCAACAATACTACGAAAATTGGCCTACCATTGATGCACGGTTGCCTGCTATTGGTAATTAGTTGCCTATCATTGTTGCTTAGTTTTCTAACTTTGAAAATTAATTGCCTAGAATATTATGGAGTTGTTATCACAAGGCAATTAATATGTACTCTCGGTCTAACTTGGTATCTAGACAAAAGCAATGATATAGGTAAAAGTCTAAGTTCCCCATTGACGAGGTTAGTGGAGGCAAAACAAGGACAATGACTTTTAGATTCTTATGCACTCGAGTACCACACAAAAAACCGTTAGCAACTTTTGAGGTGTTTTTGTGCAACTCTAGTGCATTCGACAAGTAACTCATGTGTTTTTTCCATTATTATATATGAAGATCTCAATAATTTTCACGGGAAACTCATGCAAAAATTATGAACAACTTGCGTATGTTTGTGGGCAACTGTCTGATCCACCCCTTATATATAAAAAATTCTCATCACCCTAGATGCAAGTTCTCATATGCCCCCACTTATGCAACTACTCAACACCCATGACCCGGATAGCCAACATTCACACGCTCAGTAGTATTGCGGGGAGTCTCCCCTAGAAAAGGAATGAAAAAGGCAACTATCCATCTCAATATAGTTTTAAAATTTGGAATCATGATAGATAACTTAGATCCCACAAAAACTTTTCAAGATTGTAGGCAAATTAGGTCCCTTGATGGACAACTTAGGTCTCATCTTCCCTCACTATGCAACCGGTCCTCACATTTTGAGCAACTCCTTCTTGTTGTGTGAGAAACTCATTCCCATCTTATGAGCAACTCCTGTATGCGTCAACCTCTCGACCCCACTCCTCTCCAACCTTGCTCATCACATGCGTGATAGTTAAAAAACCTGAAAGAACTCTAGCATTACTACTTTAGGCACAGAAGTAGTGAAACGTCACATCATAGAAAGAGTAAAAAATGGCATCACAAAAAAAACACATAGGGTTATCTAACTTATACTATTTTTGCAGGAAAACTGTTCTAGCAAAAAAAAACAAGCAACTGTTCTAGGAAAACCAAGCAACTGCATTAAAAAATGCAAAAAGCTGTTCAAAGCAAATCCGAGCAACTGCCTAACAATGATGCCCTCGCTAATTAGTTGGCTAATATACTAGGAGAAGTTGTCTGTCGGCGTTGCTCATATTGCCTATACTCTGAAACATAGTGTTAGCATACTTGATAGTGTGGTAGACAACTTATATGTCAATTTAGTGAACATGATAGTCATGGGAGGCAACTTATAAGGACTTCTCGTTGATAGGCAATCATAGTAGGCAAACAAAGAAGAAGTTGCTTTCCTATAGCACTAAAGTTGCCTCATCAGCACTCAAAGTTGCTCTAAAAATAAAGTTTACCTAAACATACCCATGTGAGATCTCGTTTTGAAGAAATCGTCGCGAGAAACCCAACGTTGAAAACGAATCTAAATTTCGATACTCGAACCAAAAGTTATGGCTTTTCTAAATTTTGTAAAACCCAAATAAATGCACGTACTTTTTCATTCTTGACTGATTTATGTAAAGTAGGGAGCATTCGAAGGAATGGAGACAAGATACTTTCCTTTTTTATAGTGTAATGATGAGAAGGGATGCTAATTACCTTTTATGGTAGGCCTGCTCGGACGCACCGCGTGCCATGTGAGTTTTTTGCCATATATAGCGTGCGCTCGCGAGGTCCATTGGGCGCAGCTGCACGATTAAATATTTGCGATAAAACAGTAGTCTTATATTACTCGTGGCCCTACATGACAAGGTACTATACTACCATGGTTATATTACTTGCACGTGGCACTGCGAGTAGGTCTTTTCTGAAATCTGAACCACAGGCACATCTTAAGCTATTTACCATCTCTGTGAACATAGCTTTGGTTGAAATTTGTTCTTAAGCGTTAAGCTAAATAAAAATAGTTTTAAGAACAGGGGATCTGGTAATTCAATAAGTCATGATGCCATGCAATGTCTAGTAGGGGCGATAGTACAAAACCCAATTGCTCTCATTTTACTCTAGAAAATTAAATTATCAGGCAAATGTTTTTCAATTCAATAATAAAGGTTGCAACACTTGAAGGGATTTCTACTATGATAGACAACTACTGATAATTAAATTCCTGAATCACATGACTGGGAGCAGTGGCAAACTGGCAATAGAAAATTATAGAAGAAAAATCCAGATCAGACCCCATATATCTATTTTCATAAAACTAACACATTCACTAGTTAAAACTATTAAACTCTAGAAGCTTTACTTCACTTTCAGTCTACATGTGCAGAAAAAATAGACAGAAAGAAATTGTCGAAGCTTGCATGTAGTACACCTACTGGGATTCACTGATTTAGTATGTAGTTGAAGCATCCATTTGCTGCAATGGAAGATCTCTTCACCATAAGCAAAACTTGGGCTATCGCATGACAAAGCTAGTCGTTATCTTCAGAACTGTAGTTTCATATAAACTCAAACACTTTCTGAAGTCGGTCTAGTTACTGCTCAGAAGAAAAAAGGAACAGAGTTTGCAAAGATTGAAATCTCACCGGCCAAGTGCTCTCGGTGAGCAAGGAGGCGGCGCTGCACCTGGGGGAGGATGTAGAGGAGGTGGAGCTTCTCGGGAGAGAGGCTGTACAGGAAGGTCCGTTGCTCGGGTGAGGGAACCAGGCGGCCCAACTTAGTGCTCGGGGAAGGATGCTCGTGGAGGAGGAGGCCCTGCTCGGGGGAGAAAGCTTGAGGAGGAGGAGGCCTGCTCGACGGAGGAAACCTGTGGAGGAGGTCGCTGTTGTGGTGGGGATGGAGGGCGGTCGGCGGCATTCCTCTGGAGGAAGCAGGCGCTAGGTGCGCGTGGGATGGGGGACGAAGCGGCGAAGGGTTTCCTTGGTAGAGAAGGGTGCTCGGCGACGACTAGGCAGTCGGCGGCGACTGTGTTCGGGGAGGAAGCCAGCGCTGCGATCGACTGGTTGGTGGCGGCGGCGGCGTGGTCGGGGTTGAGGGTTAGGTTTTGGAAGATTTGGGGAAGAACTGGTCAAGGGCTCAAGCAGACGACCAAAGGAACCCTTGTGAATATTTCGTCTCGCTCGCCCTTTGTCCCGCGCGAGAGCGCTTGGCCCAATTGTTTTTTTCGAAATGGCCCAATTATCTTGGTTACGCGTAGCAAGCTCCCCGCAGACAACAGGCCGCGGTTTAGTTGGGCCGGCAGATAGTATGACCTGCCAAGTGGACATCATTGCCGGCAGTTCGGGTGCCCTCGTTTGTTAACTTCTCCCGGCAGTTTCTCCGCGTGTAAGTACTTCTACCGGCAGTTCTTCAATACCCGGCAGTTCCTTTGCCCTTGGTTGGGTATTTCTCCCGGCAGTTAACTGCGCCTAATTAGGTGTTGTGGTGTAGTGTGTCCCTAGTATAACTCTACTTGACTAGCTATCTAAACAAAGATGGTTAAGTTTCCTGACCATAGACATGTGTTGTCATTTGATGAATGGGATCACATCATTAGAGAATGATGTGATGGACAAGACCCATCCATTAGCTTAGCATAATGATCGTTAAGATTATTGCTATTGCTTTGTTCATGACTTATACATATTCCTCTGACTATGAGATTATGCAACTCCCGAATACCGTAGGAACACCTTGCGTACTATCAAATGTCACAACATAACTGGGTGATTATAAAGATGCTCTACAGGTGTCTCAGAAGGTGTTTGTTGGGTTGGCATAGATCGAGATTAGGATTTGTCACACCGAGTATCGGAGAGGTATCTCTGGGCCCTCTCGGTAATGCACATCACTATAAGCCTTGCAAGCAATGTGACTAATGAGTTAGTTGCGGGATGATGCATTACGGAACGAGTAAAGAGACTTTCCGGTAACGAGATTGAACTAGGTATGAGGATACCGACGATCGAATCTCAGGCAAGTAACATACCGATGACAAAGGGAATGACGCATGTTGTCATGCGGTTTGACCGATAAATATCTTCGTAGATTATGTAGGAACCAATATGAGCATACAGGTTCCGCTATTGGTTATTGACCGGAGATGTGTCTCGGTCATGTATACATAGTTCTCGAACCTGTAGGGTCCGCACGCTTAACGTTCGATGACGATTTGTAATATGAGTTATGTGTTTTGGTGACCGAAGTTTGTCCGGAGTCCCGGATGAGATCAGGACATGACGAGGAGTCTCGAAATGGTCGAGAGGTAAAGATTCATATATTGGAAGGTAGTATTCGGACATCGGAATGGTTTTGAGTGGTTCGGGTATTTTACCGGAGTACCGGGGCCGGGGTTACCGGAACCCCCCAAGGGGAGTTTTGGGCCTCATGGGCCTAAGGGAGAGAGGGCAGCCATGGGGGGGGGGGGGGGCGGCGCCCTCCCTCCTGAGGGAGTCCGAATAGCACAAGGAGGAGGGGGCGCGGCGCCCCTTTCCTCTCCCTCTCCCTCTCCTTCGTTTTCCCTCCGGTGAAGAAAGGAAAAGGGGGGGATGCGGATCCTACTGCTAGTAGGACTCCCCCCCATGGCGCGCGTCTCCTGGCCGGCCTCCTCTGCCTACCCTCCTTTATATACGGGGGCAGGGGGCACCCCATAGCACATCAATTGTTCTCTTACCCGTGTGCGGTGGCCCCTCCATAGGTTGCTCCTCCGGTCATAGCGTCGTAGTGCTTAGGCAAAGCCCTGCGCAAATCACATCACAATCACCGTCACCACGCTGTCGTGCTGAGGGAACTCTCCCTTGACCCTCTACTGGCTCAAGAGTTCGAGGGACGTCATCGAGCTGAACGTGTGCTGAACCCGGAGGTGCCATACATTCGATACTAAGATCGGTTGGATCGTGAAGACGTTCAACTACATCAACCGCGTTAACCTAACGCTTCTGCTTTCGGTCTACGTGGGTACGTGGACACACTCTCCCCCTCTTGTTGCTATGCATCTCCTAGATAGATCTTGCTTGATCGTAGGAATTTTTTTGAAATTGAATGCTATGTTCCCCAACAGTGGCATCCGAGCCGAGTCTATGAGTAGATGATATTCACGAGTATAACACAATGAGTTGTGGGTGATAATAGTTATACTGCTTACCACCATCGTCTTAGTTTGATTCGGCGGTATTGTTGGATGAAGCGGCCCGGACCAACATTACATGACCACGTTCATGAGACCAGTTCTACCGACATGCTTTGCACACAGGTGGCTGGTGAGTGTCTGTTTCTCCAACTTTAGTTGAATCGAGTTTAACTACGGTCGATCCTTGTTGAAGGTTAAAACAACACACTTGACGAAAAATTGTTGTGGTTTTGATGCGTAGGTAAGAACGGTTCTTGCTAGAAGCCCGTAGCAGCTACGTAAAACTTGCAACAACAAAGTAGAGGACGTCTAACTTGTTTTTGCAGGGCATGTTGTGATATGATATGGTCAAGACATGATGCGATATAAGTTATTGTATCAGATGATCATGTTTTGTAAAAGTTATCGGCAACCGGCAGGATCCTTATGGTTGTCGCTTTATTGTATGAAATGCAATCGCCACGTTATTGCTTTACTTTATCACTAAGCGATAGCGATAGTCGTAGAGGCAATAGTTGGCGAGATGACAACGACGCTACGATGGAGATCAAGGTGTCAAGCCGGTGACGATGAAGATCATGACAGTGCTTTGGAGATGGAGATCAAAGGCACAAGATGATGATGACCATATCATGTCACATATTTTGACTGCATGCGATTTTTATCTTTTACGCATCTTATTTTGCTTAGTACGACAGTAGCATTATAAGATGATCCTACACTAAATTTCACGGTATAAGTGTTCTCCCTAAGTATGCACCGTTGCTACAGTTCGCCGTGCCGAGACACCACGTGATGATCAGGTGTGATAAGCTCTCACTACAAAAAAAAGACACATCCGTGACATTTTGGGCCGAACGAAAAAGAAATATGTCATACTTATGACACTTCTATGACGATAATTGTGACAAAACACAGTATCATCATAGATGTGGTGGGGTCCTACTTCTATGACAAAAATCATGATGAAATTGGGCTTTTCGTCCGGGCGGGCGGAGACGAAGTTGCATGACATTCTTTGGCCGCCATGACGGAAAAAACCGTGGTAGAAGCGAGGGCGAGGAAAATATCGGGTGTTCCGATTCACGGTGGGTGGTCGGGCCGAAGCGATGCGCTGCTTTCTCGTGACACGCATGCGCGGGTGCGAGGCGTTGGGCTCTAATCGAACCCGATTATTGACCGCAGTTACGTGTTATCAAACCGAGCGATCGATCGATGGCTGTTAATCGAACCCGATCGAGCGATTCGCCGCGAATCGCTACTAATCAAGCCGATCGATGTTGCCTCTGGATGAACAGTGGGCATTGCTGCGGGTTTGGATGAACAGTTCCCGGTGGGGTGGATGAACAGGACCCTGTGGTGTTGCCTCTGGATGAACATGACCACGATCGATCGAGCCGGTTGGGGCTGGATGAACAGGACCCCATGGAGGGCAGGATGAACAGAACCGCCCCGTGGAGGGCAGGATGAACGGTAGATGGTGGAGGGCTAGATGAACAGTAGCCGGTGGAGGGGTGGTTGAATAGGAGTCCGTGGAGAGGGCTGGTTCAACAGTAGCCGGTGGAGTAGAGAGCGGTGGAGGCTGGATGAACAGGAGCCCGTGGATGAACAGTCGCGGGTGGAGGCTGGAGGAGGTCGACGGTGGATGAATAATAGCCCGTGGAGGCTGAAGGGGGTCGACGGTGGAGATGAACAGATCCGTGGAGTCCTGCTTTGCGGTCGCTGCACTTCTCCCGGCGAACAGACCCCGCTTCAACCATAGCGCCCAACACAAGTCTATTTCTTCGCTGCGGTCGCCACACCCTCCCGATCAACGGGACCGCCCGCCGACCGTAGGAGGTTCGTTTCTCCGCTTTGCGGCACGCCACACCCTCCCGATCAACAGACCCCTGCCTCGATCAGGGAGGTCCGCTTCTCCGCTTTTGCGACACGCCACACCTCCCGATCAACAGTCCCCTTGCGGCCGTAGGAGGCCCGCTTCTCCGCTTTTGCGATGCGCGGACCCTCCCGATGAACAGATCCTGCTTCAAACGTGGCGGTCGAACACAAGGCCGCTTCTCCATTCTGCGATGCGCCAGCCTCGCTTCCATCGGCTGTTTCGTCCAAGCCGGTTGGCTCCCACGCGTTCCGTTGCCTCCCGATGAACACGACGCATTCCGTTGCCTCCCCATGACACGACGATGACGTTGTTTCTCCGTTCCGACCCAGCCTTGTACATGAGCCCTGGTCGTACGTACGCGCGAGTAGGCATTCGAGACCCCGCCCGTATGTACGTGCGTGGTCGATTTACTTTGTTGCACCACGCCGCCAGACGTGCGCAGTACATCCGACGCGGCGCCTCTACTACGACTACATGCGCGCCTCTATATCGACCAAGATGTAGTTACATCGCTCGTGACTGTAATGACAACACTACGTGCGCTTGACCGTGTGGGTCTCGACCGCCGGGCACTTCCTAACCTGCGAAGATGTAGCTGGTGGGTCCTAGCGATGGGGCGAATCATTTTTCGCCGGACACACTTCCTTGCTTATAAGATGTAGCCGGTGGGTCCCAGCAATGTGGGGAAACGTTTTTTCACGAATACGGTGGCCCGTCCAAAGGGGTCCCAACCGCCGTGGAGGAATAATTATTTTGCGCATAATAAGGAGGCACTTCCTTGCTGCGGCCATGGACCCAGCTGTCAGCCTCTCCACGTACAGTCCATGTCCGATGGAAGACGTTCCTTGACCATGTTGACCACGTCACGCCGAGAGCACCAGGGCGGTGGATGACAGCGAGGCCTAGGAAGGGGAAGACACGGAGCCGGGGAAGACACGGCAGTGGATGCCCACACGTATAGGAGTATGAGGGTTCACTGGTTCGCTGCAGTGTTAGGTTGCCGTCGCCGCAGAATAACAGGGGTTGTCGGTGAGTAGAGGGATGGCCTAGTCAGCGGTGGGAGTAGTAGGGGGCGGTGATGCCTCCGCCCTATCGCAACCGGACACACTTCCTTGCGTGCGAAGATGTAGCTGGTGGGTCCTAGCAGTCAGGGGGGCGACCAGCGCTGGTTTGGGCGGCTGGAGCAAGAAGACCAGAGGTTGAAGAAGCACTACGGCCGTTGGATGGACATCATACGGTCACTGGAGCTAGAATCGTCCATATTGACTAAGTTGACAAAGCTGTCCGTCCCCGTCAACTTAGTCGGCCCACAAGTCAGCCTGCCACTATACTGGGTCCCAGCTAGCAGGGGGAGTATTCATTTTTGTGCGTAATAAGGAGGCACTTCCTTGCGTGCGAAGATATAGTCAGGGTCCAAGTCGCCGGTAGCGATGCGTTTTTTCGCGAAATACGAGGCTCTTTTGGTGGGTCCCGGATGTCGTGGAGGAATCATTATTTTGTGCATAATAAGGCGGCATTTCCTTGCGTGCGGCAGTGGACCCACTGTCGGCCTCTCCACGCACAATCCACTTCATATGCATGTCGATTAGTTGACCACGCTGACCGAGCCGCGCCGAGAGCACCAGGCGGTGGACGACAATGAGGCCTAGGAAGGAACAACACGGAGGCGGGGAAGACTCGACACTTGTTTCCCACGAGGAGGGAGTATGACTGACGAGGGTTTATTGTCTGCCCTGCCGTCGCCCGAGAATAAAATCAGGTGTGGTTGAGTAGAGGGATGGCTAGGCCAGCGATGGGAGTACGGTGGGCGTTGAGGCTGCTGGCAGCAAGACAAATGACCACCAGTGGAGGAGGAGCAGCAGTCCTGCCGGTGCTTCTTTGAGCGGCTGGAGCAGGAAGAGCAGAGATTGTAGAAGCACGACGGCCATTGGATGGAAATTCAACAGTCACTGCTTGTGTCTCAACCTTTTTTTAGGAAAGCCTCAAATCTGTGGAAAACAGCATACAGCCCATCTGCCATTATTTCTAATAATTTACAGCCCATTTACTAATTCTTAAGGGTTTTTTTTGAGCTTCATATTCTTTTTGTTAGCATTACAGCCCATATTGTGGCCGCGGTTAAAAAATTATACGAATTTTTGCATATTTCGGTGCGGTCCGAACTGTTTTTAATCCCGAAATTTCGGCCACATTCAAACTGATTTTAATAAATGTATATCAATATAAAATCCAACAAATTGTCCACGCGTAAAAATCAATGCAATTTAAAATTTCAAAATGAAAAAAATTTTGAAACAAATTGTCGGTTTGATGTGTTTTTAAAATGTATAGCCCATTTCTCATTACTGATAGGCCATTTTCTCGGCCAGCCGAATGAAGCTCTCCTCGTCTTGAAGGATTTGCAGCCCAACAGGCCTGACAAAGCGACTTACTTGGCAAATCACAAAAAAACTGGGCTGTGGCCGTGGACCCAACTGTCAGCCTCTCCACGTACAGTACTCTTTCGATGGAAGTCCGTCGTTGACCACATTGACCACGCCGCGTCGAGAGCACCAAGGCGTGGACGACGGCGAGGCCTAGGAAGGGGAAGGCGCGGAGCCGGGGAAGACGCGGCAGTGGATGCCCACGCGAGAGGAGTACGAGGGTTCATCGTTCGGCTCAAGGCGTGAGGCCGTCGTCGCCAGAATAACAATGGTTGTGGGTGAGTAGAGGGATGCCCTAGCCAGCGGTGGGAGTAGTAGGGGGCGGTGAGGCCTCCGCGGCATCACAGCCGGCCACGAGTGGCAGGAGCATGCGGCACGACCGGCGCTGCTTTGGGCGGCTAGAGCAAGAAGACCAGAGGTTGAAGAAGCACTATGGCCGTTGGATGGACATCGTACGGTCACTGGAGCTAGAATCATTCATATTGACTAAGTTAACAAAGCCCTCCGTCCCCGTCAACTTAGTAGGCCCACAAGTCAGCCACCCACTATGGTGGATCCCAACTAGCAGGGGGTATTCATTTTTTGTGCGTAATAAGGAGGCACTTCCTTGCGTGCGAAGATATAGCTGGTGGGTCCGACCTTTCAAATGGGGAACATTTTTCATGAAATACAGAAGCCCTTCCCACGTACAGTGCGTAATAAGGATGAACTTTCCTTGCTTGCGACCATGGACCTAGTGGGTCCCATCCGTCAAGCTCTCCATGTATAGTCCTCTTTCGATGACTCTCGTACGTTAACCACACTGCGCTGAGCGCACCGAGGCGGTGGACGATGGCGAGGCCCTAGACTGGAACGACCCGGAAATGGGGAAGACGCGACAGTGGAGTCGCAGACGGAGAGGAGTGGGAAACTTGACTGGTTCGGGTGCGGGGTGGGCCTGCACTCGATAGAGAATAACATGAGGTGCGGAGTGGAGGGATGACCTGGCCGTCGGCGGGGTAGCGTTTTGCTGAGGAGCGCAAAACAACACAGCTGGACGCCGGAGGCTGGAGCAGGCGGTCCCGGTAGCGCTGGGGGAAGAAGACGAGAGATTGAAGAAGAATGCGGGCCGTTGGATGTAAATCCAACGCCTTATTAGGCTTCGACCTACTGGCCCACATGTCAGCCAGTCCATTTGTTTTTTAGTCCATTTGGTGGGCTGGATGAAACAATGATGTAGCATCTATGCAGCCTGTTTATATATATGGTAGAATTTAAAGCCCATTTGCATTTTTCTCGAAATCCGCGGACTTGCTGAGCTGGGTGAAAATATCATCTTGGGCTAGACGGAGAAATGTTATAAAAACATAAACACATGATTGCACGTCTATTACTGCATTGTTCAGTAAAATCTTTGCAAGCTTATGTACGCAATCACTAGGAGTTAACTTGCCAAGTTATATATAAACAATTATTATTATTATTTTGTAAAAACTTTCAACTTACGAAATCAAATATCATTATAATTTGATGAGTTAATAGTACATAGGGTATTATTATTTTTAGGCTAGACGTGGACAGCTTGAGTTGGTTCTAGGAAAAGTATCGGGAGAAAACTCGGTTTACATCGAAAAAGAAAGTGGGAGAAAATCCAGGGAAAATTTTAGCATGGTCCCCCTTACCTCCCCTTTTCACATGAGAGGTAAGAGTACATAATAGATCTGAGCCATTGATTTGATTAAATAGTGGTCTGATTTACTCTTACCTTCTTACCTGCCATGCGAAAAGAGGGGGTAAGAGGGAGCATGGTAGAATTACTCAAAATTCAGATATAGGATTAATGAAAACGAAAAATAGAACTGAGCTGTATAGGAAGAGGACGAAAGATTGAACAAAATAAAGAAATACAAATGGATAGGTGGTTGGTCCCATATGTTTGTGTACGAGACCTGCTGGGTCCACCTGAGGAGGGGAATATGTTGGGAGGAAGGAGATTCAAAGCACGGCACCCGAGTGAACTAGGTTTTTTAACGGACAAGTGAACTAGTTACATACATAAGCAAATAGCCACTAATAAAGCAAACAGGTTAATGGGTTCTTAAAAGAAATATTTGCACAAAATGCATAAATTACGACAATTAGGCTAATGCATGAAACACTCAGATGATAAAGGTGCTTATAAATGATAAAGTACAACATCTAGACCTTCCCAGCACGCTTGATCATGACCCTACGGCTGTCCGTGTGTACTGCCGATTACGGAAGCATACACGCCTCATGTCCAAGATCTGCTGTACATGTCGTAGCATGCGATCGCGCCTTGGCTGCGAGGGTTATGTAGGCTAGATTCAGAGGTACCCCCCACGTGTTCAGGTCCTTGGTATCGTTATCTTCTTTCATGTTGGCGTATCAGGGGTCGATGATGTTCTCGGCGAGGTCAACCATGGAGTCCTTATCCTGCCCGTTGCTGATGATCTTGTATTGCTTCTGGATGTCGACAAGCTTGTTGAAACAGATGGCCGAATCGTCGCGTTCTTCCTTCTCTCCACCGTAGCGAAGGTGCAGTCGGCGCTGCCGATGAAACAGGCGAATGCTCCAGAACCTCTGATGGCCCTACAGAAATGGTAGATGAGAACCTCGTCCCGCACACATACCTAGGCAATGGCGATCCGCTGGTCCCTGACAGGAGATGAATGGATGGGCACAAGGTCTAGTCCTGCAACCTTGTGCTTTCTCGTCCCGTAGGTACTGCTTGAACTCGGCGAGGCAGATCGTTGGTGTACATCACATTCAACTTGGTGCAGCCATAGGACTGAACGGCGAACTCAAAGGGGAACTCCTTGTTGAAGTCCATATCCAGCAGGCCCACCCCTCGGATCGCCATTGGAGTCTCTTCAAGTGAACGAGTGTGTAGGCGGCGGCATCAGTTCGTTTTTCAGATCTTGGGGAACTGGATTCAACAATGGCCGAGTGTGTACAAAGCGACAACAAGCATACTACCCTCCTCGTCCGCCGCACTCCGTGCAGAAGATGGACCCTCGGCGCATTCAAACGCCTCCATTAAGAAACCTACTCGCAACACGCCGGTTCAAGAGCGGTTCAGATTGTACTTTGTAATAACAGGAGTTAGTGGTCACTTTACTTAAATTTAATTAGCTTTAATAGAAATTTATACTTAAAACAAGCAATGCATTGGCTCGTTCTATCAGTGCCGCAAGATCAACATGCACAACAATTAGAATTATTATTCTCAGGACGCACACGATCAACACATTTGCCGCACTTTCACAAAGATAATACTACCAAGGTTGAATTATTTGTTATGGTTGTTGTCCTCTGCATCATCATGCCGTGTTTCCCATCTTGCAAGATTCAGAACCAACAAATAAGATCCAAATAATAAGTACAACAAAGATGCCTACACATCTCATTGATTCCCAACTTGCAAGATTAGGAACCAACAAATAAGATCCAAATAATAAGTACAATAAAGATGCCTACACATCTCATTGATTCCCAGCTTGCAAGATTCAGAACCAACAAATAAGATTCAAATAATAAGCACAACAAAGATGCCAACACATCTCATTGATTCCCAGCTTGCAAGATTCAGAACCAACCCATTAGAGCCTTTTGATAAAGTGAATATCGGGATTAAATCCATGTTGGCCAGTAATGTCATACAATCGAAGAACTTGATGAATGATCTTGACCGTCACAACATCTGTAGTTCAGTATTCCTGTTTGCACAGCACAAACCAGGAGAGCATGATTTCACTTTAATACTAGCCTCCTTTACTCAACCTGTAGTTCCACTCGGATGAAGCCTGCCTGGAGTTCCGTGATTCAATTCATGCGCCTTTGTCTATAGTTCACCTGAAATGAAGCAAAGATTTCATCATTCAGCTAGCAAGAAGTACTTGCTTTCGTGAGCTGGCAGGTTTTTCTTTAGTAGTTGCACTAAAATTGAGGAACGTTAAGGTTGGCTGTCCGGCTCATGTAAGGTGCAACTATAATTTTCTTATCCTTTTGTGTAGTTCCACTAAAATAAAGTGCCATTATGGTGACAGTGACGGCTCATCTTGCAAAGGCTAATAAAATGTTGCACGAGATTACCAGCAGAACTTGACGGAGATTTTGGGAGCTCCAATCACCATTTTGTGCAGTTCCACCAAAATTGAGAGATGTTGCCCACGTGACATTTTAGGTGAACTGCACAAGACACTCATTCCAAAAAAAGTGTTTTGTGCTGTTCACCAAAAGGTCACAATAGCAACAAGGTGAAATGGATATCTCTATCTGCACAAAAATACAGAAAGTAAACAGTTGTTGGTCAATAAGAATATATGAAACATATACGAAATGAAAAGAAGCATCTTAATTATGTTCACGGCAATCACGCAAGGACAGTAGAAATTCTAAAACTTCAGCAATGCTTCATGTTACCAGAAGCATTACAATCAACATTGAGATTCCTCAAATAGGGGATTACTTTAATGGTGGCATTGCTTGTTTACCGATCAATAAATCAACAAAGCAGCTAAAGAGTTGGTTTAAGGGTATGGGACCGTGGGGACACCAGGACACTCAAAGAGCAGTAAAGGAGCAACTTACTTATCATACTGGGGAAAATAGCAGGAGTGCCATTTGTAACACAGTTTAATTGCATCTTATCACTTGAGGCATTAGATTAACAATAACACTGGTTAGACATGTCCCTAAGGTAACAATGTGCTCGCTTCATTTTACATGCGCCCTTACATTAACAACAGCAAAAGGTTGGTATAAGGACATGCGACAGTGGACGCAACAACACAATGTACCTACAAGGAGGCATAAAGTGGTGATGCAGAGTTTGTTCATGTTATGTGAGGGCATCAAATCTAATCCTGGAGACCTTTTACTATGTGAGGGAAGCAAACCTAATCCTGGAGACCTTGTACTATGTGAGGGCAGCAAATCTAATCCTGGAGACATTTTACTATGTGAGGGCAGCAAATCTAATCCTGGAGAACTTTTACTATGTGAGGGCAGCAAATCTAATCCTGAGACCTTTTACTATGTGAGGGCAGCAATTCAAATCTTGGAGACCTTTTACTATGTGAGGGCAACAAATCTAATCCTGGACATACTCTGTTGACTTGTCCACCAGCCGCCACTTTCTACCTTTTTTCAACCAATAATAGATATGTTCCTTATCCAGTTTGTACTGCGTTTTCCCATTATTTCCCTTTTCAACCAAGAGACCGGTTGGGTATCCGGTGTCTACTACTTTCACCATATTATTTCCTCTTTGAATCAAGTCCTAGATTCATGCTATAACTTTCCCCCTTTCTTCGTTGTTTGAACAAAGCCCTAGATTCGAATGCATGAAGTAGCTTTACCTCTAATAAGACTAAAAATTTAGGTGGCTTTGGAAGAGCTGATGGGAGTAGAAAAAGATACACATGCAGACACGTGGGGAGCTGGGTCAGTAGAGCAAGGCCGCTTTCGAAGAACTTATACAGGAGGGTCGTCGGGATGTCGGCGGCGGCAGGTCGGATCAGCGGACAATATGACAGGGAGGAAGAAGGGTCGGAGGACCTCCCGAGCCGGCGTTGTGTCGGGGAGAACGGCACGGGCAGAGGATCAGGCCCGTCCGGCAGCTGTGGGTTTCCCCCCTCGCTGGCGATGACTGCGTGAACGATGCACCTAGTCCTATACACACACAAGCCGAAGGGATCCGGCCGGATCTGTGACCAGCGGTGAGCAGAGTGAAAATGTCGCTACCGCTGTCTTGTTTATAACTGGAGAGGATGAGAGAATGAAGAGACAAACCCTAGTAAAGCAAGCACTCAGGCCCTGCATACATATATAGTGGAGTGATTATCTTTTTCTCTCCACAACCAGCGTTTCAATTTGTGTACGTGGCATTAAAGAAAACAACTCTCTATTTAAGGTGACTACCTGTACGACTCCTACTTACTACTGATAAGTCTCCGTCATATCTACTTTTCCAAACACTTTTGCCCTTGTTTTGGACTCTAACTTGCATGATTTGAATGGAACTAACCCGGACTGACGCTGTTTTCAGCAGAATTGCCATGGTGTTATCTTTGTGCAGAAACAAAAGTTCTCGGAATGACCTGAAGCTTCACGGAGATTATTTTCGGAAATAATAAAAAATACTAGTGAAAGAATCAAGGCCAGGGGGCCCACACCCATTCCACGAGGGTGGGGGGCACACCTGTCCCCCTGGGGGCGCCCCCCTGCCTTGTGGACCCCCTAGAGCTCCACCGACCTGAACTCCAACTCCATATATTCGTGTTCAGGAAGAAAACAATCAAAGAGAAAGATTCATCACGTTTTACGATACGGAGCCGCCGCCAAGACTTAAACTCTCTTGGGAGGGCTGATCTGGAGTCCGTTCTGGGCTCCGGAGAGGGGAATCCGTCGCTGTCGTCATCATCAACCATCCTCCATCACCAATTTCATGATGCTCACCGCCTTGCGTGAGTAATTCCATCATAGGCTTGCTGGACGATGATGGGTTGGATCATATTTATCATGTAATCGAGTTAGTTTTGTTAGGGTTTGATCCCTAGTATCCACTATGTTCTGAGATTGATGTTGATATGACTTTCCTATGCTTAATGCTTGTCACTAGGGCCCGAGTGCCATGATTTCAGATCTGAACCTGTTGGGGATATAACTATTTGTGTAAGCCGCCCAGGAGGGGCCGGGTTACGCAAGGAAGATTCACCAGAAAGAAGCCCAAGACCAAGCATGAAGATGGTGGTTCAATAAAGGGCCTAAGGCCCACAGGCGACTTAAGGCCCGTTGTAGTAAACCGCCATAATGGCATGACTTGTATCATAAGGTAGATTTAACTAGTCACCGAGCCGGACATTGTTTATTGTGACACCCCAAAAGTTTTAACCTTGTTTTGTTAATTAAAAATCTTGCCAGGAAATTTAATATTCCTTTTCTTGGTTTTTGTTGATTTCAGAGCCATTCTTTTCTTGGTTATCTTGGAGTTGTTCCCTAAGATGAAAACCTTTCACTTATGATATTGGACTTGTTTACCCTCTCAAGAAAATCTTTTCTCTTATCAGAATAATTAATTATATAATATTCTTCCTGATCTTTATTTTCTTGAAAAATGTTTTCCCATAGTTTTATGACCCCATTTGAACTACAACCCTTTTATAAATTCATTCAAAAATCCCACCAAAATTTGGAGATGTCATATGGAGTATTTGAACCACTTTTGTGCAAAAATATCTTCTGCCCATTAAATATTATGAGCTCCAGACCATATTTTAAAATCTGGTCCAGAGAGCATTTTTACACTACAACCTATTCAAATATTTCTTTAAAACTTCTACCAAAATTTTGGGATATCAGTAGGAGCATAGTATTCAACTTTATGCAATAACCTAGTGATGTTCTTTGGAAAAACTGAGTAAATCATCCTCTTTTCCTTTCTGGTCCAACTTGAGGAATTGTACAGCAACCACCTTTTTAGTTGCTCCTTGATCCATGATTCCTTTTCCTACTAGTAGTCCTCCTTGCCAGACCCTTAAGTCCAGGAGAGTGGACCCTTTCGATGATCCTAAGTGCTTGCAACAATGCCATTTGCTTTCTTTCCAGAATTGAAGTTTTGCAAAACTTGCACTAGCAAGTTTGTGCTTTGGACAAACTAACCCTACCACCCTCTTTTTCATCTAAAGAGACCCCACTCTGGAAGTTTTGGCCACTCCAAGAAATGCCTAAGTGCCCTTGGCATTTTATCAAACACCTTATGGGCATGATCAGTTTTGATATGAGTTTTTGGTTTACACTGTGAACTTAATCCCCTGACCAGACCAGCATGTCTAATGGTTTTTCCTTAGACTATAACCCCACCTTGCTAACTTTCTTGTGGTTTGGAGCCCCCTAACATGTCATAGCATTTCGTCGAGCACGTCCCGTGCGTGCTCTGGGCGCGAGCAGAGCACGCGTATTGCACGTGTCGCGCCCGAGCTGACGCGTCGCGCCCCTGATCTCTGCACGTCCTGCGGAGCCATGCCACTCGCTAACCTTCTCCTCGCATCACGCCAAGCAGCCCCTGGTGCCCTACAGCACCGCCGTCAGAGCCCTTGGCGGCACGCCGGCGTCTGCAGCGCGTCTCGGCCAGGTCGGTGCCGCCCAAGCCACCAGCGCTCGCCACCTGCCCCCTGGAACAGCGCGAGCTCATCCACAAGCTTGTCCTATAGCACACGTCGCCGCCACATCGCCCAAGCTACAGAAAGACGGTCGCCGGCGACCTTATCCACGGCCGCCGCTGAACCGCCTTGGCTCGCCTATTTAAGGAGGCCCGAGCCCGTCCCCTCACGCAGGCAGCCTCATGCCACCCCAATGGCGCTTCCCTAGATCGCAATCGACCCGGGGAGGTCTCCGTCCCCATCTCCGGTAAACCGCAGCCGCCGCTACTGCCTCGGCCATTCCGGCGCCAACAGGGCCTCCCCCCACTCCACTCTCTTCACCAGGAACTCCCCTCCCTCTCATGAGTCCATCCCCCTAATCAATCTTGATCGGGACTCACCGCGGGCAAAATTTCACTCGCCTGACGACCACCGTCCGGCCAAAGCTTCGCCACCGCAGCTCAAATCCCACCCCATAGACCATATCAACCACCGTAGTGACCGCCTTGATCCCCGAGCCCGTTGATGGCCTCCGTTTTCGAATGGTGCCGTCATTCGCCTGAGCCTCGCCGAGCTCCGCCTCTGCTTCGCCGGAGGAGGCGACGCAAGACGTGGATCTGGTCAAACCTGACCCGATGGTCCAAAGCGGGTCCACAACAAGGACCCAAGACGGATCCACGCAGGCATAAGTGGAAGCGTATTTTTAGAATACGCCTTCGACGTGGTCAGTTCGAATTGTTTTCTTTTATTCTGTTTTATTTATAAAAAAACAGATTTTGACCACAGCTTTGACGGCCTATAACTTTTTAATGACAACTCCAAATGAATTGATTCTTTTTCCTACCTCTCTCAAATTTAGTCTTGTTTATTTTAAGATTTATTTAAAAAAATTCAGACAACGTTTTTGTGCTGTTTTTAAAGTATGTGGTGTTTGAATATTTTTGAAAATAGGACTTTTGGAGAAGAAGAAAGCTTGCAAAAGTTTTTAGGATGCACCCTGCCTCTACACAACCTGAAGGCAAGCATTCTGAGCCCGACATAATATTTTTGGTGTGTTCGTTGACACGTTTATAACACCAGCTCATTTCGGAATACTCGTTATTTCATGTGATATGATCATTTGCATGGATGCATATTTGTGATTTCCATGCTGTTGGAAGTGAACACACTTGTGATGGCAATCATCCTCATATGCCTTGCATGCATACCGGGAGGAATCCGGGAAAACCTCTGCCTTGGGTAGGCATGAGTTTGTCGCCGGTCTCCGTCGAGGCGGTTATGTCCGGTATGGCATAGTAAGGTATAATGAATGTTGATTCTGTTGGTTGATATATATTTGTGATACATGTCATGCAGGAATTTATAAACCTCCCGAGTCGATCAGAGATCGAGTCGTGTACCAAGAACCCATACTTGTTTCAGATTACCACTTGTCCCTACCGCAAGTAGGGTACAGTTCGATCGATCGTCAACCCCTTTCTAGCACACACCGTCTGAGAGGCCATGGTGGAAGATATCGGTTGAAGCCGGTAGGCATGCCACCTGGTCCGGGGCATGGGTGTTTCCGGTTGAGACCGAGAGGGAGGCCACCCTTAGAGCGCCATGTATAAATTGATCCCATGCTACGCGAGGTTGTAGCCTCCCCACTTAGAGTTTTGCTTAACAAGTGTCATGGGTGATTCCTGCACCGTAAGATAAGTCGGTGTGTGCAAGTCGTGTGTTTTCAATTAAAAGAACATAGACGGAATTAGTCCCGATGGACTAAGGAAACCGTTACTGTGGGTAAAGAGTACACCCTCTGCAGAGATTAAACCTATTCGTAAAGCCGTGTCCATAGTTAAGGATTACACCGATGGGTCAAGGTTGGTCCTTGTGTCGATCTTCGAGGAGAAGCGGTTAGTATAAATTGGGATACCGACTAGTGACTTGTCAGGACCATGGTTATTATTTCTGTTATGTACTAACCCCATGATTATTATTTTGTTATGGACTAACCCGTTACATTATTTATCGAGTATCTCCGGGATGGTTCTACCTCCGGGATACTCATTGGGAATGTTTTTATTTTCTTTTATAAGCCCTTTATGTGGTGTCGCTCAGACGCCCGACTGTGGCATGCTTGTTATTCATTTACTTTATAAGCCCTTTATGTGGTGTCGCTCACACGCCCGACTGTGGCATGCTTGTTATTCATTTTCTATTATAAGCCCTTTATGTGGTGTCGCTCAGACGCCCGACTGTGGCATGCTTTTTATTCATTTACTTTATAAGCCCTTTATGTGGTGTCGCTCGGATGCCCGATCGCATGCTTGTTATTCATTTACTTTATAAGCCCTTTATGTGGTGTCGCTCGACGCCTCGATCCGTGGCATGCTTGTTATTCATTTACTTTATAAGCCCTTTATGTGGTGTCGCTAAGACGCCTTGATCATGCATGCTTGTTATTTATTTTACTTTATGAGCCCTTTATGTGGTGTCGCTTAGACGCCTCGATCGAGGCATACTTGTTATTTACCATCAATTCGAGACGCCGCCTGCATATCCGAATGGTGCATTTTATTCCTACCGTCATTACATATTCATTGTTACATATTAATAACCTGCCTGCATGCATCAAGGATTTTATTTTTTATGACTGACGTTGTGATCATAGAATATTTTCAGAGCATGATTATCGGTTGCTATATTATACCTGTGTTCAAAATGTTTGCGAGTACATTCAAAGTACTCACTGGCTCGTCCCTGGCTATTGTCTTGGCCAGATTTCCTGCTTGGAGAGGAGCGTTGCGACAACAGCCCCGGATATTAAGCAATCAGTGATAGCAGCTTCGCGAAGATAGGAGTTAACCTGGTCAGCTGTTCCCGTGGGAAATGGAGTCCCATAGACGCTGATGATCCCCAAACCGCTTCCGCCATCCACCACTAGAAACCATTTGTTGTACTCTCAGGCCAGAATGGTCTTGTACCACATATGTTGTATTTTGCTTGGAATTTCTGTATCAAGTTGGTGCTCATCAGCTAACAGTAATTCTGGGGCTGGTGAGCACGACGACCATTTTTCTGGAGTTTAATACCCGGAAAACTGGTCGCCACAGACTTGGTATCAGAGCCAGGCTGACCATTGGCTAATCCTATCTTAGCCAGGTCGAAAAACCTAGGAAAACCTCTGCCTTGGGTAGGCATGAGTTTGTCGCCGGTCTCTGTCGAGGCGGTTATGTCCGGTATGGCATAGTAAGGTATAATGAATGTTGATTCTGTTGGTTGATATATCTTTGTGATACATGTCATGCAGGGAATTTATAAACCTCCTGAGTCGACCGTAGATCGAGTCGTGTACCAGTAAACCCATACTTGTTTCGTACTACCACTTGTCCCTACCGCAAGTAGGGTACGTTTCAGTCAGACGTCAAACCCTTTCTAGCACACACACCGTACAGAGAGGCCATGGTGGAAGATATCGGTTGAAGCCGGTAGGCATGCCACTTGGTCCGGGGGCATGGGTGTTTCCGGTTGAGACCGAGAGGGGAGGCCACCCCTTAGAGCGCGCGGTATAAATTCGATCCCATGCTACGCGAGGTTGTAGCCTCCCAACTTAGAGTTTTGCTTAACAAGTGTCATGGGTGATTCCAGGCACCGGTAAGTTAAGCTGGTGTGTGCAAGTAAGGTGTGTTTTCAATTAAAAGACCGTAGACGGAATTAGTCCCGATGGACTAAAGAAGTCCGTTACTCGTGGGTAAAGAGTACACCATCTGCAGAGATTAAACCTATTCGTAAAGCCGTGTCTATAGTTAAGGATTACAGTCTGGGATGGGTCAAGGGTTGGTCCTTGTGTCGATCTTCGGAGGAGAAGTGGTTAGTATAAATTCGGATACCGACTAGTGACTTGTGAGGACCATGGTTATTATTTCTGTTATGGACTAACCCCATGATTATTATTTTGTTATGCACTAACCCGTTACATTATTTATTGAGTATCTCTGGGATGGTTCTACCTCCGGGATACTCATTGGGAATGTTTTTATTTTCTTTTATAAGCCCTTTATGTGGTGTCGCTCAGATGCCCGACTGTGGCATGCTTGTTATTCATTTACTTTATAAGCCCTTTATGTGGTGTCGCTCAGACGCCCGACTGTGGCATGCTTGTTATTCATTTTCTTTTATAAGCCCTTTATGTGGTGTCGCTCAGACGCCCGACGGTGGCATGCTTGTTATTCATTTACTTTATAAGCCCTTTATGTGGTGTCGCTCAGACGCCCGACTGCGGCATGCTTGTTATTCATTTACTTTATAAGCCCTTTATGTGGTGTCGCTCAGACGCCCGACTGTGGCATGCTTCTTATTCATTTACTTTATAAGCCCTTTATGTGGTGTCGCTAAGACGCCCGACTGCGGCATGCTTGTTATTTATTTTACTTTATGAGGCCTTTATGTGGTGTCGCTTAGACGCCCGACTGAGGCATACTTGTTATTTAACATCAATTCGAGACGTCGCTTTAGACATCCGAATGGTGCATTTTATTCCTACCTGTCATTACGTATTCGTTGTTACATATTAATAACCTGCCTGCATGCATCAAGGATTTTATTTTTATGACCGACGCCAGGATCATAGAATATTTTCGAGCATGATTATCGGTTGCTATATTATACCTGTGTTCAAAATGTTTGCGAGTACATTCAAAGTACTCACTGGCTCGTCCCTCGGCTATTGTCTTGGCCAGATTTCCTGCTTGGAGAGGAGCGCTATGGCAGACAGCCCGGATATTAATCAATCAGTGATAGCAGCTTCGCGAAGATAGGAGTTAACCTGGTCAGTTGTTCCCGTGGGAAATGGAGTCCCATAGACGCTGATGATCCCGAAACCGCTTCCGCCATCAACCACTAAAAACCATTTGTTGTACTCTCAGGCCAGAATGGTCTTGTACCACATATGTTGTATTTTGCTTGGAATTTCTGTATCAAGTTGGTGCCTCATCAGCTAACAGTAATCCTGGGGCTGGTGAGCACGACGGCCATTTTTCTGGAATTTAATACCCGGAAAACCGGTCTCCACAGACTTGGTATCAGGGCCAGGCTGACCATTGGCTAATCCTATCTTAGCCAGGTCGAAAAACCTAGGAAAACCTCTGCCTTGGGTAGGCATGAGTTTTTCGCCGGTCTCCGTCGAGGCGGTTATGTCCGGTATGGCATAGTAAGGTATAATGAATGTTGATTCTGTTGGTTGATATATATTTGTGATACATGTCATGCAAGGAATTTATAAACCTCCTGATTCGACCGTAGATCGAGTCGTGTACCAGTAAACCCATACTTGTTTCGTACTACCACTTGTCCCTACCGCAAGTAGGGTACGGTTCAGTCAGTCGTCAACCCCTTTCTAGCACACACCATACAGAGAGGCCATGGTGGAAGATATCGGTTGAAGCCGGTAGGCATGCCACTTGGTCCGGGGGCATGGGTGTTTCTGGTTGAGACCGAGAGGGGAGGCCACCCCTTAGAGCGCGCGGTATAAATTCGATCCCATGCTATGCGAGGTTGTAGCCTCCCCACTTAGAGTTTTGCTTAACAAGTGTCATGGGTGATTCCATGCACCGGTATGTTAAGCTGGTGTGTGCAAGTCAGGTATGTTTTCAATTAAAAGACAGTAGACGGAATTAGTCCCGATGGACTAAAGAAATCCGTTACTCGTGGGTAAAGAGTACACCCTCTGCAGAGATTAAACCTATTCGTAAAGTCGTGTCCATAGTTAAGGATTACACTGGGATGGGTCAAGGGTTGGTCCTTGTGTCGATCTTCGGAGGAGAAGCGGTTAGTATAAATTCGGATACCGACTAGTGACTTGTGAGGACCATGGTTATTATTTCTGTTATGCACGAACCCCATGATTATTATTTTGTTATGGACTAACCCGTTACATTATTTATCGAGTATCTCTGGGATGGTTCTACCTCCGGGATACTCATTGGGAATGTTTTTATTTTCTTTTATATGCCCTTTATGTGGTGTCGCTCAGATGCCCGACCGTGGCATGCTTGTTATTCATTTAGTTTATAAGCCCTTTATGTGGTGTCGCTCAGACGCCCGACTGTGGCATGCTTGTTATTCATTTTCTTTTATAAGCCCTTTATGTGGTGTCGCTCAGACGCCCGACTGTGGCATGCTTGTTATTCATTTACTTTATAAGCCCTTTATGTGGTGTCGCTCAGACGCCCGACTGCAGCATGCTTGTTATTCATTTACTTTATAAGCCCTTTATGTGGTGCCGCTCAGACGCCCGACTGTGGCATGCTTGTTATTCATTTACTTTATAAGCCCTTTATGTGGTGTCGCTCAGACGCCCGACTGCGGCATGCTTGTTATTTATTTTACTTTATGAGCCCTTTATGTGGTGTCGCTTAGACGCCCGACTGAGGCATACTTGTTATTTACCATCAATTCGAGACGTCGCTTCAGACATCCGAATGGTGCATTTTATTCCTACCTGTCATTACATATTCGTTGTTACATATTAATAACCTCCCTGCATGCATCAAGGATTTTATTTTTTATGACTGACATTGTGATCATAGAATATTTTCAGAGCATGATTATCGGTTGCTATATTATACCTGTGTTCAAAATGTTTGCGAGTACATTCAAAGTATTCACTGGCTCGTCTCTGGCTATTGTCTTGGCCAGATTTCCTGCTTGGAGAGGAGCATTGCGACGACAGCCCCGGATATTAAGCAATCAGTGATAGCAGCTTCGCGAAGATAGGAAACCTGGTCAGCTGTTCCCGTGGGAAATGGAGTCCCATAGACGCTGATGATCCCCAAACCGCTTCCGCCATCAACCACTAGAAACCATTAGTTGTACTCTCAGGCCAGAATGGTCTTGTACCACATATGTTGTATTTTGCTTGGAATTTCTGTATCAAATTGGTGCCTCATCAGCTAACAGTAATCCTGGGGCTGGTGAGCACGGCGACCATTTTTCTGGAATTTAATACCCGGAAAACCGGTCGCCACAGATGTGGTATCAGAGCCAGGCTGACCATTGGCTAATCCTATCTTAGCCAGGTCGAAAAACCTAGGAAAACCAACCCACCAGACCCTAACCAAAACCCCAGCCAAGCTTCTCGTGCAAGATAGCCACACAGTGAGCCCGACACTATTTGGCAGTCGGTGCCCAATCTATCATCCTAGCCTATCGATCACACGTCAGTGACCGATGCCTATAATGTCTTATTCGCAAGCGTGCGAAGGAAGACTCAGTCCCCTTTTTCTATAAAAAGGGCACACTAGCCTCAACCCAGCACAACACAATCCTCTACCCAAACCGAGCCATAATGCCTGGTCCCGTCGTGCACAATGAGACCACAGCAACCAACCTTGGAAGTTTTGTGACCGTGCTAGCAAACCTCACCCGACGTGCCTTTGCATTAGAAGAGCCTCCCGAATATGTAGTATACCAAGGGTCCGTGAGCGGTGAAAGCCGTCAATTATGGGCCACGGTGCACGTCTATGGTAGGGTCTATCGCCGTAACGCCTTACTGTGTTCACCGAAGGACAACTTCCTTTGAGCCACAAGCCATCCAACTAGCTGCTCGAGAAGCTATAGTTCAACTTCGGCATTTGTCGCCCAGAGTTAACTGTCACTCGTTCTGCTACTACCCTAGCCGTGAAAGGTATGGTAGACCACCCCAAGTTGCCAACGGAGATAACGAGACGGATCCTGCATTGCTGCAATTAGTGCGCTATGTAGGTGCACTGGAGGAACTGTTCGATCAAATCGCCTTTGATCTGATCGCAGCTCGTGCAGAGCTGGTTCGTCGAGCCCCGGCGAGAGAAGGAAACGAGCCCGACGCCGACAACCCAGTCGTGCTGTTCGGACACCCTATCGAGACCCTGAGGTCAGCCACATCCATCAACCAAGGTGCTTTAATGACCCTAGAAGTGCTTCGTCGCCTTTTGGGTGCACACTCCAACGGGGTTGTGGCCAACAATCCCCGCGATGGTCGTCATCGCTACCCCGAGCCTGCAGCCCCTCAATCCTCTCCAGCTAATTCCGACGGTGAGAACCGTGGAGAAGCCTCGACATCCACAAGGCACGCCCGCTTGGATGTAAACGAGGTAGACTAAGTCACTCGAGTAGTGTCGAGTCCCAGTGTATCCTCGCTTTGTAATCCTGTGATCACTTAAATTAACGCAGCCTGTCGTCGTGCCTCTATTTTAAATAGTAACCTTACATGGATATATTAGCATGCAGTGTGATTTTTCTATCCCAGGCACAGCTACCAAAACCACCCCGACAACACCCACAGTGATACATCACTTTGGTGAGATATGTATCCGTGGCTTTGACCCCGACCCTCGGGGCCGAGCTGGCAAATTCATTACCTTTCACCACGGTAAAATGACCCAGCTCCAGTGCTATATAAAGGCCACCACGTGACCTTGCCAAGCATCCCTCGCCTTGTGCACCCTCCTCACAACCATTTCTTGCCATGCCGAGCCCTAGTATTTATCTGAGAACCGCAGATGCAACCCCGGGTAGTTTTGTCAAATATTGTGGGATTTTACCTGCAGTACCATGGGCGCTACCCAGCCACTGCAGTACGAGCTGTTCAAATCAAGGATCACCCCTTCGACCTCGAGATACTGGGAAGCAGTGCACATCCCTCCTGTAAACCCAAACCAAGACCCAACGGAGGTCTCCTTCATGGGGAAATCTATGCCGACCCCACATATGGCCGTAGAAGCTGCGGCATACGAAGCGCTTGCTCGCCTTCGATTCGCGGTACCCTATGCCGTGAACGAGGGTATTATTACTTTCGAGCCGCAAGCACCCGAGGAGTAACATCTTTTCGGTGGGCGAATTGAGAGAGACCCTGCTCGCCAACCTCTTCGAAGACGTCATCGCTCAAGAGCGCTTAACCCAACGCGTGATGGGTTATCTCCGAGTCTCGGATTTAAATTCTCGCATCGCCATCGGCGAGATCACCGAGGCCCGACCAGAGAGGCACATTCATCGTCTGGTCAATCCACTTTCCCAATAGAAGAAGAGTGTATCCCAGACGTAGACGTTTTCTGGGACCCCGCCCGCTTACTGCTTTCATTTTAGACGTCGCCGCTGTATTTATTGCTGCAACATTTATTCATGTGTTGTAACTTCACTAGTGCAGAACCGGGCAATAGCACCGGTTCGTAAGGCCCTTTAGTGCCGGTTCCCCAACCGGCACTAAAGTGTGGTCACTAAAGCCCCCCCCCCTTTAGTACCGGTTCAGCACGAACCGGTGCTAAAGGCCAACCACGTGGCACGAGCCAGCTCCGGGGGCCGGGAGCCCTTTAGTACCGGCTGGTAACACCAATCGGTACTAAATGTTTGTGGGTTTTTGTTTTATTTTTTATTTTCAATTAAATTTGTGTTATCAATTTAATTCTTTTTCGTTTGCTGGTATTTTACGATACTACACATTGTACACGTTATATATATATATAAATAGAATTTCTAGTAGAACCAATCATGCATATATATATATCATCAATGTCTCACAAACCATCATATTAATTAATTCACACATACACACATGTACAGCTATATACAATTTATCGTACATATGCATGTTGCCTTTGGAGCCAGTGGCATTAGCCTAATTGGTGCCTTGAGCACGATAAAGCGGTGTAGCGGTAAAAGTATTCTCCTTCGGATTTATGACCTGGTCGAACAAAAATCCCGCTATTTCCTCTTGAAGTGCTTCTCACGCTCCGCTCTAGGAGCTTCTCCCGCACCTCTGTGAACTGTTAAGAAGGAGATCAATATGCATGTGTATTAGTTGTGTGACTAGATATCGATAATGGTGTAAAAATTGTGAATAGTGTTTTGACAAGCGTATCCATTCCTGTCTTTGAGATCTGCTCCTTTGGACGCCATCATGCGAATGTTCTCGCAAACGCAGAATGCACACAGATCAGTCCCTCGCTACCGCTTGAGGGCCTTTACGAGAATGGAATTTGATCAGATAATAATTAATCAAGCATGATAATTAAAGAGATGGCAGCTAGCTAGCTAGCTAGTACTACTTAATTACTTACCTTGGGTCGAAACCATTTAAGCTTTTGTTTCCATTCGCCTTCCGTGACGCCGATGAACCTTGCCCAAGCCCTGCCCGCCGACAAAGAAAATGAATAAAGGGGTTATTAAATAGTTCATATCATGAAAAATGACGAACTAAATAGGCCGAGATATATAGTTAATAATGATTGAAATTACCTGTTGACTATCCCAAACAAGATGTTATAGTTAGTTTTTTCGTGAGTAGTGAGTCCAGATTTCAACTGTTCGCCAACTTTAATGATACACAAGACCCAAGTGATATCTGCATGCACACACGCTTGCATGTCTTAATTAAGCGGGCATATGTAAGCAAAAACATGTAGCTAGCTAGTAGGCAAAAATAGAGAATTTGTAGTACAAGACAAGGTGACTCACCGAAGTTGTAAGGAAGTAGTATATCTTCATTGTATTTGAGGCGCTTCAAGAACTCTAGCATGTTGTCCTCACGCCCTTTTGATGACGTGGATTTATTTTCCATGTGTATTCATTAACGGTGTTTGGGTCAATGAACCCAATGCCAAAGCGCCCACCTTTTCTCATTTCATATATCTTCATCCCGCATATAATACCACGTAAAAGAATATAGTGAGGATAATTACAGGTAATGATTGATCAAAAGGATCAAGACAACTAGCTTGAGACTTAAATTATAGAAAGAAATCACTTACGCATAATAGCAACCGATTTATAGATTTGTTGAGTGCGTCTTGATTGTATAACTGAAACAGTTCGTAATACTCAACGGACACAGCTTTCTTATGGAAGTAATGCTCCTCCTTGACATTCACCATGAGGGACAATCGATCGAAATCTTGGTAATGTTCATGTACCATTGATGCAATTCATACATTCTCGTTGGGAGGTTCTTGACCTTGTCCGGCTGGACCAAAGGTTGGCCCCTGACATATTTCCATTTTATTTCATCCTCTCTAAGCACGTGCATGGGCTCGATCTCGAGGAGTTGTCCAACAGTGATTTTGAGAACTTCAGCCTGCATTATATGGTCCTCCGTTATTACCACATTGCCCACCTCAGAACATAAACTGTTTGCCCACAATAATATTGGTAGCAGATTATCACGTGTTGTTGGCACAACAAGCGAGGGATCAATTGCGCCACTGTTCTCCCAAATTGGGAATGGTTTTCCGCATTTTTGACAGCTGCCTCTTGTTTGCTCGATCCCGAGCTCGCCTCCTTACGTGGACGTGCTCGATTTAACTTCCCGATGTGGCGCCATAGTCTATGTCAACAGGCTTGGGAGCTGGTGGTTGAGCCATACGGATGAAGTGGTCAATCGCTTCCTCGTGCACTTTCTCCCTTGGCGGCGGTGGCGGTTTCGGTGCAAAATGGGCTTCCACCTCGGACTTCGATATGGCTGCGATTTCCTCCTCGGACCTGTCATAAGACCTCTGCGGAAGAGGCGTGAGGCTTGGACCATATTTATATCGCTTGCCTCCGCCTGTACTTCCTGTACTACCTCGACTCGTGCCGCCACGCACTGAGCTGCGGGTGTCTCTTCTGCGATTGCCGAGGCGGCGGAGACGCCGGCCGACGGGCTGAGTTGGACGAGGAGGAGGGCCGCTGAAGTTGTGCGGACTTGGAGGAGGAGGGCCTGAGGTTGTGCCGACTTGGAGGAGGAGGACATCCGACGCTGTGGCGGACTTGGAGGAGGAGGAGGGCACGACACTTTGCCGGACTTGGAGGTGGAGTGGCTCGACACTTTGCCGGACTTGGTGGACTTGCAGGAGCGGAGACTGCTGACTCGGTGGCGGACTTCGACGAGGAGTCGGATGACGCGTGTCGGTGGCCTTCAAAGATGATGCAATCCTTTTCCATAGGATGATACGATGGTTGGCGTCTCCGAGAAAGCGCCGCCCTCACCTCCGTGAATGTCAAGCTCTAGCCCGAATATGGCTGCACCACCTCGCCAACCATGACACGAGCATAGCCCTCTCGAATCGGGATGCAATGGTAAGTTGCTTTGGGGTAATCGGAAGAGCAACGCCGTCCGCCACCTTCATGGATATGTTCTTCATTTTGACGTAGCTCGCAGCTAGTGTTCTCCGTGATGTCATCCACGGGTATCTACCCAGCATTGCGTCGTCTGGGCGGAACCCACGCTGCTTCTCTCGCATGGATGGGGCGGTGCTATCCAATGCTGGATCATCCGCTAGCTGCTGCAGCTCTGAGAGACCCCTTTGCTGGCTAAGTGAGTCGATCTGCTCCTCGCCGCCGCCGGAAGTTGACCGCCAATTCCGCTTGACTTGCTTCTAGGCCTTGAAGGCGTTCATAGTCCCGCCTCTGCTCCTCCTCCATCTTCCTCTTCTTCTCCTCCGCAATCTTCTTTCTCGCACGGGTTCTCGTAGTCGTTGTTCCATCAAAACCCCTCATACCACGAAATAGCGCCTTGCCTCGTGTTCTTCCCGGTGTTCAAGATTTCTCGAGGCACGCGTAAGCTCATCGTTCTCTCTGTTGGGCTGGAACACCCCGATCGTGCCTCTTCTATTGCAACAAGTATCGCATCGTCGGCTCCGCTCGACATGCCTTCGTCGAAACTTTGCCTATCTTCGGTCCAACTCCCCCATGCGCATAGAACCAAGTCCCGCACTGGGGCCGCTCTTAGTATCCCGAGTGACACCTGCATCCTCCATCTCTTTCTCGAGACTTATCCCACTTAGGCATTGCCACCGCATAGCCACCGCCCCACTTATGGAACTTATCCTTTTTTCGCATTCTTCTTGTTTATTCTCGACCATTCCTTAGCTAATTCCGAATCCTTGAATTTCACGAAATCGTCCCAATGAGCACCTTGGTTCTCTAGTGTTCCCTCGAATCTTTGAGTCTTCCTTCCTCCTTGACGTACTTCTCCCATTCACGATTCTTGTGGTTCTTGAATGCAACCGCCATCTTCCTAAGAGCAGGTCCTTGACTTTCTCGCACATCTCGCTTCGTGAAATGATCCGTAGGGTGAAATGTTCCATGAGAGTATCCCAAAGCAGATCTTTTGATTCTTGTCGACAAAAGTAACATCTGGACGTGGAGCAGCGTCCTCTTTGCTTTTTTGTCCTTTGTCTTTTGCTGGCTCTTCCATTCTTGAAGGAGATCGAGTTGGTCCTTCACAAGAACTCCGCACCGACGAATGAACTTGTCCGCAATCTTCTTAGGCGCTAATGGTTCGCCATTAGGTCCGATCGCATCGATATTGTACTTTACACCTCCTTCAACTTTTTGTTCAGCCTCGTTTCGCATTTTTGCCTCAAGATTTGCTCGATCCGGATGGCTGAAATAACAAAGATCGATTCGTTAATATATCTTCAAGTCATTTAAAACATGTGATGATCACCGAAACCTGCTTATATAAATATATATACCTCGCCGGTCTTTGTTGTTTCAGGATCAACATGTTCTTCGTCATCGCCATAATCGTAGTTCATGACTTCATCAATTCGGTAGTCGCGATCGAATATCATATCACCCTCTCCGGTGTTGTTTAGAAATTCGAGCCGTCATAATCTTCTTCATTCGATTATCATCGGCCCGCGATCATATCAAACATGGATTGTTCTCCTCTCTCTCGGTATTGTCTCGCCATAGCTTTTATTTAACTAATTCAAAAGAAATATAAAACAATTTAGTATTCAAATTACATCGTCTCGAATAATAGATATAATCTCGAATACTTCGTCTAGAATAATAGATACAATCTCGAATACATCGTCTCGAATAATATATAATATTGAATAGTACATCATCGGCTAGCTAATTAAAGATCGAATACTACGGAAGAATCTAGGACACTCATGGTTCTGCGTCATGGCGGTGGACACCCAAAGATAAGGAACCTCACAGATCATAGCTGAAGTGAGATCCTCAAGATACTGCCGGTATTGGAGAACCTGCCGCTCTAACGCAACCATGTAGCGATGGACGTGCTCGCCCTCCTCCCCGACACGACGACGCATTCTCCTCCGGCGGGCCGGGTCCCTCCGCACCAAACTGGCCCACGCGAACGCCACCAAACGAGATCAGGGTCGACGACGGACCCGGGGCCGGTTCTCATCAAGCGGCGCGCCCTCCAGCAGCACCTCCCAAAGCCAGCCAGCGGAGCCAGTCCCCGACATGGGCGGCTGGGCGTCGTCATGACGGGTCGACGGCGAGGATGCGTGCGGGCATCGTGAGAACAAATACTAGCTATATGCCCGCAAAAAATAATATTTTTTAATGATTGGATTTTGATAACTAAAATTTCTAACATCTCTACTATTTCAAAAATCTATATACTATTTCATACTAATTAAGCATCTAACACTAAAACAGAAAAACAATTTCTATACATCCATTAAAAACAGAAAACAACATTATATAAAAAATTCCATACTAATTAAACACTAATTATATCCATCTAACATGCATTCATACATATATACTAGTGAAAAACAATAATCTAAAAATCTAAACTAATTAAACATACAAAATACGATATACTAATATATACATGCATTCATACATATATACGTGTATGTGTGTGTGTGTTCATCATGCTTGTGTGTGTGTGTATGGGCTCGGGGAGGGCGGCGCCATGGTGGCCGCTGGGCGAGGGAGAGGGGTTAGAGGGGAGAGCTCACAGGCGGGCAACGGCGACGGCGAGGCGACAGTGGGGGGGGCAGCGACGGGTCAGGCGTGACGCTGGGCGGCGACGAGGGACGGCGAGACGGGACGGGCCGGGCGGCGATGGGGACGGGGCGGCGACGGGGGACGGGCGGCGGCGACGACGGGTCGGTGACGGCGTCGATCGATCGGGCGGGCGGTTCAATGGGGAAACAGAGGAAGAAACAGAGGAGAATGAAATTTTTCAAGTGTTGTATATATAGAAGGCACCTTTAGTACGGTTCGAGCCACCAACCGTACTAAAGGTCTGTTTTGGCCAGCCCAAGCGGCGGGAAGCGACCCCCTTTAGTACCGGGTGGTGGCACAAACTGGTACTAAAGGCCCCCTTTAGTACCGGTTTGTGCCACCACCCGGTACTAAAGGGGGTGCGCTGGCGCAGGTGCGGTGCGGCAAGTTTAGTCCCACCTCGCTAGCCGAGGGGCGACCGCACTGGTTTATAAACCCCCGTGCGGTCGCTCTCTCGAGCTCCTCTCCAAAGCAGGCCTACTGGCCCTCGTGTTCTTTGTTGCCTCAGGCCCACTTGGCCTTTTGGGCCTGCATCCCGCCCATCAACAAAGTTGGGTTTCTAGTCGTATGCAGGCCGCTATGGCCTAGTAGGCGGGCTTTTTTTTGCTTTATTTATTTTTGTGTTTTTTTTGTGTATTTAGAGTTTCTTTGTGAATATTTTTGCTTTAGGTACAAAAAATTACAAACTTTCTGTTAGTGCCCGTAGTTTTCAAATTTGAATAGTTTAACTTTTGAATTATTTGAAATTAGTGTGAATCACTAGTTTGTGAATAATTTAACTTTAAAAATCAGTAAAGGCATGAAAGAATTTGTTTGCACATAAAATTTCTTCGCTTTCAAATGCCAAAACACATAACTACCCTAACTATTACAGAGATTCCCCTCGGGTGTGAAACATAGAAGAAAGTGATGATAGTGAAGCCGATCACATCCCAGATCTTTGGGTGTGAAACTTTTTCTTCACGTGTGTCCCTTTGCGCCAGAACCATGGAAAATCTTCATCATTTAACGGGATGCTCGGGTCAATATTCACTATGAATGGAGAAATTTCATCAAACTTTTCATAATCTTGACTTGTCTGTCTTGTCATCCACTCCCACGATGTTTCTCTTCCCGTAAAGAACTATGTGCCGCTTTGGCTCATCGTACGATGCATTCGCTTCCTTATCTTTTCTTTTTCTTGGCTTGGTAGACATGTCCTTCACATAGAAAACTTGTGCCACATCATTGGCTAGGACGAATGGTTCGTCTCATACATAAGATTGTTGAGATCCACTGTTGTCATTCCGCATCGCGGGTCTTCCGTTACCCGCCTCGTGTCATATTGACCCATTTGCACCAAACAAAGGGACCTTTAAACCACGCCGATAGTCAAGTTCCCATATGTCCTGTATATAACCATAATATGTTTCCTTTCCGCCTTGGTTTCTGCATCAAAGCGGACACCACTGTTTTGGTTGGTGCTCTTCTTATCTTGGGCGATCGTGTAAAATGTATTACCATTTATCTCGCACCCTTTGAAAGTCATTATATTCAAGATGGTAACTGGGACAACAAGTACATGTCATCTTCAATAGAGGTGTCATGCATGGTACGTGTTCGCAACCAGTGGCAAAACTCCTGGTTTGTTCACGTGTAATCCAGTCATCGACCGCTCCGGTGTTTGGAGCGTAGCAAATTCTTGTGTTCATCCATATACGGAGCCACCAAGGCGGAATTCTCAGAGAACTGTAGTGTGCTTCAAAGAGAGAATGTCCGTCCATACATATTATTTGTTCCCCCTAGCGTGCCTTTTCCATCCGATGCTGCCCTTATGCCGCGATTCAGAACACCAATCGGCTTAAGGTCAGGAATAAAGTCAATACAAAACTCAATGACCTCCTCATTTTGATGGCCCTTGGAGATGCTTCCTTCGGCCTAGCACGGTTATGAACATATTTCTTTAAAACTCCCATGAACCTCTCAAAGGGGAACATATTGTGTAGAAATACAGGACCCAAAACGTTAATCTCTTCAAGATAGGTGAACTAGGACGTGCGTCATGATGTTGAAGAAGGATGGTGGGAACACCAACTCGAAACTGACAAGACATTGCACCAAATCATTACAGAACCTTGGTATGATTTCGAGCGATTACCTTCGAGAGATTGCATTGAGAAATGCACATAGCTTCACAATGGCTAATCGAACGTTTTCGGTAAAGCCCCTCAATGCAACCGGAAGCGCTTGCGTCATAATCACGTGGCAGTCATGAGACTTTATGTTCGGAACTTTTCTCTCGCCATGTTTATTATTCCCTTTATATTCGACGAAGCCGACGGTACCTTAATACTAGCAGGCATTCAAAGAAGATTTCCTTCTCTTCTTTGGTAAGAGCGTAGCTTGCATGACCCGATATATGCCGTCTTCTCCGTGCATACGTTGCTGGTCCTCCGTGCCTCGTGTATCTTTTGTCTTCCCATACACGCCCAAGAAGCCAAGCAGGGTCACGCAAAGATTCTTCGTCACGTGCATCACGTCGATTGGAGCGGACCTCTAGGTCTTTCCAATATGGCAGGTCCCAAAATATAGATTTCTTCTTCCACATGGGTGTCGTCCGTCGGCGTCCTTTGGAACAGGTTGTCCGCCAGACCCTTTCCAAATATCACCTTCAAATCCTTGACCATATCATGTACATCAGCACCAAGACGGTGGCGAGGCTTCGTCCGTGATCCGCCTCACCTTTGAAATGCTTGCCTTTCTTTCTTACGGATGCCTGCTCGGAAGAAATCGACGATGTCCTGTACACATTCTTCATACAATTATTCAAATATATATCTGTTGGTATCATCCAAACAGTGCATGCATCCGCGGTATCCCTTGTTTGTCCGTCACGAAGGTTACCGAGAGCAGGCCAATCATTGATGGTCACGAACAACAACGCCTTTAGGTCAAATTCTTCCCCATGTGCTCATCCCACGCCGTACACTGTTCCATTCCACAGTTGAAAGAGTTCTTCAACTAATGGCCTTAGGTACACATCAATGTCGTTCCCGGTTGCTTAGGGCCTTGGATGAGCACCGCATCATAATAAACTTCCGCTTCATGCACAACCAAGGAGGAAGGTTATACAAACATAGAGTCACAGGCCAGGTGCTATGGTTGCTGCTCTGCTCCCCAAAAGGATTAATGCCATCTGCGCTTAGACCAAACCATACGCTACTTGCGCCATCTGCAAACTCCTTCCCGTACTTTCTTTCGATTTTTCTCCACTCGACCCGTCACCGGTACTCTCAACTTTCCGTCTTTCTTACGGTCTTCTACGAGCCATCGCGACGCTTTGGCATGCTCTTTGTTTTGGAACAAACGTTTCAACCATGGTATTATAGGAGAATAGCACATCATCTTGGCAGGAATCTTCTTCTGGGCGCTCGCCGACATCACCATGCTCATCGCAGCTGATCTTATAGCGCAATGCACCACATACATCGGCAAGCGCTCAAATCCTCATACTCACCGCGGTAGAGGATGCAATCATTAGGGCATGCATGTATCTTCTCGCACCTCTAACCCTAGAGGGCGACAGCCTTCTTTGCTTCAGACGCTCGGGCAATTCGTTGTCCTTTGGAAGCATATCCTTTATCATTACCAAGAACTTTCCAAATCCCTTGTCGATACACCATTCTCTACCTTCCATTGCAGCAATTCCAGTGTGGTGCCCAGCTTTTTCTTGTCACCTACGCAATTCGGGTACAACAATTTTTTGTGATCCTCTAACATGCGCTGCAACTTCTTCTTCTCCAAATCACTTGCGCAGTTTCTCTTTGCATCGGCAATGGCCCGACCTAGATCATCAACGGGTCATCGATGCCTCTTCTTCAGCTTCTTCCCGCATTGCCGCCCAGCTTCTTCCGCATTACCGCTCAGCTTCTTCCCCATTGTTGTATCATCGTATTCAGGGAACCCATGGCCGGATAGTGTCGTCGTCCTCTTCTTCTTCATTGTCTTCCATCATAACCCCTCTTTCTCCGTGCTTGGTCCAAACATTATAGTGGGGCATGAAACCGACTCAAACAGTGGACGTGAATGGTTCTTGACGAGAGTAATTGCGACCATTCTTACAACCAACACATGGACAAGGCATAAAACCATCCGCCCGCTTGTTTGCCTCGGCCATAGCGAGAAAAGTATGCACGCCCTCAACGAACTGGGAGAGCATCGGTCATCGTACATCCATTGCGGCTCATCTTCATTACACAACACCGAATAGACCAAATTAATACAAGTTCATACATAAAGTTCATACAACACTTAAATGCAACAAACAAATAACTCTCTAGCTAAAGCATTTAAATGCAACAACAAATGCGATCAAAATCACAACTAAGGTAACAATTGATCCAACAAAGATAATGATACCAAGCCTCACTATCGATGGCATATTTTCTAATCTTTCTAATCTTCAAGCGCATTTTCTCCATCTTGATCTTGTGATCATCGATTTACATCGGCAACATGCAACTCTAATTCCATCTTCTCCCCCTCAATTCTTTTCAATTTTTCTTTCAAGTACTCGTTTTCTCTTTCAACTAAATTTAACCTCTCGACAATAGGGTCGGTTGGAATTTCCGGTTCACATACCTCCTAGATAAAAATATCTATGTCAACTTGATGGGCATAATTTGTCATAAACACGAAATGCAACAAATAGTTTTAAAAGAGAATATACCACATCCGAATCATAACAAGGACGAGGGCCGACGGGACGGATATCAAAACCATGGCACTATGTATAACAAACAACGACGGGTAAGATAATTATTATACGAGTAACTATATATCCAAATCACACAAACATCAATTTTTATATAAAATTTCATGAACAAGAGGCTCACCACAAGGTGGTGCCGCGACGGACGGTGTGGGCGATCGACGATGGTTACTGACAGAGATTTAGAAGGCACTAAGTAAACCACACCTACATATGCAAACTAAGTGTTATTTTGACCTCAAATTGCATATAAATCAAATACTAGCACATATATATATTTCCTCCCAAATTACTAAACTCACAAATTAATAACTATATAAACCAATGCAAGAGCTAATCTAGCAATGAGAGATGAAAGGACAAAGTTGCTAACCTTTGTGATCACTTGAATGGATGGGGCCTCAAATCTTGACAAATTTTGGGCAAAATGTGTGATGAGCTCGAGGGGAGAAGAGGAAGAACAGAGAGGAGAGGAGAGGGGAAAGGGGGAAGAACAGAGCGAGCTGGACGAAGGGTTTATATGCAGGAGGACCTATAGTACCGGTTTGTTGCACGAACCGGTACTAAAGGTGCTGGAGGGGGCCCAGACTGACAACATCCTGCCACCACCCTCATTAGTACCGGTTCGTGGCACGAACCTGTGCTAAAGGTTAGCCACGAACCGGTGCTAAAGGCTAGCCGTTGGAATCGGCACTAATGTATACATTTGTGCCGGCTCTAATACAAACCGGCACTGATGTGCTTCACGTTTGACCCTTTTTCTACTAGTGCTTATGCGTGGTACCCCGAGTTTATGCGGCAAGTAAATTATTTAGTTTATATTAATGTGAGTAGTTCTGTTGCAGTTTGACTCTAATGTATTACTGGTTCTCTCGCGAGAAATCCTGGAGTGGGATTTCTTTTCCCTGATTGTTGCATCATACATCTCCTCACGACATGGATTATTTTTATTTTCCCGCAGCACCACGGCAGCAGACTCACAACCACAACTACTCGAGCACACACACACTGCTTGCAAATTTTATGCAATAGTGTTACATCTAACTGAGCACCTCCCGACAACAGTCAGCGCCCGATTCACCCCACCTACTCCTCGTGATCACCACCACCGCAGAGAGCCAACACCCGAGCAGCAGCATCACGACGATCATCGAGGATCATCGCGCACAGGAGCACGGAGATCCCCAGCACCGCTGCCAGCCCTCCGCACAACAGGATCGCGTATCACTCCGGCACCACCGCCGCCATTAGAGCTTTGGCTCGAGCTTCGGCAAAGGGAAACAGAGGAGAAGGAAGGAGGAGGAGAAGCGAGGCCAGGTGTGAGGAAAAGAGAGAACACCTCAGCCATTTTATAGCTCGAGCTCGGTGTACGGTGGGCGAGGTCCACCAGCGCCGCTCGTCGCCCGATCGCCCGGTGTTGGGGCGAATCTCGGCAAAGGCCGACAAAGACATTGGCCCGTGAAGTGAGTGCACGCTGCACCAGCAGCTAGCACGCCACGCACTACCGCAGTACGGCCTAGATGCCCTACGCGCTAGGCGTCGCCGGTGGAGAAAGAGCGGGAAAGCACGTGGGAGAGAGGAAGAAGAAAGAGCCGGAGGGAAAAGAAGGGGCTGACAGTGGGCCCGGGTCCACCTGTCAGCCACAGAGAGCACTGTGCTCTCGGGTGCGACCAGCGTATTTTGAGTTTTAGAATTTATTCCAAATCTATATCCAGCGTAGAAATCTCTCGTTTTTGCTCCTAACCATAGATTTTCCACGCAGCGCTAGTGTCCCCACACTGTATTTTTGCCCCACTTATTACCCTCTCACTATGGCCGTTTTTGTTTTGATGCAAATTTTGCTATAGAGATAACTCTTAGCAAATCTCGAGGACGAGATTTTCCTTAAGGGGGCTAGTGTTGTGACACCCCAAAAAAATTTACCTTGTTTTGTTAATTAAAAATCTTGCCAGGAAATTTAACTTTCCTTTTCTTGGTTTTTCTTGATTTCAGAGCCATTCTTTTCTTGGTTATCTTGGAGTTGTTCCCTAAGATGAAAACCTTTCACTTATGATATTGGACATGTTTACCCTCTCAAGAAAATCTTTTCTTTTATCAGAATAATTAATTATATAATATTCTTCCTGATCTTTATTTTCTTGAAAAATATTTTCCCATAGTTTTATGGCCCCATTTGTACTACAACCCTTTTATAAATTCATTCAAAAATCCCACCAAAATTTGGAGATGTCATATGGAGTATTTGAACCACTTTTGTGCAAAAATATCTCCTGCCCATTAAATATTTTGAGCTCTACACCATATTTTCAAATCTGGTCCAGAGAGCATTTTTACACTACAACCTATTCAAATATTTCTTTAAAACTTCTACCAAAATAATGGGATAACAGTAGGAGCATAGTATTCAACTTTATGCAATAACCTAGTGATGTTCTTTGGAAAAACTGAGTAAATCATCCTCTTTTCCATTCTGGTCCAACTTGAGGAATTGTACAGCAACCACCTTTTTAGTTGCTCCTTGATTCTTGATTCCTTTTCCTACTAGTAGTCCTCCTTGCCAAACCCTTAAGTCCAGGAGAGTGGACCCTTTGGATGATCCTAAGTGCTTGCAACAATGCCATTTGCTTTCTGTCCAGAATTGAAGTTTTGCAAAACTTGCACTAGCAAGTTTGTGCTTTGGACAAACTAACCCTACCACCCTCTTTTTCATCTAAAGAGAGCCCACTCTGGAAGTTTTGGCCACTCCAAGAAATGCCTAAGTGCCCTTGGCATTTTGTCAAACACCTTATGGGCATTATCAGTTTTGACATGAGTTTTTGGTTTACACTGTGAACTTAATCCCCTGACCAGACCAGCATGTCTAATGGTTTTGCCTTAGACTATAACCCCACCATGCTAACTTTCTTGTGGTTTGAGCCCCTAACATGCCATAGCATTTCATCGAGCACGTCCGTGCGTGTTGGGCGCGAGCGAGCATCGCAGACATTACGTGCCGCACCCGAGCCGACGCGTCGCGCCCTCGATCTCTGCCGCTCATGAGCCACGCCACTCGCTAACCTTCTCCCCGCATCACGCCTAAGCAGCCCTCGGTGCCCTACAAAGCACCGCCGTCCGAGCCTTGGCGGCATGTCGGCGTCCGCAGCAGCGTCTCGCCAGGTCGGTGCCGTCCAAGCCCAAATTCGCCACCTGCCCCCCGAACAGCATGAGCTCATCCACAAGCTTGTCCTATAGCACACGTCGCCGCCACGTCGCCCAAGCTACAGAAAGACGGTCGCCGGCGACCTTATCCACGGCCGCCGCTGAACCGCCTTGGCTTGCCTATTTAAGGAAGCCCCAGCCCGTCCCCGCATGCAGGCAACCTCATGCCACCCCAATGGCGCTTCCCTAGATCGCAATTGACCCGGGGAGGTCTCCGTCCCCATCTCCGGCAACCGCAGCCGCCGCTACTGCCTCGGCCATTCCGGCGCCACCAGGGCCTCCCCCCACTCCAATCTCTTCACCAGGAACTCCCCCTCCCTCTCATGAGTCCATCCCCCTAATCAATCTTGATCGGGACTCGCCGCGGGCAAAATTTCACTCTGCCCGACGGCCACCGTCCGCTGCGAAGCTCGCCGCCGGCAGCTCCGTCCACCCCATAGACCATATCAACCACCGGAGTGACCGTCTTGATCCCCTGAGCCCGTAGATTGCATCCGTTTTCCAAATGGTGCCGTCATTCGCCGGCGAGCCTCGCCGGAGCTCCACCTCTGTTTCGACCGGAGGAGGCGACGCGCGCGTGGACTGGTCAAACCCGACCACTGGGCCAGGCGGGTCCACTGTCAGTGACCCAGTACCGATCCACGCAGGCATAAGTGGAAGCGTATTTTTAGAATGCGCCTTCGACGTGGTCAGTTCGAATCGTTTTCTTTTTATTCTGTTTTATTAAAAAAACAGATTTTGACCACAGCTTTGACGGCCTATAACTTTTTAATGACAACTCCAAATGAATTGATTCTTTTTCCTACCTCTCTCAAATTTAGTCTAGTTTATTGTAAGATTTATTTGAAAAAAAATTCAGACAAATTTTTTGTGCTGTTTTTAAAGCATGTGTTGTTTGAATATTTTTGAAAATAGGACTTTTGGAGAAGAAGAAAGCTTGCAAAAGTTTTTAGGATGCACCCTGCCTCTACACAACCTGAAGGCAAGCATTCTGAGCCTGGCATAATATTTTTGGTGTGTTCGTTGAAACGTTTATAACACCACCTCATTTCGGAATACTCGTTATTTCATGTGATATGATCATTTGCATGGATGCATATTTGTGATTTCCATGCTGTTGGAAGTGAACATACTTGTGATGGTAATCATCCTCATATGCCTTGCATGCATACCGGGAGGAATCAGGGAAAACCTCTACCTTGGGTAGGCATGAGTTTGTCGCCGGTCTCTGTCGAGGCGGTTATGTCCGGTATGGCATAGTAAGGTATAATGAATGTTGATTCTGTTGGTTGATATATATTTGTGATAGATGTCATGCAGGGAATTTATAAACCTCCTGAGTCGACCGTAGATCGAGTCGTGTACCAGTAAACCCATACTTGTTTCGTACTACCACTTGTCCCTACCGCAAGTAGGGTACGGTTCAGTCAGTCGTCAACCCCTTTCTAGCACACACCGTACAGAGAGGCCATGGTGGAAGATATCGGTTGAAGCAGGTATGCATGCCACCTGGTCCGGGGGCATGGGTGTTTCCGGTTGAGACTGAGAAGGGAGGCCACCCCTCAGATCGCGCGGTATAAATTCGATCCCATGCTACGCGATGTTGTAGCCTCCCCACTTAGAGTTTTGCTTAACAAGTGTCATGGGTGATTCCAGGCACCGGTAAGTTAAGATGGTGTGTGCAAGTCAGGTGTGTTTTCAATTAAAAGAACATAGACGGAATTAGTCCCGATGGACTAAAGAAATCTGTTACTCGTGGGTAAAGAGTACACCCTCTGCAGAGATTAAACCTATTCGTAAAGCCGTGTCCATGGTTAAGGATTACAGTCTGGGATGGGTCAAGGGTGAAGGAAATATGCCCTAGAGGCAATAATAAAGTTATTATTTATTTCCTTATATCATGATAAATGTTTATTATTCATGCTAGAATTGTATTAACCGGAAACATAATACATGTGTGAATACATAGACAAACAGATAGTCACTAGTATGCCTCTACTAGACTAGCTCATTAATCAAGATGGTTATGTTTCCTAACCATAGACATGTGTTGTCATTTGATTAATGGGATCACATCATTAGGAGAATGATGTGATTGACATGACCCATTCCGTTAGCTTAGCACTTGATCGCTTAGTATATTGCTATTGCTTTCTTCATGACCTATACATGTTCCCTGTAACTATGAGACTATGCAACTCCTGCTTACGGAGGAACACTTTGGTACTACCAAACGTCACAACGTAATCGGGTGATTATAAAGGAGTACTACAGGTGTCTCCAAAGGTACATGTTGGGTTGGCGATTTGAGATTAGGTTTTGTCACTCCGATTGCTCTGGAGAGGTATCTCTGGGCCTTCTCGGTAATACACATCACATAAGCCTTGCAAGCATTGCAACTAATAAGTTAGTTGCGAGATGATGTATTACGAACGAGTAAAGAGACTTGCCGATAACGAGATTGAACTAGGTATTGGATACCGACGATCGAATCTCGGGCAAGTAACATACCGATGACAAAGGAACAAAGTATGTTGTTATGCGGTTTGACCGATAAAGATCTTCAGAGAATATGTAGGAGCCAATATGGGCATCCAGGTTCCGCTATTGGTTATTGACCGAGAATGGTTCTAGGTCATGTCTACATAGTTCTCGAACCCGTAGGGTCCGCACGCTTAAGGTTTCGATGATGCTTATATTATGAGTTTATGAGTTTTGATGTACCAAGGAGTTCGAGTCCCGGATGAGATCGGGACATGACGAGGAGTCTCAAATGGTCGAGATGTAAAGATCGATATATTGGACGACTATATTCGAGTTCGGAAAGGTTCCAATGATTCGGTATTTTTCGAGTACCGGAGAGTTACGGAATTCACCGGGAGAAGTATTGGGCCTTATTGGGCCCTCAAGGGAAAGAGAGAGGGGCTGCCTAGGGCAGGCCGCGCGCCCCAAGGCCTAGTCCGAATTGGACTAGGGGAGGCCGCACCCTTCCTCCCTTCCCCTTCCTTCTCTCCTACTCCTACTAGGAAAGGAGGAGTCCTACTCCGGTGGGAGTAGGACTCCCCCCTGGTGCGCCCTCCTAGGCCAGCCACCTCCTCCCTTGTTCCTTTATATACGGGGCAGGGGGCACCCCATGACACACAAGTTGATCTACGGATCGCCTTAGCCGTGTGCGGTGCCCTCTCCACCATATTCCACTTCGGTCATATCGTCGCGAGCTTAGGCGAAGCCTCGCGCCGTGAAGTCATATCGTCATGAGATTAGGCGAAGCCCTGCGTCGGTGGAGCATCATCATCGCCACCACGCCGTCGTCTTGACAGAACTCATCTCCGACGCTTTGCTGGATCGGAGCCCGGGATCGCCATCGAGCTGAACGTGTGCGAACTCGGAGGTGCCGTGACGCTCGGTACTTGGATCGGTCGGATCGTGAAGACGCACGACTACATCAACCGCGTTGTTATAACGCTTCCGCTTTCGGTCTCACGAGGGTACGTGGACATATATTCTCCCTCTCGCTGCTATGCCATCACCATGGTCTTGCGTGTGCGTAGGAATTTTTTGAAATTACTACGCTCCCCAACAAAGGCATCCGAGCCTGGTTTTATGCGTTGATGTCATATGCACGAGTAGAACACAAGTGAGTTGTGGGCGATATAAGTCATACCGCTTACCAGCATGTCATACTTTGGTTCAGCGGTATTGTGAGATGAAGCGCCCGACCGACATTACGCCAGACGCTTACGCGAGACTGGTTTCACCGCTCGAGCACTCGTTGCTTAAAGGTGACCGGCGGTGTCTGCTCTCTCACTTTAGTTGAACCGAGTGTGGCTACGCCCGTCCTTGCGAAGGTTAAAACAGCACCAACTTGACAAACTATCGCTGTGGTTTTGATGCGAGGTAAGAACGGTTCTTGCTCAGCCCGTAGCAGCCACGTAAAACTTGCAACAACAAAGTAGAGGACGCCTAACTTGTTTTTGCAGGCATGTTGTGATGTGATGTGGTCAAGAATTGATGCTATATTTTATTGTATGAGATGATCATGTTTTGTAACCGAAGTTATCGGAATCGGCAGGAGCCATATGGTTGTCGCTTATTGTATGAAATGCAAAGCCATGTAATTGCTTTACTTTATCACTAAGCAGTAGCGATAGTCGAGAAGCAATAGTTGGCGAAACGACAACGATGCTACGATGGAGATCAAGGTGTCGCGCCCGGTGACGATGGTGATCATGACGGTGCTTGGCGATGGAGATCACAAGCACAAGATGATGATGACCATATCATATCACTTATATTGATTGCATGTGATGTTTATCCTTTATGCATCTTATCTTGCTTTGATTGACGGTAGCATTATAAGATGATCTCTCACTAAAATTATCAAGAAGTGTTCTCCCGAGTATGCACCGCTATAAAGTTCTTCGTCTTTGAGACACGACGTGATGATCGGGTGTGATAGGCTCTACGCTCAAATACAACGGTGCAAAACAGTTGCACACGCAGAATACTCAGGTTAAACTTGACGAGCCTAGCATATAACAGATATGGCCTCGAACACGGAGACCGAAAGGTCGAGCGTGAATCATATAGTAGATATGATCAACATAGTGATGTTCACCATTGAAACTACTCCATCTCACGTGATGATCGGACATGGTTTAGTTGATTTGGATCACGAATCACTTAGATGACTAGAGAGATGTCTATCTAAGTGGGAGTTCTTAAGTAATATGATTAATTGAACTTTAATTTATCATGAACTTAGTCCCGTAGTATTTTGCAAATTATGTTGTAGATCAATAGCTCGCGTTGTTGCTTCCCTATATTTTCATATGTGTTCCTAGAGAAAATTGTATTGAAAGATGTTAGTAGCAATGATGCAGATTGGATCCGTGATCCGAGGTTTATCCTCATTGCTGCAGTAAGAATTATGTCCTTAATGCACCGCTAGGTGACAGACCTATTGCAGGAGCAGATGCATACGTTATGAACGCTTGGCTAGCTCAATATGATGACTACTTGATAGTTTAGTGCACCATGCTTAACGGCTTAGAATCGGGACTTCAAAGACGTTTTGAACGCCATGGACCATATGAGATGTTCCAGAATTGAAGTTAATATTTCAAGCAAATACCCGAGTTGAGAGATATGAAGTCTCCAACAAGTTCTATAGCTAAAAGATGGAGGAGAATCGCTCAACTAGTGAGCATGTGCTCAGATTGTCCGGGTACTTTAATCGCTTGAATCAAGTGGGAGTTAATCTTCCGATAAGATAGTGATTGACAGAATTCTCTAGTCACCATCACTAAGTTACTAGAACTTCATGATGAACTATAGTATGCAAGGGATGACGAGAACGATTCCCGAGCTCTTCGTGATGTTGAAATCGACGAAGGTAGAAATCAAGAAAGAGCATCAAGTGTTGATGATTGACAAGACCACTAGTTTCAAGAAAAGGGTAAAGGAAAGAAAGGAACTTCAAGTAGAATGACAAGCAAGTTGTCACTCCCACGAAGAAACCCAAAGCTGAACCAAAGCCTAAAACGAGTGCTTAACTCGCATAGGAAATGGTCATCGAAACGGAAATACCCCAAATATTTGGTGGATAAGAAGGATGGCAAAGTGAACAAGGGTGTATTTGATATACAGGTTATTGATGTGTGCTTTACTAGTGTTTATAGTAGCCCCGAGTATTTGATACTTGTTCGGTTGCTAAGATTAGTAACTCAAACAGGAGTTACGAGATAAACAGAGACTAGTTGAAGGGAAGTGACGATGAGTGTTGGAAGAAGTTCCAAGATTGATATGATCATCATCGCACACTCCCTATACTATTGAGATTAGTGTTTATAGTAGCCCCGAGTATTTGATACTTGTTCGGTTGCTAAGATTAGTAACTCAAACAGAGTTACGTAATAAACAAAAACTAGTTGAAGGGAAGTAACGATGAGTGTTGGAAGTAGTTCCAAGATTGATATGATCATCATCGCACACTCCCTATACTTTCGGATTAGTGTTAAACCTAAATAAATGTTATTTAGCGTTTGCATTGAGCATGAATATGATTTGATCATGTTTATTGCAATACGGTTATTCATTTCAAGAAGAGAATAAATTATTGTTCTGCTTACATGAATAAAACCTTATATGGTTACACACCCAATGAAAATGGTTCGTTGGATCTCGATCGTAGTGATACACATATTCATAATATTGAAACCAAAAGATGCAAAGTTAATAATGATAGTGCAACTTATTTGTGGCAATCGCAGCTTTAGGTCATATTAGTGTAAAGCGCATGAAGAAACTCCATGCTGATGGGATTTTGGAATCACTTGATTATGAATCACTTGATGCTTATGTAACCATGCCTTATGGGCAAGATGACTAAAACTCCGTTCTCGGAACAATGGAACGAAGCTAACGACTTGTTGGAAATAATACATACCGATGTATGCGATCCAATGAGTGTTGATGCTCGTGGCAAGTATCGTTATTTTCGACCTTCACAAGATGATTTGAGCAGATATGGGTATATCTACTTGATGAAACATAAGTCTGAAATAATTGAAAGGTTCAAAGAATTTCAGAGTGAAGTGGAAAAATCATCGTAACATGAAAATAAAGTTTCTGTGATCTGATCACGGAGACGAATATTTGAGTTACGAGTTTGGTCCAATTAAAACAATGTGGAATAGTTTCACAGCTCACGCTACCTGGAACACCACAACGTTATGGCATGTTCGAACATCGTAACCGCACTTTATTGGATATGGTGCGGTCTATGATGTCTCTTATTGATTTACCATTATCGTTTTGGGGTTATGCATTAGAGACAGTTGCATTCACGTTAAAAGGGCACCATCTAAATCCGTTGAGATGACACCGTATGAACTATGGTTTAGCAGTAAACCTAAGCTGTCGTTTCTTAAAGTTTGAGTTGTGATGCTTATGTGAAAAAGTTTTCACCGATAAGCTCGAACCCAAATCGAGAAATGCGTCTTCATAGAATACCCAAAGGTAACTATTGGGTACACCTTCTATCACAGATCCGAAAGCAAGATATTTGTTGTTAAGATGGATCCTTTCTAGAGAAGAAGTTTCTCTCGAAAGAAGTGAGTGGGAGGAAAGTAGAACTTGATGAGGTAATTGTACCTTCTCCCTTATTGGAAAGTAGTTCATCACAGAATCAGTTCCAAAGATTCCTACACCAATTAGTGAGGAAGTTAATGATGATGATCATGAAACTTCAGATCAAGTTGCTACCAAACCTCGTGAGGTCTTCCAGAGTAAGATCCGCACTGAGTGGTACGGTAATCCTATTCTAGAAGTCATGTTACTAGACCATGATGAACCTACGAACTATGAGGAAGCGATGATGAGCCCAGATTCCGCTAAATGGTTTGAGACCATGAAACCTGAGATGGGATCCATATATGAGAACAAAGTGTGGACTTTGATGGAGTTGTTCGATGATCGGCAAGCCATATTATATAAATGGATCTTCAAGAGGAAGACAGATGTGATAGTAGTATTACTATCTACAAAGCTCGACTTGTCGCAAAAGGTTTTCGACAAGTTCAAGGTGTTGACTACAATGAGATTTACTCAACTGTAGCGATGCTTATGTCTGTCCAATCATGTTAGCAATCGCCACATTTTATGAAATCTGCAAATGGATGTCAAAACTACATTCTTTAATGGATTTATTAAAGAAGAGTTGTATATGATGCAACCGAAGGTTTTGTCAATCCTAAAGGAGCTAACAAAATGTGCAAGCTCCAAATGATCCATCTATGGACTGGTGCAAGCATCTCGAGTTGAATAAACGCTTTGATAGTATGATCAAAGCATATAGTTTTATATGAGACTTTGGTGAAGCCTGTATTTACAAGAAAGTGAGTGGGAGCACTACAAGATTTCGATAAGTATATGTGAATGACATATTGTTGATTGGAAATAATGTAGAATTATTCTGCAAAGCATAAAGGAGTGTTTGAAAGGAGTTTTTCAAAGAAAGACCTCGGTGAAGCTGCTTATATATTGAGCATCAAGATCTATAGAAATAGATCAAGACGCTTGATAAGTTTTTCAATGAATACATACCTTGACAAGATTTTGAAGTAGTTCAAAATGGAACAGTCAAAAGAAAGAGTTCTTGCCTGTGTTACAAGGTGTGAGATTGAGTAAGACTCAAAACCCGACCACGACAGAAAATAGAAAAGAGAATGAAAGTCATTCCCTATGCCTCACCATAGGTTCTATAAAGTATGCTATGCTATGTACTGACCTATTGTATACCTTGCTGCTGAATTTGGCAAGGAGTACAATAGTGATCTAGGAGTAGATCATGGACATTGGTCAAGAACATCCTTAGTGAGGACTAAGGAAATATTTCTCGATTATGGAAGTGAAAAAAGGGTTCGTCGTAAGGGTTACGCCGATGCAAATTTTAACACTAATCTAGATGACTCGAGTCTCAATCTGATACATATTGAAAGTGGGAGCAATTAGCTAGAGTAGCTCCGCAAGAGCATTGTAGACATAGAAATTTGCAAAATACTTACGGCTCTGAATGTGACAGCATCGCTGACTAAAATTATTTCACAAGCAAAACATGATCACACCTTAGTACTCTTTGGGTGTTAATCACATAGCGATGTGAACTAGATTACCGACTCTAGTAAACCCTTTGGGTGTTGGTCACATGTCGATGTGAACTATGGGTGTTAACCACATATAGATGTGAACTATTGATGTTAAATCACATGGCGATGTGAACTAGATTATTGACTCGAGTGCAAGTGGGAGACTGAAGGAAATATGCCCTAGATGCAATAATAAAGTTATTATTTATTTCCTTATATCATGATAAATGTTTATTATTCATGCTAGAATTGTATTAACCGGAAACATAATACATGTGTGAATACATAGACAAACAGATAGTCACTAGTATGCCTCTACTAGACTAGCTCATTAATCAAGATGGTTATGTTTCCTAACCATAGACATGTGTTGTCATTTGATTAATGGGATCACATCATTAGGAGAATGATGTGATTGACATGACCCATTCCGTTAGCTTAGCACTTGATCGCTTAGTGTATTGCTATTGCTTTCTTCATGACCTATACATGTTCCTGTAACTATGAGATTATGCAACTCCTGCTTACGGAGGAACACTTTGGTACTACCAAACGTCACAACGAATCGGGTGATTATAAAGGAGTACTACAGGTGTCTCCAAAGGTACATGTTGGGTTGGCGATTTGAGATTAGGTTTTGTCACTCCGATTGTCGGAGAGGTATCTCTGGGCCTTCTCGGTAATACACATCACATAAGCCTTGCAAGCATTGCAACTAATAAGTTAGTTGCGAGATGATGTATTACGGAACGAGTAAAGAGACTTGCCGGTAACGAGATTGAACTAGGTATTGGATACCGACGATCGAATCTCGGTCAAGTAACATACCGATGACAAAAGAAACAAAGTATGTTGTTATGCGGTTTGACCGATAAAGATCTTCGTAGAATATGTAGGAGCCAATATGGGCATCCAGGTTCCGCTATTGGTTATTGACCGAGAATGGTTCTAGGTCATGTCTACATAGTTCTCGAACCCGTAGGGTCCGCACGCTTAAGGTTTCATGATGCTTATATTATGAGTTTATGAGTTTTGATGTACCAAGGAGTTCGAGTCCCGGATGAGATCGGGACATGACGAGGAGTCTCAAATGGTCGAGACGTAAAGATCGATATATTGGACGACTATATTCGAGTTCAAAAGGTTCCAATGATTCGGTATTTTTCGAGTACCGAGAGTTACGGAATTCGCCGGGAGAAGTATTGGCCTTATTGGGCCCTGCGGGAAAGAGAGAGGGCTGCCTAGGGCAGGCTGCGCGCCCCCCAAGGCCTAGTCCGAATTGGACTAGGGGAGGGGCCGCACTCTTCCTCCCTTCCCCTTCCTTCTCTCCTACTCCTACTAGGAAAGGAGGAGTCCTACTCCTGGGAGTAGGACTCCCCTTGGTGCGCCTCCCAGGCCGGCCACCTCCACCCTTGTTCCTTTATATACGGGGCAGGGGGCACCCCATGACACACAAGTTGATCTACGGATCGCTCCTTAGCCGTGCGCGGTGCCCTCTCCACCATATTCCACTTCGGTCATATCGTCATGAGCTTAGGCGAAGCCCTGCGCCGTGAAGTCATATCGTCATGAGCTTAGGCGAAGCCCCGCGCCGGTGGAGCATCATCATCGCCACCATGCCGTCGTCTTGACAGTAACTCATCCCCGACGCTTTGCTGGATCGAGCCCGGGATCGCCATCGAGCTGAACGGTGCAGAACTCGGAGGTGCCGTACGTTCGGTACTTGGATCGGTCGGATCGTGAAGACGTACGACTACATCAACCGCATTGTTATAACACTTCCGCTTTCGGTCTACGAGGGTACGTGGACATATACTCTCCCCTCTCGTTGCTATGCCATCACCATGGTCTTGCGTGTGCGTAGGAATTTTTTTGAAATTACTACGTTCCCCAACAAAGGGTTGGTCCTTGTGTCGATCTTCGGAGGAGAAGCGGTTAGTATAAATTCGGATACTGACTAGTGACTTGTGACGACCATGGTTATTATTTCTGTTATGGACTAACCCCATGATTATTATTTTGTTATGGACTAACCCGTTACATTATTTATCGAGTATCTCTGGGATGGTTCTACCTCCGGGATACTCATTGGGAATGTTTTTATTTTCTTTTATAAGCCCGTTATGTGGTGTTGCTCAGACGCCCGACTGTGGCATGCTTGTTATTCATTTACTTTATAAGCCCTTTATGTGGTGTCGCTCAGACGCCCGACTGTGGCATGCTTGTTATTCATTTACTTTATAAGCCGTTTATGTGGTGTCGCTCAGACGCCCGACTGCGGCATGCTTGTTATTCATTTACTTTATAAGCCCTTTATGTGGTGTCTCTTAGACGCCCGACTGTGGCATGCTTGTTATTCATTTACTTTATAAGCCCTTTATGTGGTGTCGCTAAGACGCCCGACTGTGGCATGCTTGTTATTTATTTTGCTTTATGAGCCCTTTATGTGGTGTCGCTTAGACGCCCGACTGAGGCATAGTTGTTATTTACCATCAATTCGAGACGTCGCTTCAGACATCCGAATGGTGCATTTTATTCCTACCTGTCATTACATATTCGTTGTTACATATTAATAACCTGCCTGCATGCATCAAGGATTTTATTTTTTATGACTGACATTGTGATCATAGAATATTTTCAGAGCATGATTATCGGTTGCTATATTATACCTGTGTTCAAAATGTTTGCGAGTACATTCAAAGTACTCACTGGCTCGTCCCTGGCTATTGTCTTGGCCAGATTTCCTGCTTGGAGAGGAGCGTTGCGATGACAGCCCCGGATATTAAGCAATCAGTGATAGCAGCTTCGCAAAGATAGGAGTTAACCTGGTCAGCTGTTCCCGTGTGAAATGGAGTCCCATAGACGCTGATGATCCCCAAACCGCTTCCGCCATCAACCACTAGAAACCATTTGTTCTACTCTCAGGCCAGAATGGTCTTGTACCACATACGTTGTATTTTTCTTGGAATTTCTGTATCAAGTTGATGCCTCATCAGCTAACAGTAATCCTGGGGCTGGTGAGCACGACGGCCATTTTTCTGGAATTTAATACCCGGAAAACCGGTCGCCACATTAATAAGCAGGTCGGGACTCTGTAGGCCACCGGGTGTCAATCCGTGTATATAAGGGGACGACCTGCTGGCGGCTTAGGGCGAGAAACAACCCATCGAGAGCCGGGCATAGCGATTCCGCCCCGGTCATCAAACATCAAGCAATACCAACCCAACTAGACGAGGCTTTCCTTCTCCGCAAGGGCCGAACTAGTATAAAACCTCTCGTGTCCTTTGTCCCGATTAACCCCTTTAAGCTTCCTAGTTGCGATGGCTCCACGACTAAGTCCTTGCACGAGCACATCTGTCGTTACAATTCCACGACAGTTGGCGCCCACCGTGGGGCGGCCGCACGGTGGATTTGAGTTCTTAAAGGGCAGCTTCAAAGGGCTCAAGGGATACGCAGTGGGCCGGATGACCAAGAGTCGTCGCGGCAAGATATACATCGACAGCGAAGGCTGGGGCCCCGAGGCCGACTCAATCGAGTACGGGTACCGGGTCCCCTTTGGTGGAATCCACGTCTTCATCGGCCGGATTGGTGAGCCAGGCCCTGAGCCGGACAACTACACCAACCTCGTTGAGACGGCTCAGCATGCAAAACCCGCCCGAGTTCAACCCTTCATGAAGCTGCCTTCGTGGGCTATGTCCATGGAGAGGAACTTCCTAAAGGATCTATAGATGGCGGAGAGACGGCCGTCCCATCGGATGATGATTCGTCCTCCGGTTCAACATCTTCTTTGTATCAGGTCCAAGAGGGCATGCTTGGGGGCTGTTCTGACAACTCTAGCATTCCGGATTTCTATGAGCCGCCGAGCTGGGCAGGAGTCTTCATGGCTGGTACTCAACCCGGTCAAAACTCGACGGCTGCAACAGCAATAACGTCCGGGTCAGGAGCGGCCGGGGCAGGAGGCCCTGTGCGCCCGCCGGCTCAAGTGCTGATGGATCTTATGGACAAGTTGACGGCCCTGTTAACCACCATGGTTATTCCTGCAAATCCAGATGAACATAACGCGGAGGTGGCAAAGGTGCGTGAGGTGATAGCCCTGGCCAAGGAGGCCTTGGCGGCTGAGGACACCAGGTTAGCTACGGAGCGGGCGGCTTTGGATGCACGGGCACAATGACTCCAGTCAGAGGCTTTCCAGCTTAATATGAGTCTGAACGCATCCAATGAGGTCATGAGAAGGAGACATCAGAAAACCCAGTCCCGTCTGCCTCCGGTTTACGATCCTCGAAATCTTTTCACGACATCCGGAGCTGGTCCCAGCAACCCGCCCGAAGCCAATCAGTTTATGACACCCGGAGCTGGAGGGCCGGTTCAGCCCTGAGAGATGGCACCTCCTCACGGGAGTATGGCCCCGCCCCGATACATACCAATACCACCGAGCCACTTCTCCAACTCCATGGAGAACTTGATAGCAGCGTCGGTGCGTCTGGCGGCTCTTCCAGTGGACGGTGATGACCCGACGGCGGTGGAAACCCGGAGGGTCATTGATCTTATTCAGACGGCCTTGGCACAGCAGGAGACCTATTCTTATAGCAGGGACAGGATTCATTCAACTCCTCAGCCTTGTCTAGCACCTCGTCAAAACCGGAGCCCGAGTTACCGCAGACACATGGAGTCAGAAGCTTTATCAAGCAACGCCCAGCGTCGTAACCAGCCCGATGGCTATAACCCGGTACAACCCCGAATGCGTCAGGAGGACGAACGGGCGGCTCAGTTAGCGGCTCAGCAGACGGCATATGAAGGTCTCCCAGAGTATCCGACGACTTCTGTTGGAGCAAGAGTGGCCACTAGAACCGGTGGCGTCCCTTGTTTTGTGCCGGCTCTGCGGGATGTACATCTGCCCAAGGATTTTAAGGGACCTCGTAAGGTGCCGAATTATACGGCCGACTTACAGCTTGGGGCATGGATCGAAAGTTACGAGATGGCCATGGAGCTATTGGAGGTCAGCAACGCAGCAATAGCTAAGTATTTCACCATGATGTTAGATGGAACGACCCGGTCTTGGTTGAAAAGTTTGCCTCCCAATTCCATCAGTTCATGGGCAGAGCTAAAGGCCCGGTTTATCCAGAACTTCAAGGACACTTGCAAGCAGTCTATGTCAATTGTGGACTTGACCAATTATAAGCAGGAGGAGGGTGAATCCACAACCCATTGGGTGCGCCGGGTCAAGGAAATAATACACTCATCTGATAAGATGGATGCCGGTTCTACGGTACTTATGCTCCATCAGAATTGTCGCTTTGAGCCGCTGAGGCAGAAGCTGGGGTACCTTAAGCGTGATTGCAATGATATGGGTACGCTGATGGCGGCCTTGGTCAAATACGCCGATTCTGATACTACCAATGATCCCGCGTCTGAGGAGGAAAAGACAGGGAAGGGAAAGAAGAACGGCAATGGAAAGGGTCAGCAGCATAACCCGGTAAGTCAAGGAGGCAACAAGCATAAGGCGGAGGGTAACCCAGAGTTTGTGGCCAATGCTAATGCACAAGGTAACAACCAGAAACGTAAGGGGAGACCACCCCCTCGATCTGGTGGCTCGGGCCCATCTCTTGAGCAGCTTCTGAATGAGCCTTGCCCGAGACACGGTACTCGGGAGCGTCCCGCCACCCACTTATGGAAAGATTGCGCGATCATGAAGGCTTTCAAGAATTCCAACATGTTTGATGGCAATCACGGATCAGGCGGCGGCTCAGGGGCCGGTGGCTTTCATGGCCCGGGTAGCGGTTCAAGTTCCGGTCAAGGTGGCTATAATCAGCAGAGAGTCGGTCAAGGGGGACAGCAGCGAAGAAGAGCAAAGTTATCGAGCCATCCAAAGCAGCTGAATGGTGGGCAATACCATGTGTTCACCACTAACTTGTGCAAACGTGACCGAAGGTTCGAATAGGGCTGTGAATTCGCTGAGCCAAGCGGTTCCCGTTACTTGAGATGGTCGAGCAGCCCATCATATGGAGCAGGAAGATCACCCTCCGGGTTGATAACCCGGTCGATTGGCCTTGGTGGTGGCCCCTCATGTTGGTGGATATAAATTCACTAAGGTACTATGGACGGAGGAAGCAGCATCAATATTCTCTATTATGAGACCTTTCACGCATGGGGTTGACTGATAAGGACTTGAGGACGCCCAACACCGCTTTTCATGGGTGGTACCGTAAATCGGCATATCCAGCTGGTAAGATCGAGCCGAAGTAGCCTTTGGAGATGAATATGATTCCAGTGGCTGAGAAATCGGCGTTTGAGGTAGTCAAAATCAGAGCACGATCACGCCTGTTGGACGGCCGCTTATGCCAAGTTCATGGCACGGCCGCTATGTTTATCTCGCAGCTCAAGATGCCGGGTTACAAGGGCACCGTCGGTGTCAAACCGCGGATCTCGGTAGGGGGTCCCGAACTGTGCGCCTAGGAGAATGGTAACAGGAGACAAGGGACACGATGTTTTACCTGTGTTCGGGCCCTCTTGATGGAGGTAAAACCCTATGTCCCGCTTCGATTGATATTGATATTGTGGATGTTTACAAGAGTGGATCTACCACGAGATCAAGGAGGCTAAACCCTAGAAGCTAGCCTATGGTATGATTGTAAGGGTTGTTGATGTTGTTCTAGTCCTACGGACTAAAGCCATCCGGTTTATATAGACACCGGAGAGGGCTAGGGTTACATAGAGTCGGTTACAATGGTAGGAGATCTACATATCCAGACGCCAAGCTTGCCTTCCACGCCAAGGAAAGTCCCATCCGGACACGGGAGAAGTCTTCAATCTTGTATCTTCATAGTCTTGGAGTCCGTCGATGATGATAGTCCGCCAATGATAGTTCGGCCGATGATGGTAGTCCGCTATCCGGACACCCCTAATCCAGACTCCTCAAGAGTCCCCTAACCAGGCTTCAATGATGATAAGTCCGCGCCAGATATTGCTTGGCATTGCAAGGCGGGTTCCTCCTCCAAATGATAGAAGATTGTGAACACCAGATAGTGTCCGCTCGCAAAATAAATTCCACATTCCACCGTAGAGAGAATAATAATATATACACAAGTTCAATCTGCTGACGTTTTTTGTGGCATGACGTCACACCACTACCAAGCCATTACTTGAATTGTTTTTGTGGTATTCCTTGGCACGTCTTGTCGAAGCAGAGATCGTGTTTCCCCTTAATCCGGGATTCTCATCAATACGGACGTGGGTAACCCAACCGCGCCATTGATGGTGACGCTTGGGAGATAAGCGAGTTTTACTAAGCTGGTGGGGGACGCGAAGACTTCGCCTACCATATAAGGGATAAGGATTCACCTTCTCACCCACGACTTCTTCCTCCTTTGCTTATCCATCTCCACAAGACTCGAGCTCCAAAGGCCCAAGTTCACAAGATCTCGCCTCAACCTTCTCCGACCATGTCCGAGCGGAGGTAAAGGGTTGGTCTCCACCGCAAGGAGGAGCACATCGCCAAACTGCGCAGCGCGGATACCTCTCCGGCGACATCACAGACCGGCCGCCTGGACGAGGGCAGCTCATCCCCACCCCTGTGCCCCATGAGAGGGTTGTCTTTCTTTCCCACTTCCTCCGCTGGATCTGGGCTTTCCACTTCACCCCTTTGTCCGGGGCTCATGTTCTACTACGGCCTGGATTTCCATGATCCGCGCCAACTTCATCCTCAACATCTCGGCGCTTATTGTCGTGTGCGAGGCCTTCCTCTCGCATCCAGCCCCACTTCGCTTGTGGCTCAAGACCTTCAATGTCAAGCGAAGGTAGTAAAGGGCACTGCCGGAGTGCGGAGGCGCCATGTTGGGCAAGATGCCCAATGTCCTTTGGTTCAAGGGGCCTTCGTGGAATCCGTCCAAGGGGTGGCAATCGGGTGGTTCTATATCACCGAGCCGCGTGACCTTAAAATGGGCGGGCGGCCCCGAGTTTAGATTCTGTATCCCCACGCAGCTCACCTCCCGGAAAGAGAAGGGCTTGCTGTGGGGTAGTTCAAGGAGCCGACGGACTCCAAGCCTCAGATCAAGAAGTCGTGAAGAAGCTCAGCTGGTTAACGGGGTCCAAGTCATGATCGTCTCACGGATTCTCCCATGCCAAGAGCGGGCATTCAATCTATGGAGTTCGATCCGAACAGCACCAGCGCCGAGCAGTGCTCTTCGACACGACGCACGGCGGCGCTGGAAGGTGCTGTTCAAGGGCGCCAAGCCCCCGCATCCGCGACTGCAGATCGTGGATTTCGCTCGCAGCGCCAGGCCGACGAGGTAAGTAATTCTACCCCTTTACGGGACACTTGTTTTTCATAGTTTGACTCTATGCGGGTTTTAATTTCCCCTTCTCCTTTGACAGGACTGGATGAGGAAGGCGAAGCAGATTACCTGCCCAGCTCCTATGCCGTAAAATCCAAAGGATGCCCGCCTAGCGGGGTTGCTGGTTCCGCACCGCACGTGGTGCCGAGAAGAAGGCCAAGAAGGAGGCCACGGTGCTCGAAGAGTGCCCGCTTTCAGTGTCCGACGACTCGGGCGGACTCCTCCCGAAAATGAGGAGGAGGAAGAGGACTCTCTCCCAGAGGAGGAGAGAGGAAGAGGAAGGCTTCCCCACGTGGGAGGCCAAGGGTCCAAGAGGGAAGGACTATTCCCGGACAGCTCCGCCAACATCAACGCTATGCGAGGAAGAATGGCCTTCATGGTGTGGCCTCCGCGAGATCGTAAGTATCCGGATTCCTCAATGATTTATAATTTTTTCTCGGCCACATAGTGTCATTCTGATGCCGCATGCAGCCTGTAGTCCGCCAGGATGATCTCCCCGCTTCATCGAAGCGGGTCGCTGGCTCCGCCGGATGTAGACTCCATCCCGACCGCCCACCTCGCGACGCCGAGGACGCCGAGGTGGGATCCCAAGAAGGGACCCATCGGGGAGGCTCCGGAGGCGCCACAAGGCGCCCTCCGAACTTTGCACCGACTCCACATCGTAACCCGTAGTGGTTCCGGAGTCCGGCGGGCGCCCTTCAACGGCGGGCAAGACCGTGACGCCGCAAGCTTCCGCCCAACCGAGGCGCCGGTAATTTGTTGAGGCGCTACAGTAGCGCCCATCGAGAAGAACACCGCACTATTATGAGTGCGGTGATCTGAAGGTGCAGCTCGCCAAGAGCGGGCTGACCAAGCTCGCAGAGCCTTCTATCGCTTTCGTAAGAAGTCCCCGATGCTCGGTTCGGTGTTCGGAAAGAAAAGCCGACCGAGGATCTGAAAAAGATATACGAGGGTTGCTAAAAATTATGTCAATATGGGTTGCAGGCTGCGCCGCTGACCTCTGCCGCCAGACCGACTGGAGGTCGGTGCATTGAAGCAGAGTCGAGCGGTCCGAGCAAGAGCTCGGCCGCCAGAAGCAGCTCCAGACAAAGAAGGTGAGTAACACCACTTTGAACTTGTACCTTATGTAAAAGGATTTAGGTTGCAACAAAAAATAACAAGGATAACATGGGTACTGCAGGGGCCACGAATGAGGTGGCGACCCTGAAGGAGGCCGTGTCCGCAGCCGAACGCAATGCGGCCACGGAACGAGCAGAGCGAGAAAAGCAAGAGGCGCGGTGGCGGTGGTTCAGCAAGAGCTCTGTGCTCATGGAAAAGCATGAGAGTTTGGAGCGTGACTCAAAGACTCGAGAGTCCGAGCTTGCTCTGCTCTCGAAAGTGCCAAAACTGCCAAGGCCGATGCCCAGAAGTCTCTTCAGGAGATTGAGTTGATGAAGAAGATAGCGGCGGGTAAGGCATTTTTCATGCAAAGCAAGCATGTGAATGTAAATTACGTGTTACCTACCCGAATTCGAGCTCTCTAGGGCGCTTGCAGATCTGCCTCAGCAGCGGTCCGATGGCGCCGATTCTACCGAGCCGAGGAGGGAGCTCAACGGAGAAGGTCTTCGGTCTCAAGATGCCGAGACCGCCATCCGGTGCCCCTAGCGACCAGTCAAGCAGCTGGTCGAAGCTTCACAAGGTGGCCGAGCAGGCCATGAAGGGCCTCATAGTCCGGCTGTGGCCTCGGAGAGGCCATGCCCAGGAGCTACTTCGCCTCGTCGACGGTTGGTGGATGCGCCCTCGGGTGGAGGTTATCAAGCGCTCGCCTGTATTGAAGGTGCTCGTCGGGCCCTTGCCCGCCAAAAGGTGCATTGGGGCAAGCTGGATGCGAGAAGCTAATCATCGACGCACCACTAGCGGGCAAGGAACATTGTACCAAATGTACTATAAGGCTGTCCTGAAGGGTGCCCGCAAGATTGCGGATGAGTGCCCTGTGGATGTAATTATTGAGTAAATTCGCAATGTGTTATCCTCGCGCGCTGAAAACTTTGTTCATATGCGCTAAGCAATTTTGTTAATTTAAAATATTACCTTCAGGCGGCCGCTGATTAAATCGAGAGATGGCAAGTCGTCACTTCAGCCCCCATGCCACGAAAGTGCTTTGGTGTTCGGGATAAACTTGAGCGCTCTAGTTCCCATTTTTTGGTCCATCTAGGGAGGCGCTCAACACAACGAACAAGGCAACTGGACTTATAGTGCTTGAACACTCTCACTTAGCCATAGAATTCTATAATTTTAAATTTCGGCGAAGCCCCTAGTATCCGGAGGACCAATTGGGGCGCTATCCACGCCTTCGCCGGACATAATCCGAACTTCGTCAAGCGGCGAGGCCTTTATGATCCGAAAGGACCTCTCGAACAGCGTACCAGTCTCTCGCCTTATCATGACAGTCAGTTTTAGCTTTCTCCACTGAGGCGTTAACCCGGCTCAACCGGGGCGCAATCGCAGTCGTTCTCCCACTGCTACCTTAGCCGATAGAACGGAACGTAAGGTGCCAAACATGGGAGCCGGGCAAACCCAACTATTGACCCAAGACATGATTCAGAGCCGATTCATATAATGCTATAAGTTCGTGGTGCCGCACTTGTGAAAGTGTTCGGACTTTATCACACCATAATGCGGAGAACATCAACCCTTGGTGTATTTGGCCGTACCAAAATGTACGGGTGCAACATATCGTAAATGAACATATATATGTATATAAGGTAATGCAATTATAGGCAAAAAAGAGCTGCATTTTATTCAAGAAGATATTCTATGAGTGCGGAATGATACAAATAGTGCGGAAAGCAAGGGATTGGACGAATTAAAGGCGTCTCGCCTGTGGGTAGGCCATGAAAGTTTGTGTTTAACAAATTTAATGCTCGTGATGGAGACCACCGAGTGTTCGCCGCGGCCTTTGTCCTTCCCCGGCTGTTGCATCATGAGTTCGGCAGGTCGCCACCGGACATAATTCTGTATAAAAGAGAAAATAAAAGGAAAAGAGCGACACACTTGGGAGCCCCTGGTGTGGTCGAACCGCACTGGTCTGTTGTGGTTGTGCCTTTCCCTATGCCCATGGAATCTCCAAGGCGTAATTATGTACGCGAGAGCTTTCTTACAATTTTGCGAGGGCTGGGGTTGAGGCTGCATTGCTACGCTGTGCTCGGAACGTGCTGTGGTTTTGCTTGATGTTGCTCCGGCGCGCTTGGTCGTGTCCGGTCGCTTAGCGCCGGACTCGAGAATTGCCTTAAAAGGCTGCTCAGATTTCGCCGAAGAGCCGCTGTATGTTCCTCCATTCGGAGGGAGCGCCCGTGTTTCCATTGACCGTGATGACTCCACGAGGGCCTGGCATCTTGAGCTTAAGGTATGCATAATGCGGCACCGCTGCTGAATTTTGCGAACGCGTTCGTCCGAAAGCAGAGCGTGATAGCCGCTGCGGAACGGGACTACGTCGAAGATTAACTCCTCGCTCGAAATTATCCGGGATCCAAGACCACAACCAGTGTAATCGAGCCTGCATAATTGGCCTCGACACCTGGTATGACACCTTTGAAGGTTGTCTTTGTAGGTTTAATCCTTGAAGGGTCTATGCCCATCTTGGCGCATTGTATCCTCGATAAAGCAGGTTCAGCACGCCCGGCCCATCGTGACTCTCGTGAGGTGAAATCCATCGACGATTGGGTCTAAAACCATCGCGCGAATCCGCCATGGCGGATATCGGTCGGATGGTCTCTTCGATCGAAAGTGATCGGCAAGAGGACCATGGGTTGAATTTTGGGGCGATCGCTCCATCGCAGATATCGCCCCTTTAGTGCACGCTCGCCCCTCTTGGGAATATGCGCTATGTATATCATGTTTACCGTCCAACTTGAGGGGGGAATCCTTTGTCCTCTGTTGTTCGGCGGCCGGTCTCTTCCTCGTCATCGCTGTGTAGCCCCTTGTCACTGTTTTTGGCAATTAATTTGCCTGCCTGCTTGAATACCCAACAATCTCTATTGGTATGGTTAGCTGGCTTTTTGGGGGTTCCATGTATATGAAAGGAGCGGTCGAGTATCCGGTCCAAATTGGACGGGCCCGGAGTAGTTCTTTTGAATGGCTTCTTCCGCTGACTGGCTTGAGCCTCGAATCCGCGTTGACTGCCAGATCCTCGCGTTGCCGCCAAATGCGCGCGCTTTGTTTTTGTTTCGACGCAACCTGCCATTGCGGTCCTTGGTATCCGGACTGCCAGCGCTTTTTGCCGAGGTTGTTATCGCGAGCTAGCCAGCTATCCTCTCCCGCATGTAAGCGGGTCATGAGTGATGTGAGGGCTGCCATGGATTTCGCTTCTCCTGCCCTAGGTGCCGGGCCAGCCACTCGTCATGGATGTTATGTTTGAAGGCAGCGAGGGCCTCTGCATCCGGACAATGACGATTTGATTTTTCTTTGTTAAGAACCGTGTCCGAATTGCTCGGACGATTCGTCCGCTGCTAGATTATGTGGCTTAGGTCATCTGCGTCCGTGGTCGCATATACGCGTTCTCGAAGTTGTCGAGGAATGCGGCTTCCAGGTCTTCCCAAATCCAATTGACTCTGCGGGCAGGCTGTTAAGCCAATGCCGAGCTGGTCCCTTAAGCTTGAGCGGAGATATTTGATGGCGTGAAGATCGTCGCCATGGGCCATATGTATATGGAGAATATAATCCTCAATCCAAACCGCGGGTCTTTGTGCCATCGTAGGATTTGATATTAACGGGTTTAAACCCTTCAGGATTTGATGATCCATTACTTCGCCGCGAAGCATAGTGGGTGTGCGGCGCCTCAGATAAGCAATATCGCGACGTAGCTCGAGAGAGCGTGTTCCGCTGTGTTCGCCCGCCGAGTAGTTATATCCGCGCGACGGTATTCGTCGTGGGTCTTGGGCGCCCACGTGATCCATAGATAGATCTGGATTGTCTTGCCTTGTACTCCAATATATCCCGCAAGTCCGACGATTCCCGTGGCTTCATGCTTTTGAGCAATGCCGAGTACGGTTTTGGTGGAGGGCTTGCACGCCTCTGTCCGCGCCACGAGGTGGCGGTCCGCGACAGCGCTGGTGATGCAGGTTTGTATGCCTCCTCCTCTAATCGGGGAGCAACTTGCGCTTTGGGTAACTTTTGAGGGGCGCTCGAGTTCATATTTTGACGCGAGGACCTCGGTCCATCTGCCGGCCAAGAGGTCTTGATCAGCTTGAAGCTGTTGTTGCTTTTTCTTTAGGCTGTTTGCCGTGGCCATTAGCCCGCGCCTCAAACGCTCTTGTTCGACGGGATCCTCAGCACGACGAATTGCTGTCGTCGAGGCTTGCCTCATCTCCGGAGGGAGGTAAGTAATTGTCATCCTCGACCTCTTCGCCCGCCGCCTCTCGTGAGGGCTTGCTTCTCCTCCTCGCTGCTGGATCGTCCGAGGGGAGTTGTCTTCGCACTTTCGGGGTGTTATTATCTCCTGTGCTGAATCTCCATTCTTGCCGTGGCGGATTTAGAGCGGCGCCACGACGCCGGCGCTTGGGCTGTTTCTTTAAGGAATCGGCCTTCGCTGCTTCTTCGCCGTCCCCATCTTTTGGGGTGTCCGCCATGTATATGTGGTATGACGAGGTGGTCTTCCAAAGGTCCTCGTAGGCGCTGGTTCTTGGTAGTCTCTCGCATCGCCGTCCATACCGTCGATGTCTTCGGAGTCGTAGTCGAGTATGTCGGTTAAATCGCCGACGGTGGCTACGGCGGGTGGTGGTGGGCTTTGAATTTCTTTGTCGTCTGCTGTCGCAACCATCCCGGCCGTAGTTCGCCAGGCTCTCCGGATAGCGAGAGATGCTTCGATGAATTTATGATATCACCGAAAGGCGAGTGCTTTGAAAGATGTCCGCAGCGAATTCCATGATCGGCGCCAATCGGATTCGACCGGCAGGGCGCAGGAGGTTCGTGAGTCCGCAGGAGTCCGCACCTCGTAGTCATGAGCTTTATGCGGGACAAGGTAAGTGTTTGGCTCCATCACCGTAGAAGTTGCAGCCCCAAGGCGGTGTCCAGCCATCCGTCCTCGATCCGAGCGATCGGCTCCGGACTATGGGTCGGAGCGATTCGCAGCGACCTCCAAGGTGTTGTCCGCGCAGAGTTAGGTCATGCCCATCGTGACAGCGCACGCCGGTCGGTGTGGCTCAGATCCATCAAGATCAAGTCCCGCGATATCGGGCCGTGAAGTTTAGGTTTCCAAACCTGACTCGACGGCCAGGGGCGAAGCTTCGATCTGCTCCAGATGGCCAAGTGAGTTGCCCGCAGCGAAAGCCGCCGAATACGAAGATCTGTCCGGGAGAAAAGTCTCACCCAGAATGCGCCGTTGTTGATTGAAGAGGCCATCAAGCCTATCGGTGACGCATACGTAGGAACTCTCAATGAAAGCACCAATGTCGGTGTCAAACCGGCGGATCTCGGTAGGGGGTCCCGAATCAAGCGCCTAGGCGGATGGTAACAGGAGACAAGGGACACGATGTTTTACCTGTGTTCGGCCCTCTTGATGGAGGTAAAACCCTACGTCCTGCTCGATTGATATTGATATTGTGGATGTTTACAAGAGTGGATCTACCACGAGATCAAGGAGGCTAAACCCTAGAAGCTAGCCTATGGTATGATTGTAAGGGTTGTTGATGTTGTTCTAGTCCTACGGACTAAAGCCATCCGGTTTATATAGACACCGGAGAGGGCTAGGGTTACATAGAGTCGGTTACAATGGTAGGAGATCTACATATCCGTATAGCCAAGCTTGCCTTCCACGCCAAGGAAAGTCCCATCCGGACACGGGGAGAAGTCTTCAATTGTATCTTCATAGTCTTGGAGTCCGGTCGATGATGATAGTCCGGCCAATGATAGTTCGGCTGATGATGGTAGTCCGGCTATCCGGACACCCCCTAATCCTGGACTCCCTCAGGCACCATCACTGTGCATGGGAGTCGAAAGGTAGCCTTGGAATGCGAAGAAGGCGATGCGGCTTATGCTGAAACTGTTTGTGCTGAAGAGGAGCTGAAGTTTTATCAAACTAATGTTGACCCGGGGGATATGACCTCTTTTAAGAGGCCAACCACAGAGCAAGACTCGGCGTTGAAATTTAAGTGGGCCGCCGAGACAAAACTGGTCGATTTCACTCCAGGCGACTCTTCCAAGCAGTTCAACATCAATACCAATTTGGATCCCAAATAGGAAGGCGCGCTCATCGAGTTCATCCGTGAGAACCAGGATATCTTTGCATGGAAACCTTCTGACATGTCGGGTGTCCCGAGAGAACTCGTTGAGAACACTCTTAATATTGATCCAAAGTATAAGCCGGTCAGGCAATTTCTCCGACGGTTCAATGAGGAAAGACGGAAAGCTATCGGGGAAGAGGTCGCTCGGCTCTTAGCAGCCAGGTTCATCGTGGAAGTTTTTCACCCAGAGTGGTTGGCTAACCCAGTGCTTGTGCTCAAGAAGAATGGCACCTGGCGGATGTGTGTAGATTACACGGACTTAAATAAAGCTTGTCCGTTGATCCTTTGCTCTACCCCCGTATTGATCAAATCATTGATGCTACAAATGGGTTGCGTAGCGCTTGAGTTTCCCGGATGCTTACTCTGGTTATCATCGATCAAAATGGCGTTAAGGACCAGGAGAAGACGACTTTCATTACTCCGCTTGGAGCCTTCGCTATGTATCTATGCCATTTGGGCTCAAGAGTGCCCAGGCGACTTATCAGCGATGTGTACAGAATTGTCTCCACAATCAGAATGGGCGCAATGTTCATGCTTATGTAGATGACATTGTGGTGAAGTCTAGAGAGAAGGAAACCTTGATATCTGATTTAAAGGAAACCTTTGATAATCTCCGGTCTATAAGATGATGCTTAACCCGGACAAGTGTGTATTTGGTGTACCTGCAGCAAACTTTGGGATTCCTGGTCTCAACAGGGCATTGAAGCTAACCCGAGAAGATCAAGGCGATTACCTCTCCGCTAAACCAGCGCAGTATCATCGATGTTCCGCGATCGGGCGGTCGCTAGTATCGCTTTCAAGCGATTCATAAGCCGGTTAGGTGAGAAGGCTCTACCACTGTATCATATGATGAAGAAAACAAACACTTTTGTCTGGAGTGAGGCTGCTGATGCTGCCTTTGAAGATTTAAAGAGACAATTGTCTGAGCCACCGGTTCTCGCGGCTCCCATTGATAAAGAGTCGTTGCTGTTGTATGTTGCTGCTAACTCATGGGCTGTTAGTGTTGCCATCGTGGTGGAGCGTAAGGAGGCTGGCAAGGAGCATCCGGTTCAACAGCCGGTTTATTACATCAGTGAGGTGCTCATAGAGTCCAAGCAAAGATATCCGCATTGGCAGAAACTTGTTTATGGGGTGTTCATGGCAAGCCGGAAGCTAAAGCAGAATTTCCAAGGTCATGCTATAACTGTGGTAAGTTCTGCCCCCTTGGGGGACATAATCCAGAACAGGGAAGCCACAAGACGAGTCGCCAAGTGGGCCATTGAGCTTGGGCCTCATGGTTTGAAGTATATGCCACGTACAGCTATCAAGTCTCAAGCCTTGGTGGACTTTATCAATGATTGCACGGAGTTGCAGGCACCTGAGGAGAAACCAGATAATATGTATTGGACTATTCACTTCGATGGGTTCAGGCAATTGGAAGGCTCGGGGGCTGGAGTCGTTTTAACTTCCCCCCGAGGTGACAAATTTTGCTATGTGCTCCGACTTATGTTTCCCTGTACTAATAATGCATCTGAATACGAGGCTTTACTCCATGGTCTCCGGATGGCCAAAGAGATGAATTTGAGCCGGGTAAGGTGCTTGGGCGATTCAGACTGTCCGCTCAACTGGTGCTCGCACGGGGACTCCAAGGATCCCCTTATGGCGGCTTATCGTCGTGGAAGTTGATGCGTGTCCGCACTTCAAAGGTTATCAAGTAGAGCACATTGATTGAAGGAAGAATGAGGCGGCTGATGCTTTAAGCCGGGCTGGGTCTCAGCCAGAAGCCGGTGCCGCCTAACACCTTTCTTGACGCTTTGCATAACCCTTCCGTCAGAGTGCCTACAGAGGAAGAGCTCGCGCAGCATTGCACCCGGAGGCGCAACTGGTGGCGGCTCTCCACGCCATCCCAGATTGGACAGTCCCATATTTGGCCTATATGACCCGGGGGGAGTTGCCTGAGGACGAGACCCTAGCAAGACAAATCATCAGGCGGTCCAAATCCATGACAATTGTTCATGGCGAGTTGCATCACCGCAACGTCACTGGGGCGTTCCAATGTTGTGTATCGCCTGTAGAGGGTCAGGAGATACTTCGTGAGATTCATGAAGGAGATTGTCGTCATCATGCCGGTTCAAAAATCTCTGGTGGCCAAGGTTTTTTGTCATGGTTTCTATTGGCTGATGGTTCATGCTGATGCGGAGGATCTGGTCAAGAAATGTGACGGATGTAAAAAATTCTCACGACGAGATCATGTGCCGGCTCAAGAATTGAGGATGATTCCAATTACTTGGTCGTTTGCAGTCTGGGGGCTTGACATGGTTGGACCTTCCAAAAGGTCTAAGGATATGAAGACACACCTATTGGTGGCAGTGGATAAATTCACCAAGTGGGTCGAAGCAGAGCCGGTCAGTAAGTGTGATGCAGCCACAACGGTTTAGTTCATGAAAAAGGCGATCTTTCGTTTTAGCTTTCCACACGGCATTATAACTGATAATGGTACTAATCTTTCCAAGGGTGCCATGGAAGAGTTCTGTCAACGAGAGCACATCCGGCTTGATGTTTCGGCTGTTGCTCACCCTCAATCTTATGGTCAAGCAGAAAGAGCTAATCAAGAGATCTTGAAAGGTATCAAACCCCGGCTCTTAGTTACCTTGCAGCGAACTCCGGGTTGTTGGGTGGAGGAGTTACCCTCTATGCTATGGAGCATCAACACAACGCTTAACAGATCTACAGGTTATACACCTTTCTTCATGGTGTACGGAGCAGAGGCGGTTCTGCCAAGTGATATCCGACATGATTCACCCCGGTGGCGGCTTACGCCGAGGCTGATAATGAAAAGCCCGCCAGATGCACTTGACTTGTTGGATGAGGAGCGAGACTTGGCAATAGCCCGCCGGCGATTTATCAAGAAGACCTGCGCCATATCACAGCCACCGGGTTAGAAGCGTAACTTTTCAGAAGGCGATTTAGTGCTCCGCTCATCCAGATCAACTGATATACACAAGCTGTCCCTCCTTGGGAAGGACCTTTGTGATCAGCAAGAATCAACAACGGGTCATATTACCTCATCGATGTTCGAGAGCACAAAGACTCACGTAAGTCGGAGGAAGAGACCCGCCGCCGTGGAACATAGCGATCTTCGCCCTACTATACTTAAGCCACCGCCTCGTGAGTATATTTGTCTTTTCCTTTTAGCAATGTATATAATATATAAAGCAAGAAAGCGGACCTCTTTTCTTTCCACCCTTCAAGGTTTATGTATCTTCTTTACTGTGGTGGAAACAACCAATGTGGAGCGGATCATATCTCGCATCCGGCTTTCCCTTTGGTCCGCTTATGATCATATCTGAATCTAGCCATGGTCACTTGGGGATTCCTGTTCAAACATAGGTCGATTCAACTAAAGAAAACATAGATGTCGATACTCAATTGATCGGCATACCGCCAAACCCACTTGGGGGCTTTGATCATATTTGAATCATAGCTTAACCCTTTGGGTCCGACGTGGATCGATACTAATCAACGCCATTAAACAACTCTAATGGTCACTTGGGGCTTCTGCTCAAACATAGGTCGATTCAACTAAAGAGAACATAGCTGTCGATACCCACTTGATCGGCATCGCCAAAGCCATTGGGGGCTATATGATCGTATCCGAATCTTAGCTTAACCCCTTTGGAACGGTTCTACTGATCGTATTCGAATCAGAGGCCTTTGAACATTAAGTTTATTTTGCTCTGTAAGGATAAATAATATTAAGGGCCAGGTAAACATTATATGTGCCAACTTTCAGAAGTTAAGTTTAACCGTCTGCTTTTTGGGATCACATAAGCCGGTAAGGTATGCTTCAAATAAGAGAGCAGGTATATTATTATGGTCATAATCATAAACCGGCTATTTTTATGATGTTTTGGTTCATACTCCGGGTTATCACTATTCTATATGACCCCGGATGTGATAAGACGCCAAAGGAATTCTGTTTTTTGTTTTATACACAGGATAAAGAAAGAATGTTTTGGACGTCAAGGAACAATTCACAAAAGGTGGCAGTATACAACGATAGCAGCTTATGACAATATTAAGCACCACAAACATGCGCGAAGGCATGACAGAGTAAGAGGTTTTTCTACCCTATTACAAGACTCCCCGAGTCTGAATAATGAAGCATCATTTTTTCAAAGACATAGCACCATGCGGGTTACTCCTTTGGTGGGCTTGAAGATTCCGGGTTATCCTTCTCCGCCTCTTCATCTGCTGTTTTGTCCTGGAAGGTTGATGAGGTCCAGTCAATGCCTCTTAAGGCTTCAAATTCAGTCTCATCATCTACTAAACTGGCCGGGTCAACTTCGGGAACAAAGGTATGCTTACGAGTTGGAGGGATCAGGCTGACGTCATCATAATGCGGAGTTGGAATCCTCCGGTTCTCGTTGTCGTAACCCGGCTGATACTTAGTAAGATCAATATCATTGCCAATGATGGTGGCCACAGGACGTACGACTCTCACACATGTGGTGAATTCTGATTCATTGATAACAGAGCCATCCTCCTTCAAACTGGGATATCCAAGAGCAACGTCTGCCAGGTCTAGCTCTGGAAGCAACGTTTTGGCCCGTCTTAAGGCGGCTATGGCCCCGCTCTAGCAGATGCCCGCCTTTAGCTCCTGAATCCGCTAGTAACACGGCAAGCCATTTGAGCACATCCTGCAGGAGATAAGGAGCATCATTTGATAAAGCCACAACGGCCAAAGCATCGCTAGACCCGGATGTATAGCTGTTCCACCAGAGTGTACACCGCCTTAAGCTTGATCAAGATATTCGCTTCAGTTTGTGCTCCGGGGCCTCGCGCTATACATATAAGGTAAGCCGAGATAATATTTGAAATAGTCATCAAAGATACCATGGTGATGTTCATGATTATACATAGTAATCTCATCAAGATGGCTGAGACCATTTCGATATCTGGCGCTTTAAGCCGGATAGCTCGGCAGCTTGCTTCGCAAGAGCTGCTTCATTGCCTCGACCCGGTCACAAGTGAGGCTTTTTCATCGCCCAGATTTTCTTTCTCCAAGATCAAATTTTTTCTTCAACTTCTCTTGCTCGTAGACGCTGAATGCAAATTTGGAGTTAGCCTTTTGAATTTCAAGTTCTTGGGCTGCCGACGAAGTCTTCGTGTCAGCAATTTCCGATTCAAATTGATCGGTGGAGGCCTGCATTGATGCCGGATTATAATTAAGGTTATGGTAAGATATCATTAAGTCCCAAGCACTTTGCAAGCAAAGACACTTGAAACTTGGGGCTAATGTATGTCAAGAAAATTTTAATTTATAATGCTGGATTATATATTAAAGTCTCAAGCACTTTACAAGTAAAGATACTTGACACTTGGGGCTAATGTGTATCGACGCTTTAAGTTATCATATTATGACAGGTTAAATATCTTTTCTTTTAAACCGGATGAACTAACAAGAGTAGGTATCTAAGTCTACAACATATTTATTTATAAGCGAGACTTGGGGGCTGGTACAAGAAGTAAGATTCAGGAGAAATAGTATAAGTTATACCTCAGATTTGTGTTGTATTTGTTTCACCATGTCAATTTCCAGGTCGCGGCTGTTATGCACTTGATTCAGATAGCCTGAGACTATATCACCAATGCTTAAGTGAGCATAATCAGCGATGTCCTGTTTGGTCTTCCGGTGTTTGACAAGTTCTTCCTTGGCAGTACATCTGGCAAGGATAGTAGGCCGCCCCGGTTCAACATACTGGCTTTCCAAGATTTCAACTTCCGGGTCAGTCCTCTTGACTGGGCTAGGAATTTCCGGATTATCGGAGCTGTTAAAAGTATCTTCGGCAGGTGGGTCAGAAGATGGCGTTGGAATTTCATAGGCCGGTTCAGGAGGCGGTTGATGAGTAGAAGCATCAGGGGCAGCTGTTCCGAGTTCCGGCTCAGTTGCTACCGAGTCTTCGGATGGCTTATTCTTTTTTGCCCTCTTACTGGGCTTCACCTGCACGCTGTGGACAAAACAGAAGGGTGAGTACAAAATATGAGTAAGGCAAAGCATAAGGATAACAAAGGGTATATTACCCAGGGGCAGTCTTGAAGGTCGGCATATTGGATTGCATCGATTCGCCGGATGAAGGAGAGGTATCCTGATAATTGGAGTCAGATGAATTGAGAGGTTGACGAATTAACCCGGCCAAAGGATAAATAGAACGTAATTCAGAGATGACCTCAGCCGACACTTCCTCGCTTATGTCGGGTAAGCCGGAGGAGAGTTCTCAGATCCTTGCCGGTCCGGTCCGCCTCCGTTTTCAAGCTGTTGTTGCTTCAAAAGAAATTGAGGACCTTGATAAGCTAGAGGATGTGAAAATCTTACTTTCCGGTCACCCGTCGGATTCTGTGCTTTGGCAAAGGCTCGAGTCGGAGGAGATTATAGTTACTCTTCGCCAGAGCTTGGTTGTTCCCAAGATCCTCCCCGAAGGCGGAAATGTCAATAAAATAATCACAAAGGAGTTAAGAGAGTAAGGGATTACTCTTCCTCATCTCGAAGAAGAGTCATCCAATTTGAGCAAATCGGAGGCGCTGGGTTTCTTCTTCTTTGAAGTTCCTGCCTTGGCGGTTTTCCTTTCGGTTTTCTTGGCTACCCCGCTTGTTTGGCAGCCTCGTGGTCATATTTGACCTTCCGTAAATTATCACCGCCCGTGGAAAAGATAAAGAATTATAAGTACAAAGAAGGTAAACATGTTAAGGAATATTTATTAAGATTGGTAACTTACTGCAGTGGCTGGGTTCTTTTTGCAAAAGGGAAGTAAACCGAAGGCATTGCTAATAACAAGGTTCTCCTTCAAAGAAGGATCGGGTTGTAGCATCCGCCACATCATCTCGTAGGTCATCGACTATGACGCATTGGGCGTTTTTTCGCTCAGAGAGTACACATTGCCGAGCGACGGCTTAATGGGAGTATTCGCCAAGTGATCGAGACTCGGACCAGATCGATGCCATTTAAACCATTCCCCAAAAGAGCTTTAATCTTCTTGATGGTGGGATTAAGAGGCAGACGTTCAACATCGGTCAGTTTATCCGCTAGTGGATGGTTGGACTCAAGGCGCAGAGTGCGAAAGCCGGGCAGAGGCTTCTCATCAGCCGGAGAAGTGTCCTGCTAGTAGAACCATGTCTGGTTCCAATACTTTGGGTGACTCGGCAATTCAGCATAAGGAAACAGGCAGTCTCTCCGTCGCTGGATCGAGATACCGCCAAGTTCAATACTAGGCCAGTTGGCACGTTCATTCTGTCGGTTCAAGTAAAAAAGTTCTCTGAACAAAAGCAGACTTGGCTCCTCTCCCAGGTACACCTCGCAGAAGACTTGGAAATTGCAAAGAATTGGGTCCAATGTCTTGAGGTCTAAGATCAAAGAAATTCAAAACTTCTCTGAAGAACTTTGAGCCGGGAGGGGCAAATCCCCGGCTCATGTGATCCGTGAAAACTATCACCTCCCCTTCTTTGGGTTGAGGCTTTTCTTCAGATGGGTCAGGAACACGATAAGACATGACCTCCTTTTTTGGCAGATGGCCGACTTCACAAACTCAGCCAGCTTTACTCTTGGTGATCTGGATGGGACCCATTGCAGTGTTACAGGAGCTTTGGTCGCTTTAGGTGCCATGACAACAGATTGGCCTATTACAAGATAAGGAGTTCCGGTTCAAATTTTAACTCGGGAGGAAATATCCAAATTACTGAAGGTAGCGGCTTACTAAGGGGCCTAATGATATAAGGATAACTGTGCAACAATATTTAAGCCACTACAAGCATCAAGAGCAGTTCAAAATTGATAGGCATATGAGAAGTAGGCAAAGTTCATAGATCACTGTTATTCATTTAAGCCGGACACCTGGACAGTTATGTTTAAGGGTATTTAACAAGAAGAAGTTTTCTGGATGATAAAAACAGGTTTCATAATCTTCTGCTAAAATTTGAGATCAAAGGATTGTTCTGATAAGAAAATTTTCTAGACCTAAAAACTGACGCAGATGTGTTCATAGGCTCGAATGAGGCTTTCATACAGGGAAAAGGATCTGCTTTTTATCCAAGACAAGTGCGAAAACAACTACCGCGGCTATCTTTATCATTCTCAGATCGGAAGAGGCATCTAGGAGGAAAACTAACAAGGGTTTGGCTCCAATGGTGATGAACTCCGACAAACTCAAGGAAGTTCTAATACGGATCTAAGCAAGGAAGGGAAGGGAACTTACGGATCTGGAGGAGCTACGAAAGTTCGCCGCCGTTTTCTGATCCGATTCAGGTTGATGCAGCGGCCTGGGACGGTGAAGACAAGAAGCTCGACAGCGGCGGCGGCGGAGCTCGAGAGGAGGCAAGAGGAAGACGATGACTGGAAGAAGGAGAATGGGAGACCTAGGTCGCGCCTATTTATAAGGAGAGGATAACTGAGACGGCACGGGAAACGAGGAGATAAGAGTTATTATCCAGCGGCCCCGACGCCTCGGTTTTTGGAACAGTCAATAAAGATAGAAATCCGCTGGCGGATATGGTGGAATAAAAAAGGAAAGATGACGTCACGACGGGTTGACACGGATCCAAAAAATGACGTCATGGCGGGTTAGAGAAAGTCTTCGACAAATGTAAGATCAAGATTTATGTTTTATATATTTTAAGATTGACATGAACAGGTTCAAATCAACTGGGGCCTAATGTTGGGGATATAACTATTTGTGTAAGCCGCCCAGGAGGGGCTGGGTTATGCAAGGAAGATTCGCCAGAAAGAAGCCCAAGACCAAGCATGAAGATGGCGGTTCAATAAAGGGCCTAAGGCCCACAAAGCACTTAAGGTCTGCTGTAGTAAAACCGCCATAATGGCATGACTTGTATCATAAGGTAGATTTAACTAGTCACCGAGCCGGAAATTGTTTATAAGCCGTTCGGGACTCTGAAGGCCACCGGGCGTCAACCCGTGTATATAAGGGGACGACCTATTGGCGGCTTAGGGCGAAAAACAACCCATCGAGAGCTGGGCATAGCGTATTCCGCTCCCTGGTCATCGAAACATCAAGCAATACTAACCCAACTAGACATAGGCTTTCCTTCTCCGCAAGGGGCCGAACTAGTATAAAATCTCTCGTGTCCTTTGTCCCGATTAACCCCTTTAAGCTTCCTAGTTGCGATGGATCCACGACTAAGTCCTTGCACGAGGACATCTGCCGTTACAATTCCACGACATAACCTATTATGCTTTCATGAATATATGTGAGTTCTTGATCCTATCTTGCAAGTCTATAGTCACCTACTATGTGTTATGATCCGGCAACCCCGAAGTGACAATAATCAGGACCACTCCCGGTGATGACCATAGTTTGAGGAGTTCATGTATTCATTATGTGTTAATGCTTTGGTCTGGTACTCTATTAAAAGGAGGTCTTAATATCCCTTAGTATCCAATAGGACCCCGCTGCCACGGGAGGGTAGGACAACAGATGTCATGCAAGTTCTTTTCCATAAGCACGTATGACTATATTCGGAATACATGCCTACATTATATTGATGAATTGGAGCTAGTTCTGTGTCACCCTATGTTATGACTGTTACATGATGAACCGCATCCGGCATAATTATCCATCACTGATCCAATGCCTACGAGCTTTTCACATATTTTTCTTTGCTTATTTACTTTTCCGCTGCTATCATATAATCACTACAAAACCCAAAAATATTACTTTGCTACTGCTATCAAGCATTATCATACTACTTTGCTACTAAATACTTTGTTGCAGATATTAAGTTATCCAGGTGTGGTTGAATTGACAACTCAACTGCTAATACTTGAGAATATTCTTAGGCTCCCCTTGTGTCGAACAATAAATTTGGGTTGAATACTCTACCCTCGAAAACTATTACGATCCCCTATACTTGTGGGTTATCAACTACTACTAGTAGTAGTATTGTTCACTTGTGCTCCCCGGCCCTCCATTCATTGAACTACCCCACGGGTGAATAAACATACAGTACTAGTACTTATATAGAACGAACAAGCTCGAACTATTTTCGCGTAGTTAAAACTTGAGGGCGGGGCTTTTCCCGGGCAGTACACGCGGCAGTTTTCGCGTAGGCGGTTTGTCAGAGAGGCGAGTAGGGTGAGGGAGTAGCGGATTCAACTTACTTACTGCTGGAAAGGTCGTGCTGTGCGATTTGACGGTGCGTTACTGTTTGGATCCATGTGTTAGAGTTAGTTTGGGTTTGTTTGAACTCAACTAACCCAAAAATATCCAAACAGGAGGGTTATTTTGGGTTAGTTTGAACTCAACTAACCCAAAAATATCCAAACAGGAGGGTTAGTTTGGGTTAGTTTGAACTCAACTAACCCAAAAATATCCAAACAGGAGGGTTAGTTTGGGTTACCATTTGGATCCACGTGTTAGAGTTAGTTTGGGTTAGTTTGTACTCAACTAACCAAAAAGAATCTAACCCACCCAAGAGGTGCTTATTTGGGTTAGTTCTTCTCGGGACACTAAAAAACACATTTTTCTCTTGCTCTCCCCGCAGCAGATCCCTCCCCACTTCCTAGAAGCTTATCTTCCTCTCCCTCCCTCCCTCTCGCACCGCCCATGAAGGCACCTCGCCGTATCCGCGCTCCATCTAACCCTGTCATCCAAACACCTCTTTCGCTAGAGTTACTTCAGGGTTAGTTCGGGATTAGAATCTAACTCTAACCTTTAACTGAGTTAGAGTATCCAAACAGGCCTTTGAGAGAGACGAGAGGAGAAGCGACACGGCTATCGGATTACTAGAGATAGGTGTCGATGGAAGCCAAGAAATATGGTGATAGCGGGTTAGCCATGTACTAGTATGATGTAACTACACGGGCTGCCGTGTTTCGTACTCTATCACCACTCGTGGAGATGATTGGTTGATTTTATATAACTGAATAATATAAAATATTATGAGTGCAGACGCTCCACCCTGAGGTTCCTTGCTCCTTCTCGGTCGTCGGGAATCTATGTTCTTCCACTCTATTTTTTTACGTGAGCTTTCTTCATCCTTTTGCCAACACGCAACACATCTAGCATCAAGGTGCACGTGTCATGCAAGGATCATTCCATCTATATGAAGAACACGTGGGACTGGAACTATGAGATGGTCATGTACCCAAGAGTGGACGTGCGAACCTGTGTAACATAGCGCAGTAAGTGAAGTAGAAAGGCACAAATAGTATGAACATGCGTGGCATATAGGCATTTGTCTCTTACTACCACTAAATGTTGTACGTGCAATGCCCGGTGATGTTATGGAGTACATGACTAAGTACTCTACTACAACTATATTAATTGGAGGCACATATTAGGTTTTATATTTGTTTACGTGTATGCCCCGAGACCTTCCAACTAGACGTGTCTTTCTCTCTGGGTCGCACTTTGTATCGTTCATACCACTAGTACAATGGTACTACTACATGTGGTCTCCGACCCAGAAGTGGAGACGCTCTACCACGTTGTTCATGTCCCACTCCTTTCGTTGTCGTGTGCTTCATCCAGCAAGTGCCGTGTGTTTAGCACTCCTTCGTCATAAGAGTTAAAACGCTAGCATTCATTAGAAATAAAAATAAATATAAATCACCAGTGATACTATACCAAGCGCTTTCCTTGCTCCTCGACATCGGGAAGAATAATTTCGCTTGCTGACATGTGGGGCATCGACCATCCTGGTCCACTTGCCATGCCCGCAGAACTCCAACGGAGAGTCACCCTGGTCGTCGCGCCGCAGTAATTACTAATGAGCCGTCAAATCATAGGCCCAACCTTACCCACTGTGAAGTTGCTCGGACGAAGGAACCATCATGACTTTGAATTCCGCTTCTTGAAGAAAACTACAAGATCAAAGAAGATCGCTAGCCACGAGTTACTCCAGCAGAGGCCTCCTTTGGTTCATAGGATAGGAATTTTATAGGAATATGAAAATCATAGGAAGTGAGATGACATGCATCTCAAGTCCTATAGAGAAAGATATGCCATTTGATGCATAGGATAGGAATTTTTCCATTGAGTCTAGGCTAATGTACTGGTAATTTGCTCTAAAACTGCAGAGTAACTAGTAGTACTGTTACATGCTCGTAATTAATTAAAAAACGCTCGCGACACGCACACACACACTAACTACTAGTACTACTACTTTCACATGTTGGCCGACGCCGTTTCTCCTTCTCGGCTTTGTCGGCGACACCTCGTCAGTGCTTGGATCTCCGCCGACCTCTCCGCAGCAAAGGCGCGGCCCTCTTCTTTATTGCGGTGGCGGGCCTCTTTTCTTGGGTGCTTTCGACTTTTCCGCTTCCCTATGTGCGGCTTTAGCCGCTTTCTTTTCTACCGCCCATTCGCCTTGGCAGTTTCAAATTCCCCACATAGGTGTGAGGTCGTGAGCGGCGATGAATTCGCACGGGATGCCACCGCTTGCCTACCATTCTGTAGCGGTCGTGGCGGCGAGGAACTCGGCAAGGGATGCCATCGCTTTACTGGTTAGTGTGCGGGCGCGTGGCATGAACGACGCTTGGTAATAGCTCTGGGGTGGAGTGGCCGGACAACTGTAAAGTGCATTGGTTTTTCAAGAGCTCAAGGACAGAAGACGAAGGAAATTTGGATTCCCCTTCAATCCTGGTCATTTATTACCAAGTAAAATGCATTGGCGATCATTGAATTTGTCTTGATAGCTCACTTTAATCATTGTATACGAGATATGGTGATTATACGATCACTGGCTCAGCGTATAGCTTCGTATTTGTTTGGTTGACCAGTCAAACAGTCCGCATGCGCCTCATCAGCTCGTGTTCTTTATCTATCTATCTATGCGGGCCTACCTGTCAGTGGAGAAAGAAATAAAAACAAAAATTATGCGTATGTGACATTACTGTTTAGACGTTTGCTGGAGGCCTTCGCGAACACCGAGCATGTATTCACCTGGCTCAACACCAACGGTCATACTCATGACTCGGGCCTTGCTCATATATATCGTCCATCACAACGACATGCTATAAAACAGCCTAGCTAGAGAGGGTACTATGGTGCGGAGTATGTACTATCGTGAGTAACCGATCATAGTGCCACTGCACACGAGTGTGTGGCTGATTGATTCGTCCATTATTCGTAAGTTATGTATGGTTGTGTGGTCTCTAATGGTGGTCGTCGAATGGTAGCTGGCGACAAGAGCGGTTGCATGGATGCCTGGTTGTTAATACGTGTCGCATACGCTTCAAAGGCTCGTCATCCATGAGTTCACATTTTATCACCACGCCAGCGTCTGACCGCACTGGCCTACTGAAACCCCTTCTGAAACGATCACTGTCTCTCCAGAACGTCAATGCCACATTCACCGGCTTAACTGCAGGTGCAGTTGGTGTGTCACTGACATGCGGGCCTGAGGCCCGTTGGTCCCACATGTCAGTGAGACAACGCACCTGTGGTTAAGCCACTGAAGCAGCATCCGCATTCACGCCCGACGCGACCTCTCACTGGTGCCGGCATTGCAGCAGCGTGACGGTCGAGAGAGCGCCACCCACGCGGCATCCCGGTGTAAGCGACTGCTCCGTGTTAACGACACCACGGCTACCGACGAACCTACTTCGGTGCCAGCCGTCCATCCGTCTGCCGCGGCTCATTGCCATTCGCCCGCTATATTAACTTGAGCCCCAGCTCCCAGCCATAGCCAAAGACCCACACTCATTGTCCTTCGTCCTTCCTTCGCTGGCACCACTCCAACCATGGCCTCCGGGCGCCCAAAGCTCTCTTGACGATCGTCGCAGGAGCGCACGGCGACATCGGTGGCTCCGCCCGGCGTGCTCCAAAGCTTTTTGGACGACTCGCAGGAGTAGACAAAGGAGATCGCCGCCTCTCGCCGCCCTCCGCCGCCATGACCACGGTTGGCGACGACGCGCTGGGCGCAGCCGCAGCGAGGTCCCCTGAAGGCCACCGCTCCTCCACTCACTCGATGCCAATCTTGGTGGGATAAAAATCGGCGGCCGATTAGCCGCTTGACAGCGACATGGAGGCGGAAATCTACATAAGCTTGTGCTCCGGAGGAGGAGGTTATCGAGGCGGATAAGGAGGATGCAAAGGCAATGGCCGGCTTTCTCGGGTTCATGGCCGGACAGGGTGGTCGGGGCCCGGCGATCGTTTAGATTAGGTTTACAGTAGGTTTTAGTACGGTTTGTGCGAAATATGTAATGAATTTCGTCCAGTTTATAGCAAAACTTCTAAAAATGTAATGAATTTCATCCGGTCAATTTGAAATTTGCTTTGTTTGCACGAATTTCGTCCAGTTAGTTCATATAGTTGTCGAAAGGTATGCGGGCAGCATTGGATGGCATCCACCAATGTCCTCAGACAGATTCCGGTGTAAATTTTTGAGGGCCAGCGCTAGAGATCCCTAACTATCATGCTATAATCGCTAACAGTGCTCCATTATTTCGTAGGGAACAGTTATCCCTCGATCAAAATCAGATCCGCCGTGTTTCGCACTCCTCCCACGTAAGAGTGTAGACTTTCGTTTACATAAAAATGGAGCAAGTGGGCGGCACTGTAGCACGTCATGTCACTCAAACTAGCCCGCCTAACGCGCGGGAAAGCACCGCCCTCGTCATTTTTTTCTGGATTTCTATCAATCGATCGCACGAAAATGTTACGCTTTGCAAGTTCAAAAGGAAAAGGCGGCACACTTACAACTCATACGCTGCCGATTCACATCGCACTCGACAGTCCGCTCGCACGCCGCTCACCAGAGGGGACACGTGTTGTCTTGCATTTTCACTGACATGTGGGACTGTAATTGAATAAACCGTCGATAGCCGAAATCTAATCGCTCGGATGGCGTCAGCTGAGAGGAGAGAGACAGGGGAGGGAGAAGAGATCGCCCGCCCGCCGTGCATGGACTCCAAGAAATATGTGGTGATAATGTGAGGTGGGCCATGCGGGAGTCCGCACCGCTTCCAAGCCCGCTTCTTACCGCCCTGGCCCACCAAAACCCCTCCCCCACCCCACCACCTCCCCGTGCGCGCTCCCCCCTCAGAGGCCAGCTGCGCGCATTCATAGAAAGTAGTACCAATAAAATTTTGGGCTATAAAAGGCATGTACAATGGTTGATAAGATAGTCTTATCATAAGTCTTGCATGTAATTTAGACATGACAAAAAAACATGCTTACAATGGATCATCTCTTAGCCTTATCTTCAATAACTAATTATTCCTAAAAACATGGTGAAACATATTGTGCTAAGAGATCATCTCTTGTCTTCTCGACAAGCCCGCTTATGTGGAGGAGAGAGAGGCATTGACAAAGTCAAGGAGTGGGATATGCAGGAGCTCGTCTCTACACGTGCTCCTAGGTATAAAAAACTAATTCTAAAAAAAGAGGCATAAAAAAATTGTGTCTAAAAAGAAAGGTAAAAACATTTGAGAGGAAATAGATAGAGAGAAAGTGAGAAAAAGTTGTAACCTTATAGTCAACACTATGGTAGTATTACATGAGGAAGGAGGGAGTGGTGCACATGCCAAGTTCACTGGGCTGCCGTGTTTCACCCTCCTGCGTCGTAACAGTGGAGACAATAGGTTTAATAAAAAAATAAACAATGAACACTCGTTGCTCGTCCACTATATCAGAAAGAATACTTTCATTCATCGACATGTGGGACGTCGACCATCCTGGTCCACCTGCCATTCACAAAATTATCCTGGTCCACCCCGGTTGTAGCGCAGGCTCAACATTTCCCACTGTAAGTTAGTCGGACCAAGGAACCATCATTACTTCGTTGAATTCCGCTTCTTCAAGAAAACTTACACTACCCGCAGTACTGCTACCACACGCGAAGACTGGACGGCACTGTACCACGTCATATCACTAAAACCCACTAGGCCAAACTAGCCCGCCCAGGATCTGTACTCCCTCCGTTTCAAAGTTAGTAGTACAAAGTTGACTCATCTATTTTGAAACGGAGGGACATCTCTCAGATCGCTATGATTTTGTGTTGTACGTCTCTGCACTTTTGCTACGATTTTCCTAACCTATGAACCAAATGAGGCCTGAATGTATCCGTGTCGACTATTGTCTGATCGATCACTAAGCCTACAATTTTAGGAGCTTGCGCTATTGGCCGATCGACGATGGATCAGTATAAGCGTACCATGAGCTCATCAGCCCCAACATTTGTCTTCGGTGAGTGTTTTGCAAGTACTACAGCTCGCACAGAAGCTAGCCTACTAAACCAAGAATCATCAAATATGCCATATATTACATCAAAAGCTGGTGAGGATACATCTATTTCCATAACTCGGAGAGGGTTCGCGTGATTCACTATCAAACAAAAGTATCCCTAAGACAGTGCACTAGCCCTAAGATGGTTTGATAACACGCATCGTTCTGGTAATTAAACACAGGGCAATGAAATCTACCCTAAAGGATTAGCGCGATCAACTATTTCTTGTCATCGATCTCTCGGGCAATGACCACATCACGGACAGCGGCATGAGAATCGATCTCCGGGGCGATGTCCACAGGACTGACCGCGACATTGGAATCGATCTCTGGGGCGATGTCCACAGGATGGACAGTGGCATCGGAATCGATCTCCGGGGCGATGCCAACAGGATGGACCGCGACATCCAAAACGATCTCTGGGGCGTTGTCCACAGGACGGGCCGCGAAATTGGAATCATCAAGGACGTCCACCGGCACCTGCACAATGACACGTCCATTTTGCATCATGCTTTTATATCGATATTTATTGCATTATGGGCTGTTATTACACGTTATGTCAAAATACTTATGCCTATTCTCTCTTATTTTACAAGGTTTACATAAGCAGGGAGAATGCCGGCAGCTGGAATTCTGGGCTGGAAAAGGAGCAAATATTAGAGACCTATTCTGCACAATTCCAAAAGTCCTGAAACTCCACGGAATATCTTACAATAAATAATAAAAAATCCTCGCCAAAGATGAAGGCCAGGGGGGCCACACCCTGTCCACGAGGGTGGGGCGCGCCTCCTAGGGCGCTGCCCCTACCTCGTGGCCTCGGTGGCCTCCGTGCCTATCTTCTCGCTATATGAGGTCTTTTGTCGAGAAAAAAATCAGAAGCAACCTTTCGGGACGAAACTCCGCCGCCACGAGGCGGAACCTTGGCGGAACCAATCTAGGGCTCCGGCAGAGCTGTTCTGCCAGGGGCACTTCCCTCCGGTAGGGGGAAATCATCGTCATCATCATCACCAACACACCTCTCATCGTGAGAGGGCAATCTCCATCAACATATTCACCAGCACCATCTCATCTCAAAACCCTAGTTCATCTCTTGTATTCAATTCTTGTCTCGAAGTCCGGGATTGGTGCTAGTAGGTTGCTAGTAGTGTTGATTAATCCTTGTAGTTGATGCTAGTTGGTTTATTTGGTGGAAGATCATATGTTCAGATCATATATGCATATTAATACCCCTCTGATTATGAACATGAATATGCTTTGTGGGTAGTTATGTTTGTTCCTGAGGACATGGGAGAAGTCTTTCTATTAGTAGTCATGTGAATTTGGTATTCGTTCGATATTTTGATGAGATGTATGTTGTCTAGCCTCTAGTGGTGTTATGTGAACGTCGACTACATAACACTTCACCATTATTTGGGCCTAGAGGAAGTCATTGGGAAGTAATAACACTACAAAAAAATACACTTCCGTGATGATACGTGTTTGTCACAATAGGTCGCGTTATTTGTCATGCATGTACATCCATGACAAATTTATGACAGAATCAAGATAGTCATACCTGTGCTATCGGAGAAGTGTTCCATGACATTACCAAAATTATCATCACGGAAGTGTCCACTTCCATGATGATAAATCATGCGTCACAGAAGTGCTTTCGTCAAGGGTGACTCACACGTGGCATCCACCGTAACGGAACGTCGTTAAGCTATCGGGTCGGGTTTTCGATCCGATAACCCGTTAACAGCCCCGACCAATGGGGATTTTCCACGTGTAAAATCATCATTGGCTGGAGTAAACACGTGTCGGCTCATCATTGGGACAGATGTCATCCACTCATTGGACGGAAGGCGCCTATGATACGTCGACACGTGGCACGGCCCAACAGAGGCCCATTCCTGTGAAAAGGCCGGCCCACTAAAAATTAGCAGGACAGCCCATATAAGGCCTACTTGTGGCAGGTCCATTTAAGCCCATGGCCCATACGAGATGTGCCAATTTGACCCGTCAACGGCTCGTTAAAGATTTGACACCATTGCAGCCCATCGTCATTTTGAGCCCGTTAACAGCCCACTATATTTTTGGGCACAATATCAGCCCGATGAGATTCTGGCCTGTTAACGACCCATTTAATGGATGGGCCAATTTTTAGGATGTACATCTTTCGGCCTTTTAGCGACCCATTTAAATGTTGGGCTAGTTTACGGCCCGGTGTGTCTTTCAGCATGTTGACGGCCCATAAATCTGATGGGCCATTTGTTGTCGGACCTGAGTTTCGCCTTTAGCTGCCCATTTAAGTGTTGGGCCAATTTTCTGGCCCGGTGTCACTTTCAGCCTGTTGACGACCCATAAATCAGTTGGGCCATTTGTAGTCGAACCTGAGTTTTGGCCCTTTAGCGACCCATTTAAGTGTTGGGCCAATTCCTGGCCCTGTGTGCCTTTCGACCTATTAACGGACCATAAATGAGTTGGGCCATTTGTAGTCGGACCTTAGTTTTGGCCTTTTAACGGCCTATGCCCTTCATGGTCCAATACCAGCCCGGCTTCTCTTCGCTCGCTAAAGGCCCACAACACGCTTGGGCCATTTACAATACGACCTGACTTTCGCCTCTTAGCGCCCATGGTCTTCATGGTCCAAGACAAGCTCGTTGTCTCTTTCGCCTGCTAAAGGCCTCACAAAGATAGTTGGGCCATATGTAGCCCAAACTTAGTAACGGCTCGTTAACGCCCGTGAAATAAACTGGGGCCACCTGTTGCCGCTTTGATGTCGCCCCGTTAACGACTGGAGGTAAGAGGGCCGACCATTAACTTTCGCCTAGTAACGCCCATTAACTAAATGGGCCCACTAAAGATCGTACATGTCTTTAGGCCAAATTAGATAATTTGAGCCCATTACGAGGAGCAATTATGCACAGACCAAAACCGATCACGCAAAGGTACGGCATACAGGAATAACGTTGCACATCCAAAGATATACTACAGAAATTACATCCACTGGGCAATCAAAGATTGATGCCAAGCAAATAAATGAGCGTAACCTAACCATCTACAACGCCACAATCTGCAACCTCAAAGACAGATGACGCCCATAAGCATGTTGGCAAGTTCTTTCGCTTTGCTACACTTTCTCTCGAAAACATTGATCGCTTGTTGTGTCGCACGACTCTGCACCTCTAATTCATCCACCATTTTCATCATTGCTTCAGCCATTAATTGGTTCACAAACATACATTTATTCCGTTGCATTCGAGACAGAGGATACTAAACAGATTCAGATGGCGATTTTGGCAGGCTTGTATTATTGATAGTGGAGAGTGTCTCGACCACTGCATCATAACATAAATTAGGACGGGAACCAAACAGATTAATCAAGAGTTATTGCCATATTACCTGGCTTAGATTTACTGGAAAGAAACAATGGGGTTGCCTTGTTGTTTTCAAAGTTTGTCTTCTTATCTTTAGCAGCCTGCAAAAAATTACCACACTAGCATTGCTATCATTGGCCAAGTCAGATAATAGGAAAGCAACATTGACACAACGAACGTTTGGGAAACTAGCCTACACCAAATTAACACAATATGGCACAGCTATCATCAGCCAGGTAAGGTAGTACGAAAGCAACATTGACACAATGAATGAATGGGCAACCAGAGAAGCACTACAATTCAGTAATGTGCGTGATATGAGATAGTACATTCATGCAGCTCAAGATGCAAAACTACCAGTGCAGTTTTCCTTACAAAAATCAACATTGGCGCCTTTTAACATTTTGCTACAACTAATTTTAGATCAGATAAAGGTTAGATTCATGCCGATTAACAAATACATGTTGATGTAAAATATAGTGATATACAATGTACTTACATCAAAGATTGGAGCACAGAGAATTCTGCAAGATATTTTCCTCGAATACGATCCCAATGGAGGAAGTCTTCTATCGCTTAACCTTATTTTCTAAAAGAGAGATGGGTAAGAAACATGTAGAAAATATGATCGAATGCTATAAAATTTCATGATGCGAGGATACGCACACGCTTCTTAGAATGGAGTTGACATTCTTTTGCTGGACTGGAGCGGACTAGTTCTTTGGCCACCGAATCGCTTATTATAAGTGGGACTTGGGTTTCTCTCGTCTTGGAGCAATATCTATGAAAATGGAGTTGGTTTATTATCTCCGGCGCTTGGATCTTTTGCAAAGACCTGGTTTGTAACCCTTCGATTCTAACATAGCCGTTTTCCCTTGCATGCCTTATATAGAAGAATGGTGATTCAGTTATAAAACATGCTACAACAGAGATGGAATAGGTATCAAGAATAGAAAGGCATGACATATTGACATGTATTCCTCCATCCGAAATAAATGGACGGGTCTAGGCGTATTTCAGTTCTAGATACATCCAGTTTTATCCATTTCTGCGACATTTTATCCGGATGGAGGGAGTATGATGTAAGAGCTAGGGATACGACAGGACAACATAGGAAAAAAACACTGAAAAACCCACTGCAGAACCAAAGTATTCAAACCCACCGATATGAGATAGTACACTCATGCAGCTCAGATGCAAAACTACCAGTGCAGTTTTCCTTACAAAAATCAACATTGTGGCCTTTAATCATACATTTTCTACAACTAAATTTAGATCGATAAAGGTTGGATTCACGCCGATTAACAAAATACATGCTGATGTAAAATATAGTGATATACAACAGGTACTTACATCTACATTGGAGCACGAGAATTCCTACAAGAATCTTTCCTCATAAACGATACCATTGCAGAAATTCTTCTATCTGTTAAGCTTATTTTCTAAAAGAGAGATGGGTAAGAAACATGTAGCAAATATGATCAGCATGCTATAAAATTTCATGATGCAAGGATACACACACGCTTCTTAGAATTGAGTTGACATATTTTTGCTCAACTGGAGCGGACTAGTTCTTTGGCCACCGGAATCGCTTATTATCGTGAGGAGTTGGGTTTCTCTCGGCCGGAGCAAGATCTATAAAAACTGGAGTTGGTTTATTATCTCCTGGCGCTTGGATCTTTTGCAAAGGCCTTGTTTGTAACCCTTTAGATTCTAACATAATCGCCTTCCCTTGCATGCCTTGTATAGAAGAATGGTGCTTTAATTATAAAACATGCATGACAGAGAGATGGAATAGGTAATCAAGAATAGAAAGGCATGACATATTGACATGTATTCCTCCATCCGGAAAAATGGAAAAATGGGTCTAGGCGTATTTCAGTCCTAGATACATCCTTTTTATCCATTTCGCAACATGTAATCCGGACGGAGGGAGTATGGTGTAAGAGCTAGGATACGACAGACAACACAACAAAAAAACACTAGTTGAATGTAAAACTGTATGCTAGCGGAATACGCATGAAATAACTAAGGCAACATACACGTGTATGATTGGGAAAATAAGATGGCATTGCAACAGAGCACTAGAACAGCACTTCAATGTAAAAAACATGGTATGGCAGATGATGAAGTACATACTAATGAATAACAATGCATAAGATATTTAGAAGCATGATGTCCAAATTAAGCAGATGGCATTGCGATAGAGTAGAATGACAAGACTTGAATTTGAAAACATGTTATCATGAATGGAATAGGTAATGAAAAACAGGAAGGCATGACATATTTACATGCATGATCAGCATGCTAAGCACATGGCATTGCAACAGAGTAGATACACTCCAGACATTATATGCATGTTGTACCCATATCACGTGCCAAGTTAGAGCAAGGACCTTGTGGGGTGAAGAGGATTCATCATCTTTCGCAAGTCTTCAAGAACAGCCTTTACATGTTCCATCATATTGGGTATCATTGACATCAAGTTTATTGGCCTTTACATTGCTCCGTGAGGTTCTTGTGGATATATCAAGGTGTGCAATTATATCCGACATGCATGGAAGACAACTAGTAGTTAGATTTATGTAAATGAGTTCCAGAGGAGACGACATAAATAGTAGGACTGGGGTTAACTAGCAGCAACAGGTCTCATAAACTAAAGGGAGAACACGATGAAAGCTACGTAATATGTATCGCTTTGTACCTAGATTAACTAGATGGCACACAAAAGTATTAAAGAACAACATAGGTAATACTAGAAGTGGTATAATACTATAATCACCAGCCTGTGGGATAGCATTGGCTGATGGATGATAACTATGGAACAACGTTACCTAAAGAACAAGTATCTTAGCTGAACTATGGAACATCGTGAACTCCCTAACAAGACCCGTAAGAGATCAGCATGAACATACAAATGAAATGTGATGATCTATTTTCCGTGCTTAAATGAATAACAAAGCCATAAATGTTGCACACAAGTAAGATGAGGGTACAACCTATCCGGCTGACATCCATAGGAGTGAGCATCATGTGCTGACTTGTCGATGGCCCCGCAGCTTGTTGTGGCTGTCCATGTTGGGCACGCGATTCGATGCAGGAACTGCTGAGTGGGGACTGTAGCTCCTTCCGTGTATGCTTCCCTTGTTGGAGCAGCAGCGTGAGTCGGAAGACGGTGTGTCTGAAGATGCAGATAACGCATAATGTTAAGAACGACATATCTCTTTGATCCGAAGAAATACACTAAGAGATCAACAGCAAGGTACGAGAGTGGTCACACGTCTGTTGACTAAAGACTAAATTGGGGTCACACGATTTTATTTTATTTTGGTACTGTCCGATCTACGCTGGATGGCTTGATGGCCGTCTTGTGCCTCCCGGCTGACACTGTTCGGAATCTTCCCTGAAGAGCTAGCGACCAACGGCAGAGAAGCCTGCCTCCGCCGTCCATGGCCCCGGCCAAAACCCCGCTCCTCGCCCCACCGCATTGCCGTGGTTGCGCCGCCCCGGGGCCAATCCACAAAGACTCCCCGTCATCCAGATCCGGCGGCGGCAGTACCTCCAACCCACACAACTCTAAAAGATAGCCATCTAAGCATTGCTTCCACGGCGAACTTGCGGTCCCGCACCCTTACGTTAGACACCAGCCAACCGGCAGCCTAGGAGCTCCGCCGCCTCGAGGGGTGCTGCTTCCCATTGGGAATCGATTGGCCCAGAATAAAAATTCAGACAACTAACGCCTAAATAAAGTGATTTCAGATGAGGATGCGACCTATCTGGTGGCATGGTGAAGTAGGCAGGTCCAGCTTCCGAGTCGGTGAGGCCGGCGCGGTTGCGGTGGCGACCGGCGGCAGGGAAAGAGCGATGTCACCACGGTCGATGGCTACGCGGAAGCAGCGCCAGGACTCTGGACGGATCCGAAGTTGGAGCCGCTCCGGCGCCGTGAACAACGGCGGGGATGAATCGGCTCCGGTACGGTTCACGCGGCCGTTGTCGAGGCAGCACCAACATCACGGAGTAAGAGGCACACGGCCCAGTGCACGACGGCAATTGGACAGCGCCTCCGCATTAGGGAGGAGGGCGGCTGAAATTGGTGCGGTGGGGGCGCCATGGAGGTGGGGCTGAGTTTTCGCGGCTCGGGAGAAGGGAGCTTCCCGGGGAGAAGGTGATTTCGCGCCCACGAGGTATGAATGGGGGCGAGCGGGAGGGGGGGATTGGGAGGGGAGTGGAACCATGTCTTACGGACGCATTTGTCTGAAATGTGAGGGGGAGTTACTGTTCTACCCTTTCCTATAGGCTTCTCGGCCTGGGTCTATGTACTGAGGGTCGGGGATAGTAGAGTAACTTTGCTTCTCCCCAAATAGTGGTTGGGAGCGATTTCGGGCGAGGTGGGCGTGTTTTGAACTATAGTGGGCGCGAGCGATTTCGGGCGAGGAGAGCGTGTTTTGAAATAGTGGGTGCGAGCTATTTCGGGTGAGGAGAGCGTGTTTTGCCGACCATGGTTTATAAATTATTCGTCATATGTCATTTCGGCCGAGGAGAAGGCGCGCTCGGATGAAGTTATGAACCTACCCTCGATGTACAACGGGCCAATTGATGCGTGTCCCACATAGGACAGTAATTTCGCGTCTCCCATTTATTTGCTCGGGTGAATTCCACCGAGCAGAGAGGATGTTTAATGGTTTGTTCAAATTTTGGGAGAATGAGCATCCACGTCTACCTTACCAAGTCGATTCGAATCAAATTTTGAAATATTAGCTTGCCACTTCTTTTTAAGATGGAGAGATGATGCTCGGGAATAATGTGTTTTTACATGCTCGTTGCTAGCGATTTACTATATGATAAATAGTTGACCCACTCAAAAACGCGAATCAAACCGAAAATGAAATATCTCGATTCAATGAACTATCTCGTTCAGTAGGTCAAAATAGTGAACTAAATCCAAAATTGAACACCTCAATCGAGTAGCATGTTGTACAGTGTTATAGTACTCCATGAACATGTTGAAAGTCAAATTAATGAACTTGTTTGATATACGATATATCCGCTCATGTGTGGATTGCAGACAACATGTTCTCCAATTTAAATATTTGAATGCAAGTTTATATCAAACATGGTTTATATCAGTCTTTGATGCATAAAACGCCTCCCCTCTCCGACTCTCCCTCTCTCTCTCTCTCTCTCTCTCTCTCTCGACAATCTTCAATTATATCACACGCATCCGACACAAAAACCTTGTTGGTCCCTCTCCCTTTATCTCTCTCTCTCTCTTTGTGTGTGGGGGGCGGGGTCTTTCTAGTTCGCATTCATATATACACCATCTATAGGTCTCTCTCGCGCACTATGTATGATACTCTAGCTAGTCCAAGCTAGATATCTTTGGTGCACTCATCGTACGCACACAAATTCCTTGGCTCTTTGCCCATAACTCTCTCACGCACCACTATGTCGTCTCGGAGCTCTCCCCCCTCTCAAACTCTCCATCCACCTGGGTCACACATACACATGCATATCTCACTCGCACTCGATAGGCTCATCTAAAACTCTATCTCTCATCCTCGTTCTCTCTCCATCTCACACGCACACACACACACACACAATCTCATGCCCAGCTAGCCAAGTATGATAGGCACACGCAGTCCCCCCTATATGTATATGACTAGATAATCTTAGTCTCCATCACAAACATGTGCATGGTCTATCTCGATTTCTCTTGGGGCATCTTTCTATCGCAAGACGCACTCCTCGATCTCCCACCCATATAGTACCCTCACGATCTCGAGGGATCTCTATCACAAACACACCTCTCTCCCTCCCCATGCGCCCATGCCATCCATGTGTCCCTCTCGACCTTTTTTCCTTGTTGGCCGACCTCTATTGGACATGTGCTGTGGGTGTCTCTATCCGCTGCAAACAATCACACACTAGCTATCTTCGTGTATCTCCTCGCCTCACTTTCCCATCTCGGAGATGCATGCGTGATATGTTCGCATAAGAAACGAAAAAACACACTCTCTCTCTCTCTAATTTATCGTTTGTTGTCACTTTCTCTTTCACACACATACTATTTTTGCACACTTACTCATTCTCCTTCACACGCACTTGATCTGTCTCGACTGAGGCACTCTCCTCCGTCCATAGCACATAGATTTATTGAAAAGTCAAACATCACAAAGTTTGACCATGTACGTGGAGAAAAAGAATTACATCTAGTACAGCTAACATATACCATTAGATTCACCATGAGATGTAGTTTTGTATGATGTATCTTTGGTATTGTAGATATAAATAACATTTGCGTAAACCTGATCAAAGTTTCCAAAGTTTGACTTCTAAAAAATTTACATGCACCGCATTATCGAGCGGATGGAATATCTCTTTCCCCTCTCAGCTATCTCGACGCACCACTCAGCCTTATCGGGCTCCTCAATCTCTCTCAAACTTTATTGGTCAGTTTGGTTCGTGACTGACCTCATGCCTTGATGGCCGGTATCGCTCGGTGTGGACGTGAGATGTAAAATATTTCTGCCTGCCAGCTTGTGTGGTGCTGAAGCGATTGGTTTATGCCTGGCCGTGCAAAGCATCAACGTCCCCATCAATCAATCCATGCATCAATTATTTAATGCTAATATCCATCCATGTTGTTGTTAGCCTCGTGGTCGCACGACCAGTGCATGGCCAGCGCTCAAATCGGTCGCTTGGGCCAAGCTACTTGCGAGTGTCTGGAGTTCAGCCAAAGCTAATTAAAGTGCAGGAACCCAGCCCAAGCGGCTTTCTTTTTCACAGGTAGCAACCAAACAAGCGTGCATGAAATCCAGCCACAACACCAGACACGCAAAAGATGCTCATGACGCAAGCCAAACTGGCCTTATGTCTCCCTGGTTCACACATACACATGTCTCGCCATGATCCAACACTCTCCGCCTTGTTCTCTCTCCATGTGACACGCACCTCCTAAGTACCATAATCCTCACTCCATCATTGGCTCTGTTTGGATCCATGGGTTAGAGTTAGTTTGGGTTAGTTTGGAGTCAACTAACCCAAAAGATCCAAACAGGAGGGTTAGTTTAGGTTAGATGCATCTAACCCATCCAAAAAACTAACCCATCCAAGAGGTGCTTATTTGGGTTAGTTCTTCTCGGACCACTAATAAACACTTTTTCTCTCGCTCTCCCAGCAGATCCCTCCCCACTTCCTCGAAGCTTCTCGCCCTCTCCGTCCCTCCTCTCGACCGCCTGTGAAGGTGCCTCGCCGTATCCGCGCTCCATCTAACCCTGCCATCCAAACACCTCTTTACTTAGAGTTAGTTCAGGTTAGAATCTAACTCTAACCTCTAACTGAGTTAGAGTATCCAAACAGGCCATAGGCGCAAGCACTCCTCCTAAGTATGATTATCTCTTACTAGCCATCGAGAACACACGTATTGTCTCCTTCCATCCATACGCCTATCTCGATATCTCTCGGGCATCTTCTATCACGCACACACCTTGTCACTCGATCTCCCACCCATGTAGTCCCATCACGATCTCCGGGGATCTCTATGACAAACATACACTCTCTCCTCCCCATGTCTGCATTTTCTCCGTCGCCTCTCTCGACCTCTCTCTCTTGTTTGTCGACCCTCTTGGCCACGTGCTAGGGGTCTTCCTCTCTCGGTTCCAAACAACCACACACAATCTCCTCACCTTGCCTCCGTTGTCGAAGATGCATGTGTGATATGTTTGCATAAGACACGCACGCCTTTTCTCCACTTTCATCATGAGTTGTCCATGTCTCTTTCACACACGCACACACACTTTTTTCACTCTCTCTCTCTATCTCTCTCTCTCTCTCTCTCTCTCTCTCTTTCATTAGGGACTCTGTCACGTCCATAAGCATATGGATGTTTTGAAAAGTCAAACCTTAGAAAAGTTTGACCAGGTATATGTGGAGAAAAACATTTACATCTGGAACGATCATTAGATTCATCACAACATGTACTTACTTCATACTATCATTTATCTTTGGTATTGCAGATATAAGTAATTTCTTTATAAACTTGGTCAAAGTTTCAAAAGTTTGACTTAAAAAAATGTTGTAACTACATTATCGAACGGAGGGAGTATCTCTTTCTCTCTCTCTCTCTCTGCTATCTCTCACGGGCCTCCCCTCTCACTCGAACTCTCTATACCGATGGATTAAACGCTCACCGTGTCAGCGATAGCTCAGATATTGTTTAGTTGACCGTCAACCAATCCACATGTTGCGTTGTCAGCTCGTGTTCAGTATCTTGGTGTGCTGGCCCATGTGGCAGTGGGTGAAAATAAGTAAACTAGAGGGCAAGCTTCTTGCTGCTGAAGGACGACTCACAACACAATTCACCACTACGCGGCGGCATGCATGTAAGGACGACTCAAGACACCCAAAGACACAACACACACCAGCACACGTGTACACGGCGCCGCCACCGGTTGAGATGGACGGCGAGGCAGCCAACAAGCGGAGGCGGCTCGAGCTAAAACCGCATCCGCGAGCCTCGACTTCATCAAGAGCCTCCCGACGACATGCTGCTCGTCATCATCGGCCTCCTCCCCACCAAATCTGCCATGCGGACCGCCCTGCTCTCCCGTGGGTGGCGCCCTGCGCTAAGGCCCCTCAACCTCACCGCTGACAGCTGCCTCTCGCGACGGGATTGCAAACGCATGGTCGCGGTCTCCAAGATCCTTTCATCGCACCTGGGCCAGCCAGACGCCTTGACATCCGCATGTTCAAGTACCAACTGCATGGTCCAACCCAAGTTCGACGAGTGGTTCTTATCCCCCGCCCTAGATCAGCTCGAGGAGCTCATCTTTGAAGCTGGACGATGTCGCTCTCTGCCGCCATCCGCGCTCCGCCTCATGCCAACGCTGCGCCGCGCCATCTTCAACTCCTGCTATCTTCCCTGAGATAATGCCGCCCGCCTTTCTTCTCCTCAACTCAAGCAGCTCGACCTCTTCGACGTTGTCATCTCTAAGAAGGCTATGGAGCACCTGCTCGCAGCTGTATCAAGCCGAGTACCTTCGTCTTGAGCAGATCCACGGTTCATTAGCCTCCACATCGCCTCGACGAATCTCCGATGGATTTATGTGTCTTGCTGGCCACGCAACAAGACATCAATCGGGAAGAGATCACTCCAGCTGTTCCACGTTATGGTCATCAAGAATGCGCCTTTCCTTGAGAGATTGCTTGTATCGGATCTAGAAGGTCCAACAAAAATCAGGGTCATTAACGCGCCGAAATTGACAGCGCTGGTGTACTCTTCGCCAAATTCTCTAACTCTTTATTGATCCGTAATCGCTCGGTACAGCACTCATCTTCTTCTCCGCCTTCTTGAAATTCACATTTTAATTTCTTCTTGATGTATTTACGACCGCCTTCCGAAAATGATTCCCACAAGCTTGACCCAGTCCATGCGCATAGTGAAGATCTTAGCACTAAAATCTATCGGCCCCAATCTGGATCAAGTTGTTGGATTCCTTACATGCTTTCCATGCACGGAGGAGCTACTCATCGAGGTGAAACTTCTTTCCTATTAGTAAACGGTAATCACAACGTAGCTCAATTTTTTCGTAATTTTCCCAAATTACGATGACAAGTGTAGTGTTCAAAACTACATTTACGCACTGCACCGAAAGAAATGTTTTTAGTATTTTCTCTCACATAATCACCTGCATCATTTTTATGCTGTACTGCTATAGTAGCCTAGGCTAGTCATAGTGGAAAGTAACTTAGACTACTCCATTAACTCTATGGTTACCCTAAGGGCAAGTACTACCCCTGTCCTGGTTTACTCTTCCAATTTTGTAGTATCAAAATTTTACCATAGATTTAGCTGACAAAATGTTAATGCATGTCACTAAGAACTATATCGTTGGATTCGTATTAGAACATAATTTCAAATGGTGTAATTTTTAGTGACATGCATTGGCATTTCCTTAGGTAAATCTATGGTCAAAATTTTATACTAAATACGAGAGTATTCCTCCGTCTCCAAAATTCTTGTCTTACATTTGATTAGATACGGATGTATCTAACACTAAAATGTAACTAGATACATCCGTATTTAGATAAATTTAAGACAAGAATTTTGGGACGGAGGGAGTACAAAAGTGGGCTATGTAGGCCAAAACACGTGCCAAATTCACTTGTGATGCATTTGGCATCGATGCCCTCCATTGCTCACCGGTGCCCCAATCTGGATCACCTACTTTGCTCGGTGCCAAATTAACTCACGCAATGAAAAACACTGCGTGGGAGAGAGAGAGGACCGAGGCAATAAAAAAAACACTTGTTTGGGAGAGTGAGAGGTTGGTGTAGTTGGTTTGATTGATTTGTTTATACATGTGGGTCTGTGTGCACAGCGGTGCCAACTCTCTCACATCGCGAGAGCGGTGCCAAAATCTTTTGATTTGACATCGATGTGTATTATGTGGCATACTTTTGCGAAATATGGCATCGGCCACATAGTGGAAGGCAACAAATGCCCAAGCTCTTCACGTGCTCCTAGTTAAATGAGAGGAAACTAAAAGATAGAGAGAGAGAGAGAGAGAGAGAGAGAGAGAGAGAGTGAAAAAATATCACTAGCCAGCCAACCCTATCGTATGAGAGAATGATATTGGTACCTCTTGATGACACGGCAATCTTATGCAGCCAGCTGCTCTAATATGTTCTCTTCTTTTGCAGATAAAAAAAAGACCCGAAAGTGAAAAATGTGATGCACTATAACAATATCATCGAATGCCTTGATCTCCATCTACCAGAAACTGATTTGATCGACTACCGAGGCAGCACATCTGAGATTAAATTGGCCAGGTTCTTTGTTCTGGAGGCAAGCGTGCTCAAGGTAATGAGGTTTGGCGCTCTCTGGCGCAACAATGAATGGCGTGCTGATCACGGCAAGCGTCTAAGCCTAAATGATAAAGTCTCCGCAGAAGCTGAATTTGTTTTTGAAACATCAAGTGGCCAGAGACTCGAAAACTTATTTGCCCATTAGTGACTTGTCAGGGCGGTGGATTTTAGTTTGTACGATAATGCTGCATCCACCTAAAGTAACGAAAGTTCTTACGTAAACTTCCTAGTAATTTCCTCTTCCTAGGTGCAGCATTACTCCTAACATTTGTAATATCAGTTTGAAACTTGTAATATTGCCGTGTCCTATTCCTGCGTTTTCAAAATCTTGCGAATCAAACAGGTCCTGAGTTGGTGATGATGTTGTGCCTCCCATCTATCACCAATAGCCATCGGATCTAGATCGGGCGCATACAAACCAAGCTTCTCCATTTTTGCAAAAAGATGCCCGCACTTGTTCCCTATTTACAAACAACTCCTTGTATCTCACAATCTGCCTTATCTCCTCCCCACCACATCTAGAAGGCCGTGGAAAAATCTGGCGCGATGGCCGCTGCCGGTGCCGTCCACCCCCAATCTTGGTGTTCCATGCAATGCACGGGCATTTACGCACGAGAAATTATGTCGAACAGGGCTAGTTGTAAGCAGGCTAGCTCTACAGCCATGATGATAGTGACTGCAGACGGTGAGGCTGACTATGGAATGCCGAACACGGCGCCTGTACTCAGGTGTCATCTTCGGCGCAGGGTCTTGTCACTTCACTGTGAGGAGCAGCACGTAATAATTTGACCAACGGGTAGTACAGTGCTAGTACTCCTAGGAGTACTACATTGCTAGTACTACTACTAGTAATAGTAGCACCACCGTCAGGATTTAGGAGTACTACCACGTCCATCTGGATTTTAGTATTTGTCTAGCAATATCTAGTAATGCATGTCGCAAAAAATGTACTACTCCCTCTGTAAATAAATACTATGGTGACAACCTCTTCGACGACCGGTGGCCTCGAGATCGCCCGCCGCCGTACGGCCGAATGTCCACTCGAGGCCAAGCTTCATTGCCGCAGAACGCTGGCGCAGCAAGACACCATCGACATAATCACCCACGTCTACGTGCATGCAAGAGGAGGACGATAGGACGCTGGCCTTCTTGGACCGCAGGGCAACCTTGGACGGCATTGTTCAGAAGCACGTTGAGCTCGCCGCCAACGCCACTGCTCCTCACACGTCGGTTGGTGACCCGGCGCACTAGGGCGTGAGGATGTCGTTGATGGATCCGTATGTATTTTTATCTTTCCGCCAATCCATGTAGTAGTATATGATACTACAGTAATTATCTTACCTTTCGCATCAACTTCATAATTTTCGTACGTACTCCATGCATGAACAGCGCCAGAACCAAACTTCTCATTACTCTATCGATCGCGCCATGGAGCAGAACCAAATTTTACAAGTTACGAGTTCAAAAGGAAAAGCCTGCCATGTTCGCATCGCACGCCCACACGGTTGGTCCGGCACGCCGCTCAAGCGGGAATGCGTGCGGTGTTGCATTTTCACTTACAAGTGGGACCGTAGTTGAGCAAACCGACTATCGGCAAACCCCCATCCCGCCCAATGCGCGATGGCTGAAAAAACAGGAGGGAGAAGAGATGGCTGTAGCACTGACTCCAAGAAAATTGGTGTCGGATGGGACTCGCATGGGTGGCGTGTACCTTACTGCTAGACGTGAATGCTAGTTATGGCCCATCCCACCTGATGTCTACTACGCAACCTTCTTCTTGTAGACGTTATTGGGCCTCCAAGTGTAGAGGTTTGTAGGACAGTAGCAAATTTCCCTCAAGTGGATGACCTAAGGTTTATCAATCCGTGGGAGGCGTAGGATGAAGATGGTCTCTCTCAAGCAACCCTGCAACCAAATAACAAAGAGTCTCTTGTGTCCCCAACACACCCAATACAATGGTAAATTGTATAGGTGCACTAGTTCGGCGAAGAGATGGTGATACAAGTGCAATATGGATGGTATATATAGGTTTTTGTAATCTAAAAATATAAAAACAGCAAGGTAACAAGTGGTAAAAGTGAGCGTAAACGGTATTGCAATGATAGGAAACAAGGCCTAGGGTTCATACTTTCACTAGTGCAAGTTCTCTCAACAATAATAACATAGATAGATCATATAACAATCCCTCAACATGCAAGAAAGAGTCACTCCAAATCCACTAATAGCGGAGAACAAACATAGAGATTATGGTAGGGTACGAAACCACCTCAAAGTTATTCTTTCCAATCAATCCGTTGGGCTATTCCTATAAGTGTCACAAACAGCCCTAGAGTTTGTACTAGAATAACACCTTAAGATACAAATCAACCAAAACCCTAATGTCACCTAGATACTTCAATGTCACCTCAAGTATCCGTGGGTATGATTATACAATATGCATCACACAATCTCAGATTCATCCAACCAACACAAAAGTACTTCAAAGAGTGCCCCAAAGTTTCTACCGGAGAGTCAAGAAAACTTGTGCCAACCCCTATGCATGGGTTCATGGGCGGAACCCGCAAGTTGGTCACCAAAACATACATCAAGTGGCACGTGATATCCCATTGTCACCACAGATAAGAACGGCAAGACATACATCAAGTGTTCTCATAAAACACTCAATCCGATAGGATAACTTCAAAGGGGAAACTCAATCCATTACAAGAGAGAAGAGGGGGAGAAGAAACATAGGATCCAACTATAATAGCAAAGCTCGGGATACATCAAGATCGTGCCATAGAGGGAACACGAGAGAGAACACGAGAGAGAGAGAGAGAGAGAGAGAGAGAGAGAGAGAGAGAGAGAGAGAGAGAGAGAGATCAAACACATAGCTACTGGTACATACCCTCAGCCTTGAGTGTGAACTACTCCCTCCTCGTCATGGAGAGCGCCGGGATGATGAAGATGGCCACCGGTTATGGGTTCCCCCTCCGGCAGGGTGCCGGAACGGGCTCCCGAGACGTTTTTGGTGGCTACAGAGGCTTGCGGCAGCGGAACTCCCGATCTAATCTCTGTTCTGGAAGTTTTTCGATACGTAGGTATATATGGGTGCAGGGGTACGTCGGTGGAGCTACGGGGGGCCCAGGAGGCAGGGGGAACGCCCTAGGGGGTGGGCGAGCCCTCCACCGTCGTGAGCACCTCCCTTCTTTCCTGACGTGCACTCCAAGTCCATCGGGTGGCTTTCCTTCCAAAATTAACTTCTCCAGTTGATTCCATTCCGTTTTGACTCCGTCTGATATTCCTTTTCCTCAAAACACTGAAATAGGCATAAAACAGCAAATCTGGGCTCGGCCTCCGGTTAATAGGTTAGTCCCAAAAATAATATAAAAGTGGATAATAAAGCCCAATATAGTCCAAAACAGTAGATAATATAGCATGGAGCAATAAAAAATTATAGATACGTTGGAGACGTATCAGGCATCCCCAAGCTTAATTCCTGCTCGTCCTCGAGTAGGTAAATGATAAAAAAGATAATTTTTGATGTGGAATGCTACTTGGAATAATTTCAGTGTAATTCTTCTTAATTGTGGTCTGAATATTCAGATCCGAAAGATTCAAGACAAAAGTTCATATTGACATAAAAATAATAATACTTCAAGCATACTAACAAAGCAATTATGTCTTCTGAAAATAACATGGCCAAAGAAAGTTATCCCTACAAAATCATATAGTCTGGCTATGATCTATCTTCACCACACAAAGTATTTCAATCATGCACAACCCCGATGACAAGCCAAGCAATTGTTTCATACTTTAACATTTTCAAAACTTTTTCGATCTTCACGCAATACATGAGCGTGAGCCATGGATATAACACTATATGTGGAATAGAATGGTGGTTGTGGAGAAGACAAAAAGAGGGGAAGATAGTCTCACATCAACTAGGCGTACCAACGGGCTATGGAGATGCCCATCAATAGATATCAATGTGAGTGAGTAGGGATTGCCATGCAACGGAAGCACTAGAGCTATAAGCATATGAAATCTCAACAAAAGAAACTAAGTGGGTGTGCATCCAACTCGCTTGCTCACGAAGACCTAGGGCATTTTGAGGAATCCCATCATTGGAATATACAAGCCAAGTTCTATAATGAAAATTCCCACTAGTATATGAAAGTGACAACATAGGAGACTCTCTATCATGAAGATCATGGTGCTACTTTGAAGCACAAGTGTGGTAAGAGGATAGTAGCATTGTCCCTTCTCTCTTTTTCTCTCTTTTTTTGTTTTATTTTTTTATTTGGGCCTTTTCTCTTTTTTTATGGCCTCTTTTCTTTTCCTTTTTTCTATTTTTCGTTCGAAGTCTCATCCCGACTTGTGGGGGAATCATAGTCTACATCATCCTTTCCTCACTGGGACAATGCTCTAATAATGATGATCATCACACTTTTATTTACTTACAACTCAAGAATTACAACTCGATACTTAGAACAAAATATGAGTCTATATGAATGCCTCCGGCGGTGTACCGGGATATGCAATGAATCAAGAGTGACATGTATGAAAGAATTATGAATGGTGGATTTGCCACAAATACGATGTCAACTACATGATCATGCTAGCAATATGACAATGGTGGAGCGTGTCATAATAAACGGAACGGTGAAAAGTTGCATGGCAATATATCTCGGAATGGCTATGAAAATGCCATGATAGGTAGGTATGGTGGCTGTTTTGAGGAAGGATATGGTGGGTGTATGATACCGGCGAAAGGTGTGCGGTATTAGAGAGGCTAGCAATGGTGGAAGGATGGGGAAAGTGCGTATAATCCATGGACTCAACATTAGTCATGAAGAACTCATATACTTATTGCAAAAATCTACAAGTTATCAAAGCAAAGTATTACGCGCATGCTCCTAGGGGGATAGATTGGTAGGAAAAGACCATCGCTCGTCCCCGACCGCCACTCATAAGGAAGACAATCAATAAATAAATCATGCTCCGACTTCATCACATAACGGTTCACCATACGTGCATGCTACGGGAATCACAGACTTTAACACAAGTATTTCTAAAATTCACAACTACTCAACTAGCATGACTCTAATATCACCATCTTCATATCTCAAAACAATCATCAAGCATCAAACTTCTCTTAGTATTCAACACACTCATCAGAAAGTCTTAACTATTTTTGAATACCTAGCATATTAAGATTATTTAAGAAAATTACCATGCTATTTAAGACTCTCAAAATAATATAAGTGAAGCATGAGAGTTCATCTATTTCTTCAAAATAAAACCACCACCGTGCTCTAAAAGATATAAGTGATGCACTTGAGCAAACAACAAACTACTCCGAAAGATATAAGTGAAGATCAATGAGTAGTCGAATAATTATACAACTATGTGAAGACTCTCTAACATTTAAGAATTTCAGATCTTGATACTTTATTCAAATAGCAAGCAAAACAAAATAAAATAACATGACGCTCCAAGCAAAACACATATCATGTGGTGAATAAAAATATAGCTCCAAGTAAAGTTACCGATGAACGAAGACGAAAGAGGGGATGCCTTCCGGGGCATCCCCAAGCTTAGACGCTTGGTTATCCTTGAATATTACCTTGGGGTGCCTTGGGCATCCCCAAGCTTAGGCTATTTCCACTCCTTATTCCATAGTCCATCGAATCTTTACCCAAAACTTGAAAACTTCACAACACAAAACTTAACAGAAAACTCGTGAGCTCCGTTAGCGAAAGAAAACAAACACCACTTCAAAGTACTGTAATGAACTCATTATTTATTTTTATTGGTGTTAAACCTACTTTATTCCAACTTCTCTATGGTCTATAAACTATTTTACTAGCCATAGAGTCATCAAAATAAGCAAACAACACACGAAAAACAGAATCTGTCAAAAACAGAACAGTCTGTAGTAATCTGTAACTAACGAAAACTTATAGAACTCCAAAACTTCTAAAATAAATTGGTGGACTTGAGGAATTGGACTAGTAATCATCTGCAAAAATAATCAACTAAATAGCACTCCCCAGTAAAAAGTTGAAGCTAATCTCGTGAGCGCTAAAGTTTCTGTTTTTTACAACATGATCATAAAGACTTCACCCGAGTCTTCCCAAAGGTTCTACTTGGCACAAACACTAATTAAAACACAAAACCACATCTAAACAGAAGATAGATGGATTATTTATTCCTATACAGAACCAAAAAGCAAGAAACTAAAATAAAATTGGGTTGCCTCCCAACAACCGTTGTCGTTTAACGCCCCTAGCTAGGCATGATGATTTCAATGATGCTCACATAAAAGATAAGAATTGAAACATAGATAGAGCATCATGAAGAATATGACTAGCACATTTAAGTCTAACCCACTTCCTATGCATAGGGATTTTGTGAGAAAACAACTTATGGGAACAATAATCTACTTGCATAGGAAGGTAAAACAAGCATAACTTCAAAACTTTAAGCACATAGAGAGGGAACTTGATATTATTGCAATTCCTACAAGCATATATTCCTCCCTCATAATAATTTTCAGTAGCATCATGAATGAATTAAATAATATAACCAGCCCCTAAAGCATTCTTTTCATGATCCACAAGCATAGAAATTTTATTACTCTCCACATAAGCAAAATTCTTCTCCGGGATAGTGGGAGTGTCATAAGAGACTTGAATACTATAAATTGTTTCCACATTAACAGAGTATTGTTCATAGAAAGAGTACTCATAATCATGACAAGTTTTATAAATATAATCATCACTACTCTTTATAGCATAAGTTTTATCACAATAATCATCATAAGTAGCAACTTTGTTCTCATCATAATCGATTGAAACCTCTTCCGAAATAGTGGATACATCACTAAATAAAGTCATGACCTCTCCAAATCCACTTCCATAAATATTATAAGATTCAACATCCTCCAATATTGTGGGATCACTACTTCCTAAAGTTGACACTCTTCAAAACCCACTTTCATAAATATAATCATCGTAGGTAGAAGGCATGCTATCATCATAACTACTTTGCATATCTTTTTTCTCGAATATGCACGAGTGTGCATATCATATATTAAAGAAGGAAAGGCATAGATGCCTCCACCAGTTAATTACAAGCGTGGCGATTGCTCACACATATGTACACACCACTCCACCTAGTACACAAATACTACTACTCCTCACTAATCCACCTCGCTAAACCCGCAAACACGAAGTCAACATTTCCTTTCATAAGTCCCGAACGCGCCCAAGTCCTTCCTTCCGTCTCTATTCTATGCATGAGCTGGTGAAGCGACGGCAGCTCTCCATCAAACACTACCGTGTTCCGATGCTTCCACAGCTCCCATAGTGACAATAGTAGGATAGCATGCAGATCTTTTGTGCCCATCGTATTCAACCGTTGCTTCGTACATAGCCAAGATTTTAGTGAATCTTGCGGCGTTGGTGTCCACTCCGGCTTCACCAACGCCGTGCAGACCGCCTCCCACATCGTTCTGGCGAAGACACATGTTAGCAGCACATGGTCTATTGTCTCCTCCTCTTGGTCACAAAGTGGGCACTTATCCTGGTGCGGCAACCCTCTTCTAGCAAGCCTGTCTGACGTCCAACATCTGTTGCGCAAAGCCAGCCACGTAAAGAACTTACATTGCGACGGAGCTCTTGATTTCCACGTTAACTCTGCACTCGGAATCACCTCCCGGCCCCAAAACTTGGCAGCGTACGCTGATCGCACAGAGTATTGCCCACTTGCTTCCCAGGACCAAGTGAAAACGTCCTGCCCAGTCTCCATAGGTTCCCATGCCTGCACTCTTTGCGAAAGCTCCAAGAACTCCTGCAATGCATTTGGGTCCGTGTCGGGGTTGATGCAGAAGCCCAAGAGCCATTCGACATCACCTGCCCTAGCCGGCTCATCCTCCTAACACGGCTTGGGACCAAGCTGTAGATGGTCGGTGCTACTTCCTGAATCCTCCGCCCATCAAGCCATCTATCCTCCCAGAAAAGCGCATCCACATCATCATGCGGCGTGCACCTTGTTGCCGCTTGAAAGATTTGCATCGAGTCCCTAGGCACTTTGATCTGAAACTCACTCCATGGTCTATCCTTGTCCGTCCTTTGCAGCCAAGGCCATCTAGCTTGCATTGCCACATTCAACCATCTCAGGTTGGGCAACCCAAGGCCTCCTGCCCATTTAGGGGCACACACCACATCCCAAGCAACCGCACAGTTTCCACCATTTGCTTCCCCTTTCCCACACCACTAGAAACCTCCACAAACCTTATTCATGGCTGTCACTGTCTTGATAGGAAGATCCAATGCCATCATAGCATGTATGGGCATCGCACATAGAACAGATTGCACCAATGTAAGCCTACCACTTTTAGGCATGAGGGAAGCCTTCCACTTTGGCAGCTGATTTGCCATCTGATCCACCAGATATTGTAGTTGTGTTGCTGATTGCTTTCTTATGGACAAAGGCAGCCCAAGGTAACGCACCGGGAAAGCTCCCACTGGACAGCCAAGCTCCTCACTCGCCATAGCTATGCATTGTTCCGAACTACTTTGCATATCAAAACTTGAGAGGCTAAAAATATCATCATTATTAAACATAGCTTCCCCAAGCTTGTGGCTTTGCATATCATTAGCATCATGGATATTCAAGGAATTCATACTAATAACATTGCAATGATGCTCATCATATAAATATTTAGTGCCAAACATTCTAATGCATTCTTCTTCTAACACTTTGGCACAATTTTCCTTTCCATCATACTCACGAAAGATATTATAAAGATGAAGCGTATGAGACAAACACAATTCCATATTTTTTTTGGTAGTTTTCTGTTATAAACTAAACTAGTGATAAAACAAGAAACTTAAAGATTTGATTGCAAGATCTAAAGATATACGTTCACTTACCTAGCCTCAGCGGCAACGGCGCCAGAAAAGAGCTTGATGTCTACTACGCAACCTTCTTCTTGTAGACGTTGTTGGGCCTCCAAGTGCAGAGGTTTGTAGGACAGTAGCAAATTTCCCTCAAGTGGATGACCTAAGGTTTATCAATCTGTGGGAGGCGTAGGATGAAGATGGTCTCTCTCAAGCAACCCTGCAACCAAATAACAAAGAGTCTCTTGTGTCCCCAACACACCCAATACAATGGTAAATTGTATAGGTGTACTAGTTCGGCGAAGATATGGTGATACAAGTGCAATATGGATGGTAGATATAGGTTTTTGTAATCTGAAAATATAAAGACAGCAAGGTAACAAGTGGTAAAAGTGAGCGTAAACGGTATTGCAATGATAGGAAACAAGGCCTTGGGTTCATACTTTCACCAGTGCAAGTTCTCTCAACAATAATAACATAGAAAGATCATATAACAATCCCTCAACATGCAACAAAGAGTCACTCCAAAGCCACTAATAGCGGAGAACAAATGTAGAGATTATGGTAGGGTACGAAACCACCACAAAGTTATTCTTTCCAATCAATCCGTTGGGCTATTCCTATAAGTGTCACAAACAGCCCTAGAGTTCGTACTAGAATAACACCTTAAGATATAAATCAACCAAAACCCTAATGTCACCTAGATACTCCAATGTCACCTCAAGTATCCGTGGGTATGATTATACGATATGCATCACAAAATCTCAGATTCATCCAACCAACACAAAAGTACTTCAAAGAGTGCCCCAAAGTTTCTACCGGAGAGTCAAGAAAACCTGTGCCAACCCCTATGCATAGGTTCATGGGCAAAACCCGCAAGTTGGTCACCAAAACATACATCAAGTGGCACGTGATATCCCATTGTCACCACAGATAAGCACGGCAAGACATACATCAAGTGTTCTCATAAAAGACTCAATCCGATAGGATAACTTCAAAGGGGAAACTCAACCCATTACAAGAGAGAAGAGGGGGAGAAGAAACATAGGATCCAACTATAATAGCAAAGCTCGGGATACATCAAGATCGTGCCATAGAGGGAACACGAGAGAGAACAGAGAGAGAGAGAGAGAGAGAGAGAGAGAGAGAGAGAGAGATCAAACACATAGCTACTGGTACATACCCTCAGCCCCGAGGGTGAACTACTCCCTCCTTGTCATGGAGAGCGCCGGGATGATGAAGATGGACACCGGTGATGGGTTCCCCCTCCGGCAGGGTGCCGGAACGGGCTCCCGAGAGGTTTTTGGTGGCTACAGAGGCTTGCAGCGGCGGAACTCCCGATCTAATCTCTGTTCTGGAAGTTTTTCGATACGTAGGTATATATGGGTGCAGGGGGTACGTCGGTGGAGCTACGGGGGCCCCACGAGGCAGGGGGCGCGCCCTAGGGGGGTGGGCGCGCCCCCCACCGTCGTGAGCACCTCCCTTCTTTCCTGACGTGCACTCCAAGTCCATCGGGTGGCTTTCCTTCCAAAAATAACTTCTCCAGTTGATTTCGTTCCGTTTTGACTCCGTCTAATATTCCTTTTCCTCAAAACACTGAAATAGGCATAAAACAGCAAATCTGGGCTGGGCCTCCGGTTAATAGGTTAGTCCCAAAAATAATATAATGGTGGATAATAAAACCCAATATAGTCCAAAACAGTGGATAATATAGCATGGAGCAATCAAAAATTGTAGATACGTTGGAGACGTATCACCACCCCAGCATATCGAGCCTATATCGAGGTACGTAGAACAAATTTCCTGCAGTCCGTGCTCAGCACTCCTGTATCTCTCTTCTCAGCCAGCCAGCGGACGCGCGGAGCCCATCGTCTGTTTGCTCACATGCGGTCACACATGTCAGTGAAAACGCAAGCGGACCCACTGAACCTGCACATCTTTCACCTCTACGTGTTGGTGATGAAAAACAAATCCAAGAAAGATCTTCGGTGGCTGCTTTTGGAGTTACTCAGGAGTAGTAAGATTCTATTTACAGTTTAACCCAAGATGCACATCTCGTGGCTTCAACTACCACTCTATTTTCTTTCATGACACGACCTGTATGCTGGATGTCCCACGTGTCGGCAAAAGGAGGAAGAACCCGACCAAATCTTTGGTTGTGCTCTCAGATTAGACTAGTTGTGCTAACTTAAAAAATTATTATTTACTCCCTCCGTTCCAAAATACTTGACTTCCATTTGTCCAAAAATGGATGTACCTATATACTAAAACATGTCTAGATACATATATGTTTTGACAAATAGAAGGCATGTATTATGCAACGGAGAGAGTAGAATGGATGCAGGTTTTTGTATTGGGAATAAGAGTACATCCATATATTGATAGAGCGCAATTTAGAAGATGTTCTATCACTTTTAGCTAGCACAGAGGCTATAGATGAGATTAGTGCACTTGTTGATACTCCTACTTGGTATGCGTGCTGCTGCTTAGACGCAGAGAAAAACGGACCGGAGGGAGTACTAGAATAGAGGCTAGACATGAGACTAGATGCGAGGAAGCAACATCTACTTCTTTACACTCGAAGAAGAAAGAAGCACGCAAGATCGAGCCTCCAAGATCAACAATGGATGCATCGAGAAGGCACTAATCCAACTTACAGGAGTAGTAAAATGTATTCTTGTGGTTCTTGTTTTCTTTGGTCTTGCTTTTCTAGTCAAAATTATCATTGGAATTCGTGCAAAACGAAGGTCCGTTTGGGGTCGTGCGTTGCAGTTGGCTTTACAAGTGGGACCGCAGTTAAGGAAACCGACTATCGGCAAACCCCCACCTCGCCTGCCAAGCGTGATGGCTGAGTTAGAGAAACGATGAGGTTGAAGGATTGCTCTAGCACGGACTCCAAGAAATATGGTATCGATGGAAGTTGTCTTTGGTGGCGTGTGCACTCACAGGCGTGAATGCTTGTTCGACCCATGCCACCCTACTACTCCTACTACTTACTATATAGTACCACTAGTATCGAGGATTCGAGGTGCTGGTTACGTAGTACAATATGGCTACAAAAAAACACCCATACGATCATAAAGCATGTGAAGCTAGTACAAATAGTGTACTACTATTGTTGATTGGCCTCATCCGATAACCTGTTGCAATGCACATACAATTATGTATTCCGAAAATATTTTTTTGCCTCATCGCACCACTCACTCACAGAAGCAACTCAAAATCCATTCATAAATTTAGTAAGTTTATCACAGGCATATCATTTTATTACATACAACAGGTCATCAACCCACGTCGACAACGAGGATACATTATAAATACTAAAGTTTTCACCACACAACAAATAACAAGCAATGAAATGAACTTCAACTCAACCATTCCTCGGAGTTGGAAGCGCTTGCTTTGAACCACAAGTGATTCTCTCGACGGGCCATCCATTGTCGATCCGGAGACCAACGCAGGATGATCATCCAGTGAAGCGGCCTACTATATCAATGCCGGGGTAGGGAACCACCCAAATGTCCGAGGTATAGACATAGTTGCTTCTCATAAATGGTAGTAATGTTGTGTCAACAGCAGTTGATCGCCTTTCACCATCATTGGATAGTTTTGTCCAAGGAAGAGCGAGTTTTCTCCAAGACTATCAATTACATACCAGGAGAAGGAGTTGGCGCTAGCACACTAGTATCCATCCCGAATACCATGCAACAGGTGTTGGAATAGGTCCGGAGAGTGCGACCATGGGAGACTACACCTGCTTCCTTAGCAGTAACATCATCAGTGGGCTGTATACACACGAGAAGAGGTGATCCACCGGAATTAGTTGCCAGGCGCCAAATAGTATATGGGCGTTGCTCGTGATCATCACCATCATCATCTCCCCCTTGGTTATAAAAATCTTCAAGTATAGGTGGTGGAATGTTCACAGGACCTTGGAAACACAAGAAGAAGGTTAATTAGTAAGGATGGCCATAGTGGGGGTAACATAAGTAGTATCATGCACATGGGACTCGCAAACATGCTTATGTGGCAGGAAATTAAGGAAGAGATTGATGGTTATAGTAACATAGTTAGATACCGTAACATAATAAATTTGATGCTACTATGTGTCATGCATGGCAATAAATGTGACCACCTATGATACTAATCTAAGATACTATGCACTAAAGGGAAACTTGCTAACCCGCATGCATGTGGACGAAACAATTATAATTATGGTGGAAGACAAACGTACCGAAACAACGAGGATGCCATGCAAAAACAGTGCCACGAGTGGTGGCAGCAAACACAAGGCCCTCGTATTGAATTGCATCACAGTACTCATCCGTGTACAGAAACTGAGTTTTGAGCAATATCCATCCAGTCAAACCACTGAGGATGGCAAAAAGCTTGTTGAAGATAGCAACAACTTCATAGTTATTGTAATTCCAAGAGCGGTTGGGGACTCGAGAAATTGCTATCTTCCGTATAAGACAGTCACCATGATTGTATTTGAACGTGCGTACAATACCGGTGTGCTCAACCTCTGGGCAGTCTGCAGAGATTTTTGGAAGTGGAACCCGGTCACGAGTGTACACATTCACAAGTTCCCACTTGCAGTTGGACCCAATGTAAACAACCCAATCTCCATTTGCGCCTGCCCAAGCCTTGCCCTCAAGCGATGGCATCTTAACATCACACGTATCATTATCAAGCGGCATCAACTTGCACAGGGCGAGGCCTCCGTCATGACGGCGCCAGTCATCAGGGTCACGGCGAAGAAGATAGGGGAGATCAAACCGCTCCTTGACTCTTGGGTTCCTTGTAATGATGTTATTAATTGAGTCGAGAATGGGCTTGAACGAACCTGCCATGCTAGCCGAGGTGATGACGTCGCACCGATCAATGAGTTCCTCCACCACGTCATCTTTCAGATCGGGGCAAGAATAACGGGGTCATTTCCGTCCTGTTCCCTCCATGGAGAGGACGATCGAACAATGGCAGAAGAAAGGGTGAAGGGCTGAAGGAGAATGGAGGAGGGAGAGGAAGAGCGTGCGACAGCAGTTCAAAATCTAGAGGGAAAGGCGAAGAGTCAGTGGACGGTTGCCAGTTTGCCATGGTTCACGAAGGGGCGCCCCGGCCTACACGTCGGTTTGGAAATACTCCTACTACTCGCCATCGTCTCACTGATATGTGGAACGGGACCACATGTCAACGAAACATGGTGTGTAATTTCTCGTGTAAAATGTGATCTGGCCACATTGGCCCGAGGTGCCGCATTAGTTATCGAGCTTTATTTTTTTAATGGCGTGCCGTTCAGTTTTGAAACACGACTAACTGGTACTGTACGCAGAGAAAATATAAACTACTCTACCACTATTCCACCTCCAGTGCTAGTAGTATAAAGAAGATATATAGGCTGGAACTTCAGCGCTTTCTTGCCAAGGGCTGCCCACTTGCTTCTCACACTACCACCCTCTCTATAGATCTAAAAAAGACGGCCCCTCTCTCCCTTCTCACCGGTGGTCACAGATCCGCCGGGGAAGAAAAGGGCGTGCAGCGTTGACGCACTCGTCGTCCGCGAGTGAGGTCACGCACTGACGACAAGGCCATGCACTCAGACCTAGCGCCCGTGCGGGATGGCCTCCGTCCCCAAGCTCGCTGCCGTAGTGTGTGCGGAGGACGACGACCACGAGTGAAGCCACTTCCCGCCGACCCTCAGTATGCTACCTCTTTTCGAACCATACCCTTGTTCTATTGCCCCATCTGGCACGTCGTTGCATATGGATCTTTTTCCACTCCACCATCTTCCCAATTTGCTATCCTCTGCTTTGTTGGCCACGCAGACGAAAACCATAATTTGCACTATTAAAGGAAACCCTACTTCATGCAGACTAATGCATGTCTGGGTTGAATAAGGAAAGGAAGGGAGACTGTCTTGTCCAAGAGAGTAGGCATCGAACCGCATCTAGGTTGAAAAGGGAAAATCAGTAGCTAAGGAACAGTCTCGTGTCTCTTGGTTGAAGAAGGGTAGAAAGGCATGACAACGCAATAGAGAATGACAGGTCGATCGGTTTGTTGTCCTCACATAGGAAAAAGGTGGCTAAAGAGAACAAAATGGGACGTAATCCACATATGCTGCTCGGATATTTGTTGCTCAGGCAACCATACCTCCCTCACCACTCTGCGTTCGTGGAGGTACATCGTCTTGTGCGCCTATCGTCCGAATGGGTCTCCCATGCTCTTATTGACACTTTTTTTGTTGTTACTATAACGCCAGCAGTCAAGTCAAGCAATGCTACTGCTAAAGTAATGCCACATTTAACTAATGCCGCTCTCAGTCTAATGCCACAGATAAATTTAAGCAGCGATATTTAATGTCACTGGATCATTTCAGGGTTAGCTGTTGATTGTGGATGTATTAAAGATTTTGCAGCTAAGGCATTCTAATGTTGTTGCACAGCCGGTATACCAATGATGAAACTTGTTACTACCTTCAGATTTTTGCACTGTTAATGCTTATAGATTACATACCTCACTTTTATGAGATAAGTTAATTTTTTTGTAAAGTGTCACCAAAATGCCAAGGCGCTGATGTCATTTTATTTTGGTTAAACTGCACAGACAATTATGAAGACAAGAGGAAAGGTCAAGAGTGGGCACCTCCTCCTCCGGCTGTTCTCTTGATTAGATTCGATCAAGTTTTTATGTTTGATCGATTATCAAGATTGGGATAGCAATTTTAAGCCCCCGAGTTCGAAATGATATTTACCTTGGAGGTACATGGTTTGCAATTTTTATACTTTCATTATTTAGTAATGCTAGTTACCTTGAGACTTACGTATTTGGTTTAATGCTAATGCACAGCTAGTATACCAATGCTGAAACTTGTTACCTTTACATTTTGTATTGTTAATTCTTATAGAAACCTTCCATGCGAGTTTATTGAAATCTGTTCAAGAAAACCATTGTACTATACCTGTAATAAACTAACTACTCTACTATTGCACTAGCCATTTGGATTAGTGTATATTTGTAGTATTCGAATGGTGTTGCATTAGCGTATGGACATAAATAAAGTGTGGCAAGCTTTCCCAGATATGTGCTCAAGAAAACTACTACCTGTTTTTATAAATATGTAACATCCCAAATTTTCAATTTGGCATGTTATACATAGGTCATCCATGCATATCATATTTTATTGCCTTTTGTTTGCAATCCTCGAAATCCTAAGCAACTCAAGGACCCTCGGAGAGAGTTGGGGATTTTTCGATTTTCATATTTGATTTTTATCAAGTAGTGAAGACGAGGATTTTTTATTTTAATTATTTTCTCTCCGGAAAATATTTCATTTAGAAATAATAAATGAGAGGAGATAATATGACTTCTCCAAAATAATTGAAATACCGGAGGAAAAACGTTAAAATCATTATTTAGATTTTTATTTGATTTATTTGGAATTTTATTTGCCCTAGAAAAAAATTTGCATGTTTTAAAAATTGCATTTCAGGGGCCAAGAAAAGTTCATCGTGTTCTAAATATTTTATTTAGACGGAGAAAACTTGTTTTGGTATTTTTAGATTTTTATTTATTTTTCTAGGATTTTTATAAGTTTAGTGAATGTTTTTTAAAGGACCCATGCCGACCGGGCTAAGGGCCCACCAAGCAGGCAGCCCAGCCACCGAGCCGCCGCCACATTCCCGCGCCGCCACCGCCGTGTCCGACCGGACTCCACCGCCGCCGCCTTGCCCCTCCCCAAGTCGGAGCCCCCACAACCTATATAAGCCCCCACCCCCTCTAGCCATCACCACCACCGAGCCGGGCCGAGCCCGAGCCCCGAGCCGCCGCCGCCCTCGCCTCGCCGCGCCTTGCCGAGCCGCCGCCGCCGCCAGAGGTCGCCGCCGTCGCCTCCGCCGCCACCCAGCGCCCTCGCCGAGTCCCCGCCCTCGCCGAGCCCCGCCGCCCTCGCCCGCCCACGAGTCGCCCGCCACGGACGACCTCGCGGAGGTAGCCACCACCGCCGGTTTTTTAAAGAAAAACCTTCTGTTTTTTTAGAAAAACCCTAGTTCGTTTTTTTATATAGATCGGTTTATTTTGGTTTATTTGTTTAGCGAGCATTCGCTCGTTCGTTCGTTCTAACGAACGTGTTCGTCATTTAGTTTCTGCTAACGAACGTTCATTCGTTTAGCCGTTCGTCGTTTTTCTTTTTATCGGATTTATTCCGCGAATTTTTGATCGTGATTTCTGATCCGATGTTCGAATTAGTATAACTTTTCGCTCGTTTGTCAGAATCAGGCGATTCAAGCGCCTGGAGTTTCATCTCGAAACCCTCTTTCCGAATAGCCAACTCAAACAAGTTTTTGCCTCTGTAAAATTTGACCCTAGTTCAGATTAGTAAACAGATCTTGTTTCTTTCGCCGTGTGAGTTTCGTTGCTCCATTTGGTTTGATTCTTCTTGTGAACCGGAGTTCTTAAGTTGAACTCTCCGGTCAACCGATTTCAGTTGAAGTTTTGTTTGTGCATATTTGCTTGTTGCTTATGTATGCTGTTGTTTGATTGCGATAGAATTCCCGGAGTGCGAAGCGTGTTACTACGAGTCTCTAGGATTCTCGGATCGTCGGCAAGGCAAGTAACACTTTGATCATACTCTTTTCATACCCGGTTTTTATGCATTAGTTTCAACCCTCGCACATTGCATGGTTAGGATGTCATTAATTTGTGGGTTGGGAAGTAGATGATGAGGTAGGAACCTATTGCCCTGTTACTATCAAACCCTTGGGGGTTACTTCTACGTGTTGCCTATATTGCTATGCTATGCTCGTAGACGTGGTTGGGTTTGAGAGTTATTCATGACAGATGTGAGATTGTTAATTAATGGTTAACTTAAGGTGGCAACTTTAATACACATCTGGGTGGATTGAGGCACCTGGGGAACCCAGTGTTGTCTGTTTTGTTTTGGAAACTCCGGGGTATCCGTGTGATTTTCCTATGGACCGCCACCCAGGCTCAAAGGGAACTGATATTATTCATGCTAGAAACTTCCATGTGCAGCCACAAGCTATTATGGGCTCTAGCATAGTTGAGTAAGTTACGTGAAGCTCTTGAAGAGGTAGATCAGCATGTAGTGGGTTGTGTAGGTTTGGTATGGTCTACCCGGAGTAGATAGTTAATGTTTCTGAAAGACTGTGTCTCGGTCATCCGTTTCTCAAACACCATGTAGTGCGAGAAATCAACGGAGGCGATCGAGTCTTGTGGGGAAAAGTCGCAAACCTCTGCAGAGTGTACAATCTAATCATGGTTAGCCGTGTCCCGGTTATGGACAATTCGAGTATCTAGTACTTGAGTATTCACATGTATCTCATCACTCTAAATTAATATTGCTGGGATGTTAATTATTTTAATTGGGATTGAGTTGGGGTTATACCTTCTCAATGATGTTTCAACCACCATGATAGTTAAATTAAAATTTATTCCTTTGATGTAGGGAAAAATTGGCTTTCCATAAATCAGAATCAGAGAGCTTACCACCAGCCAAACATGCATGTAGTGTTAGCATTATTCTGTTATTGCTCTATTGTGTTACATTGCCAGCATATTCCATGTGCTGACCCGTTCTCGGGCTGCAACGTATTATGTTGCAGACTTTTCAGACGAGGAGTAAGGTTCGATAGGTCGTTGCCGTGCAGCTCAGCTATGCCGTTGGAGGTCATGGACTCACTTTATCTTCCAAGCCTTCCGTTGTTATCGTATTAGATGGCCTTAAGCCATATTATTGTAATAAGTTCTCTTTTGAGACATTCGATGTAATAAGTGTGTGATTGCTACTCTGTTATAAATCCTTCGAGTACTGTGTGTGTCAGCATTACCGATCCAGGGATGACACGGAAGCACAGAGACTTGACCATCTGAGGTCGGGTCGCTACAAAATACTAGATTTTTGGGTACTTTAAATTGAACCGCAAAAACGTCTTATATTAAGGAACAGAGGGTGTAGAGTTCACTCAAATTATCCCGGTAAAGCTAGTCACACCTTTGTTAAAATTAATGTTCATTATGTTATCGAAGGAGGTCTGTATATTTGTCTCTAATACCTGTCTACTACATACTCGACATCATGATGTAATGTTAAGTCATTTCCTTTTGTACAGTGTCACTAAATTGTCAAGGCGGTGATGGCATTTTATTTTAGTAGAACTGCACAAAATTTTCTTAAAAGAAGAGGAAAGGTCAGGAATGGCTCAGTTTTTCAGAAAAAACTATGTATGCCTTCATGACATCAGCCGTTGTTGCTTTATTTATTCCTTCAAACAGGTGGTTAGAAATAGTCTTGCTACCTTTTCCCATTAAGAAATTGGAATGCTTATATTTGTGAGTATATGCTTCAACTAGTGCCACTTTTATAGTAATCACACTTTCAATATCTATGCAAACAGGGATGGTCGATTTTAGTGGAGCTGCACAAAAGTCCAACTGGTTCAACATTAGGAGCATGTTTTTTTCCAAACCTTTATATCCAATTGGTGGCACTATGAGCTGTTCATTACGAAGGTACATGGTTTTCTACTATCTTGCTACTCTTTTTGTACTGTCATTAGATAGTAATACTAGTGGTTTGCATGTGAATTTATTGGCAGGGTGGACCTACATTGGAGGTGCAGGACAGGATTCAATGATTGGATGCTCAATTTCGGTTATATCGATTTCACCTCTTCCATCACTGCGAACATGGTGTGGTATATGTTTACTAGCTGCTTGATATTTGTGCAGACAGAGATGTCTGCCCGTTGCTATTTGGCAAACAAACAAAGTGTCCGCAATTTTGGTTGAACTGCACAAGAGAATACTATAGTCACTGCATGCAGTGCCATTTGGAAATAGACACAAAGATTGGATAGTCACTTTATGGACTGCAGAAAAGTAGTACTGTACTATTTACTGGCCAACACTAGGTGCTTCATTGCTTTGGTCTGATTATACAATGGGCATCATTTTCCCTAAGTTAAAGTTTGTATTCCGAAAATAGTATCGCGGTGTGATCGAGAGAAGACCAAATCATATTGCAGTGGATGTTCCTCCATCATGTGGGGTTCATTCTCATGGTTCCAGCTATTGGTGAAACCACTTACGTTTGCAAGAGGAATTGTAGACTTCACAAACAAATTTGTCTTTCATCATCTTGAATGTTGGCCAAGAGAAGCATCCATGTTAGTAGGAAGAACAGATGTTTTTCTAGATCTTTGCTTTTGGAGCTACATATTTGTATATGATCTGTGAATCATTGAGATGCATTAACATGTTGATCTTATGTATGGGAATCGTACTAGTTAGTTTTAGTTGCGACGCAAGATCCGAAGTGGCTGATCTTTGCTTTTGGAGCAACATATTTGTATATGATCTGTGAATCATTGAGATGCATTACGATTACTTATTTCTGTTAGCTCGGTGTTTACAAATTCTTGATCGATCACTAGCTAGGCTACAAATGCGCTCCTGGCAGTTTTATTTGCGACGCAAGATGCGAAGTGGCAGTTTTTTGAATAAAAATGCCTACCTCTGAAGAAACTGACAAGCTACACTATGGATCCTACATGGATAAATAGCGGATCACGCACGTACTACCTCCTTTCCAGTTTGCAGGGCTCAATTCAAGAAACGACCTACTCGATCCTACACGAATAAATAGTGGATCACGCACGTACTAGTACCTCCTTTCCGGTTTGCAGGGCTTAATTCAAACCTCTCACCAACCAAGGTACTCCCTCCGTCCGGGTTTATGAGTCCCGTGAGCAAAGCAGCAAGACCAAGGCATGGCAATAATTAACGGCATGCAGAAGTTTAAGCCTAATTAATTCCAGCGATTTAAGTGGCTGCATGCGTGCCCTCGGCTGCGACTTCGTTGCATGCTACTGCGTGCAGCCTGCGGCGATTCGAGTGCTGCATGCAGCCGCCATAATTAAGGCAGCTAACTCGATGCGAAAAAGATACGCTTTAATTGTTGCGGGCTTTTTAAATCCGTGAAATCATTATTGACAAGGAGGGAGATGATTCGAGTGCACTCGTTTGACCGCCATGCCGGTGTGCGACCCAGACGGGACGGGACGGCACAGTCTTAATTTCAGTTTCCCTAGTTTTCCATGGCAAGATGGCATGCTAAGCCATTATGCATTGAATTCCAATGACCGTCGCGCTACCATCCCCCTATAAGTACTGTTTCCCGGCCTTCTCCAGTGCCTCCGTGACCCAACTCGCCATATCCTCATAAGCCCCCACCGGCCCGACGTCGCTCTCCAAGTCCACCATGTCCCCGCCGTCCGCGGTAGGCGACGCCGGAGGCAGTCACCGCCGGAACTAGTGTTCGGTTTTTCACCGGAAGGCAGATGGAGGGAGGGGGCATTCTATCTGTCTTTAGATGGCAATGCACAGATTGAGGAGTTGTTGGAGCGCTACCGCATGGCGGAGGAGCAGGAGTTGTTGGAGCGCGACCGCCTGGCGAAGGAGCAGCGTATCGCCGATTTGCGCCGCCAGGACATGGAGCAGCAGCGCACCGACGCTCTAAGTCGCGAAAGCGAGCGCCAAGAATCGGGCCGACTACGTGGAGGCGGCGCCCGACAAATAGCCACGAGGCGACGGCACGCACGCGTTCACGACACTGATTTTTACTACCAGCTCGTCAAGTGGGTTTCCGGCTTGGAAGCAAGCTTCGTGGACCACGCCCGGCATGGAAAGGGCCAGCGCGCGAAAGCAACGCCCTATCGCACCTCCGCAAGTCCGGGCGGCGCAGGACGCCGGTGCCGGCGTTGGCGTGTACCGCCGCATCGTCTAGTTAGCTAAGAGTAAGTTAGTACTTGTCTAGTGGGAGTAGATAGTTAACTTGGCTATGATGGTTTTCAACGTGGAAGTTCAATTACTGTATGTGTATCGACACTGTTACTTTGCTCAATGTTGAACTTTCCATTTGAACGTATGGAATGGGCTGTTATTTTTTTAAATGGGTTGTATTTGTCCTCCACGGGTTTAGAGGCTGACTTGTTGGCCTAGCAAGTTGACGCGTACAAAATCAGGAGATGATTGTACGTGGAGAGGATGACAGCAGGGACCCGCCAAGGTCATGGCAGTATGCAAGAAAGTGCCTCCTTATTTCAAGCCAATAAAAAAATGGCTCCTCCTAGTGGATTTCTGACATCTGGGTTCCATGCCATTGTTAACGTAGTCAATAAGCGAGAGAATTGCACTGTGAGCGGCCGACACGAGGACCCAAAGAGCTCGCCCAGTTTTTTTTGTTTTGGGATAATTTGGTAAATGCCTCAGAAATGCCACGCAATTTCCAAACTTTGAAAATGCCATTTCATGCCATTTCTAATGGCATTTTTGAAGTCCGGGGTGGCGATTTTCAAAGTTTGCAAACTCGATGGCGTTTTTCAAAGTTTGCAAAATTGCAAGTGGCATTTTTCAAAGTTTGGAAATTGCAGTGGCATTTTATGAATCGCCATAATTGGAGTGGCATTTATCTAATTTGTTTTGAGACGGGCGGGGTGTCAAGCTGGGCTGTGGGGACAATCTGGCCTATCTAGACAGCCTTTTCTTTTATGTTTACCACAGACCAGCCCAGAGTTTTTTTTTCTTTTTGAAAATGGCTAGCCCAGTTTTTTTGTAATTTGTCAAGTAAGTCACTTTATCAGGCATGTTGGGCTGCAAATCTTTCAAGACGAGGAGAGCTTCATTCGACTGGCCGAGAAAATGGCCTATCAGTAATGAGAAATGGGATGTACATTTTTAAAACACATCACACTGGCAATGAGTTTCAAATATCTTTTTTTCATTTCAAGATTTTAAATTACATTGATTTTTATGCATGGACAATTTATTGGATTTTATATTGATATACATTTATTTTTAAAATCAGTCTGAATGTGACTCGAAATTTCGGGATTAAAAACAGTTCAGACCGCACCGACATATGCAAAATTTCGTATAATTTTTTAACCGTGGCCACAATATGGGCTGTAATGCTAACAAAAAGAATATGGGCTCCAAAAAAACCCGTAAAAATTAGCAAATGGGCTGTAAACTATTTGAAATAATGGCAGATGGGCTGTATGCTGTTTTCCACAGATTTGAGGCTTTCCACAGATGGCCTGTATACTATTGGATGTCCATCCAACGGTCGTCGTGCTTCTTCAATCTCTGCTCTTCCTGCACCAGCCGCTCAAACAAGCGCCGGCGGGACTGCCTGCTCCCTCCTCCCCGCGGTCGGCTGTGCTACCGCATAGGCCTCATCGCCCCATCGTACTCCCATCGCTGGCCTCACCGCCCCACCATACAGACCCGGAGGATCAACCCTAGCCCTTCCAGCCAGCTCATGAGCCACGCGATTCGAATCACGCGCACAATGCTCAAATCTAACATGGCCAAAATTATTACAAATCTCAAAGCAATCATTAAGAATAGGGGCCGCTACTGAATTAACTGAAATGCCTCCTTATTACGCCAAAAAAATAATGATTCCTCCACCGACAGCTAGGACCCACAGAAGGGCCTCTGATTTACGTGAAAAAATGTTCCCCCACGACGTGTCGGACCCACCAGCTATATCTTCGCACGCAAGGAAGTGCCTCCTTATTACGCCCAAAAAAATAAATACCCCCCTACTAGCTGGGACCCACCTGATTGTTGGGCTGACTTGTGGGCCTACTAAGTTGACGGGGACGGAGGGATTTGTCAACTTAGTCAATACTCCAGTGACCGTATGATGTCCATCCAACGGCCATAGTGCTTCTTCAACCTCTGGTCTTCTTGCTCCAGCCGCCCAAAGCAGCGCCGGTCGTGACGCCTGCTCCTGCCTCATGGGGCCCGGCTCCGCGTCATCCCCTTCCTAGGCCTCACCGTCGTCCACCGCCGTGGTGCTCTCGACGCGGCATGGTCAATGTGGTCAAGGACCGACTTCCATCAGAAGAGTACTGTACGTGGAGAGGCTGACAGCTGGGTCCACGGCAGCCGCAAGGAAGTGCCTCCTTATTAAGCGGAAAATAATTATTCCTCCACCTGACAGCGGGGACCCACAGGACGGGCCAACAGTATTTTGCGAAAAAAAATCGTTTCCCCTGACTGCTGGAACCCAACGGACGGGCCACCGTATTTCGCAAAAAAAAACGTTCCCCCCGCTGTCAGCTCAGACCCACCAGAAGTGCCTCCTTATTACGCACAAAAAAATGAATACTCCCCCGGCTAGCTGGGACCCACCTTGGTGGGAGGCTGTCTTGTGGGCCTACTAAATGACGGGGACGAAGGGCTTTCTCAACTTAGTCAATATGAACGATTCTAGCTCCAGTGACCGTACGATGTCCATCCAACGACCGTAGTGCTTCTTCAACCTCTGGTCTTCTTGCTCCAGCCGCCCAAAGCAGCGCCGGTCGTGCCGCATGCTCTTGCCTCCCGTGGCTGGCTGTGCTGCCACGGAGCCCTCACCGCCCCCTACTATTCTCACCGCTGGCCAGGCCCTGCGGCGACGGCAGCCTCACACCGCAGCCAAACCAGTGAACCCTCGTACTCCTCTCCGTGCGGGCTTCCACTGCCGCGTCTTCCCCGGCTCCGCGTCATCCCCTTCCTAGGCCTCGTCGTCGTCCACCGCCGTGGTGCTCTCCGCGCGGCGTGGTCAACGTGGTCAAGGAACGACTTCCATCGGAAGAGTACTGTACATGGAGAGGCTGACAGCTGGGTCCACGGCCACAGCCCAGTTTTTTGTGATTTCCAAGTAAGTCACTTTGTCAGGCCTGTTGGGCTGCAAATCTTTCAAGACGAGGAGAGCTTTCATTCGGCTGGCCGAGAAAATGGCCCATCAGTAATGAGAAATGGGTTGTACATTTTTAAAACACATCAAACCGGCAAGTAGTTTCAAATATATATTTTTCATTTCAAGATTTTAAATTACATTAATTTTTACGCATGGAGAATTTGTTGGATTTTATATTGATATACATTTATTTTTAAAATCAGTTTAAATGTGACTCAAAATTTCGGGATTAAAAACAGTTCGGACTGCACCGAAATATGCAAAATTTCGTATATTTTTTTAACCGTGGCCACAATATGGGCTATAATGCTAACAAAAAGAATATGGGCTCCAAAAAAACCTTAAGAATTAGCAAATGGGCTGTAAATTATTAGAAATAATAGGAGATGGATTGTATGTTGTTTTCCACAGATTTGAGGCTTTCCTAAAAAAAGGTTGACACACAAGCAGTGACGGTTGGATGTCCATCCAACGGCCGTCGTGCTTCATCAATCTCTGCTCTTCCTGCTCCAGCCGCTCAAACAAGCGCCGGCGGGACTGCCTGCTCCCTCCTCCCCGCGGTCGGCTGTGCTGCCGCGCAGGCCTCACCGCCCCACCGTACTCCCATCGCTGGCCTAGCCATCCCTCTACTCACCCACACCTGCTGTTATTCTTCGGCGACGGCAGACGAACCAGTACACCCTCGTACAGTCGTACTCTCCTTCGCGTGGGAAACAACTGCCGAGCCTTCCCTACCTCCGTGATGTCCCCTTCTTAGGCCTCGCCGTCGCCCACTGCCGTGGTGCTCTCGGCGCGGCGTGGTTAATGTGGTCAACGACCGACTTCCATCGGAAGAGTACTGTGCGTGGAGAGAGAGACAGTTGGGTCCACGGCCGTAGCAAGGAAGTGCCTCCTTATTGCGCGCAAAATAATTATTCCTCCACCTGACAGCGGGGACCCACCGGATGGGCCACCATATTTCACGAAAAAAAAACGTTTCCCCCCTGACTGTTGGGACCCATCAGCTACACCTTTGCACGCAAGGAAGTGCGTCCGGGCAAAAAAACGATTCGCCCCCCTGACTGCTGGGACCCACCAGCTACATCTTCGCACGCAAGGAAGTGCGTCCGGCAAAAAACGATTCGCCCCACTGCTGGGACCCACCAGCTACATCTTCGCAGCAAGCAAGTGCTCGATACCGGACCCACCTGGTCGAAACGTACGTAGCGTTGTCATTCTGGTCGCGAACGTGTACGTACATATATACTGGTGGATGTAGAGGCGCGCACGTGTCGTAGTAGAGGCGCGCACGTAGCATGTACACGTACGTACAGCGGCCAGGGTGCAAGAAAGAAAATACGGCCACGTATGTGTACATAGGGGTGGGGTCTCGAACGCCTACTCGCGCATACGTACGGCGAGGGCTCGTGTACATGGCTGGTCGGAACGTAGAAATAGCGTCGTCGTCGTGTTCATGGGGAGGCAACGGAATGCGTCGTGTTCATGGGGAGGCAACGGAATGCGTCGTGTTCATCGGGAGGCAACGAAACGCGTGGGAGCCAAACGGCTCGGTCGGAACGGAATGCGTGGTCGTGTTCATCGGGAGGGCTTGGACGGAACAGGCGATGGAAACGAGGCCTGGCGTACCACAGAACAGAGGAAACGGACCTCCTACGTTCGGAACGGGGTCCTGTTGATCAGGAGGAGTGTGGTGTACCGCAAAACGGAGGAAACAGACCTCCTACGGTCGAAGCAGGGGTCTGTTGATCGGGAGGGTGTGGCGTATCGCAAAACGGATTTAAACGGACTTGTGTTGGAGCGCTATAGTCGAAATGGGGTCATGTTCATCGGGAGGCGTGTGGCGTGCATCGCAAAACGGGACTCCACGGATCTTGTTCATCTCCACCGTCGACCTCCTCCAGCCTCCGCGAACTCCTGCTCATCCAGCCTCCACCGCACGCTACTCCACCGCTCTTGTTCAACCACCCTCCACGGGCACCCTCCACCGTCTACTTTTCATCCAGCCCTCCACACCACGGGTCTGTTCAACCACCCTCCACGGCCACCCTCCACCGTCTCTGTTCATCCAGCCCTCCACACTAAGGGGTCATGTTCATCCGGAGGCAACGCCACCGCTCATCGCTCATCCAAACCCCCCATAGCGCTCACTGTTCATCAATTGATCGGCTTGATTAGCAGCAGCAGCGAAGAATCGCTTCATCGGGTTCGATTAACAACCATCGATCGATCGCTCGGGTTCGATAACGTGAAGCTGCGCTGTCCTTCGGGTTCGATTAGAACCCAACGCCTCACTCGGGTTCGATTAGAGCCAACGCCTACACACACAGCAGCGTCGTACAAGAGAAACGCGCATCGCTTCGCCCCGACCTCCCACCGTAACCGCAACTCCCGAAATTTTCCTCGCCCTCGCTTCTACCACGGTTTTTTCCGTCATGGACGGCCCAAAGAATGTCATGCAGCTGCATCTCCGGACCGCCCAGGACGAAAAGCCCATTTTCTGTCATGATTTTTTGTCATACAAGTAGGAGCCCACCACATCTATGATGATACCGGGTTTTGTCACAATTATCGTCATAGAAGTGTCATATGTATGACAGAAAAAAATTTCGTTCGGCCCAAAATGTCACGGATGTGTCTTTTTTTTTGTAGTGTAAGTAGATGATGGGTTGCTAGAGTGACAGAAGCTTAAACCCTAGTTTATGCATTGCTTCGTAAGGGGCTGATTTGGATCCATATGTTTCATGCTATGGTTAGGTTTACCTTAATACTTTTGTTGTAGTTGCGGATGCTTGCAATAGAGGTTATCATAATGGGATGTTTGTTCAAGTAAGAACAGCACCCAAGCACCGGTCCACCCACATATCAAATTATCAAAGTACCGAACGCGAATCATATGAACGTGATGAAAACTAGCTTGACGATATTTCCATGTGTCCCCGGAGCGTTTTTCCTATTATAAGAGTTTGTTCAGGCTTGTCCTTTGCTACAAAAAGGATTGGGCCACCTTGCTGCTCTTTATTTACTTTTATTAATTTTTGCTCGTTACAAATTATCCTATCACAAAACTATTTGTTACAACTTATTTTAGTACTTGCAGAGAATACCTTCCTGAAAACCGCTTATCATTTCCTTCTGCTCCTCGTTGGGTTCGACACTCTTACTTATCGAAAGGACTACGATAGATCCCCTATACTTGTGGGTCATCAAGACTCTTTTCTGGCGCCGTTGCCGGGGAGTGATGCGCCTTTGGTAGGTGGAATTTGGTAAGGAAAATTTTATATAGTGTGCTGAATTTTACTGTCACTTGTTACTATGGAAAGTAATCCTCTGAGGGGCTTGTTCGGGTATCTTCACCCGTCGATGAAACAAAGAGTTGCTCCTCAACCTACTGAACCTATTGAAAATGAAACTCCTTTTGAAGTTCCTTCGGGTATGATGGAAAAACTGCTAGCTAATACTTTTGTAAGAGATGGAACCAAGCATCCTGATGAACACTTAATATATGTGGATGAGGTTTGTGGATTATTTAGCTTGCAGGTATACCCGATGATGTTGTTAAGAAGAAGGTCTTCCCTTTATCTTTGAAGGGAGATGCATTGACATGGTATAGGCTATGTGATGATACGAGATCATGGAACTACAAAAGATTGAAATTGGAATTCCATCAAAAATATTATCCTATGCATCTTGTTCATCGTGATCGCAATTATATATATAATTTTTGGCCTTGCGAAGGAGAAAGCATCGCTCAAGCTTGGGGGAGGCTTAAATCAATGTTATATTCATGCCCCAATCATGAGCTCCCAGGAGAAATAATTATTCAAAGTTTTTATGCTCGGCTTTCTAATAATAATCAAACCATGCTCGACAATTCTTGTGCTGGCTCTTTTATGATGAAGACTATTGAATTCAGATGGAATTTATTGGATAGAATTAAACGCAACTCTGAAGATTGGGACCTCGACGAAGGTAAGGAGCCAGGTATGACACCTAAGTTTGATTGTGTTAAATCTTTTATGGATACCGATATTTTCCGTAAGTTTAGCACTAAATATGGACTTGACTCTGAGATAGTAGCTTCTTTCTGTGAATCTTTTGCTACTTATGTTGATATCCCCAAGGAGAAGTGGTTTAAATATCATCCTTCCATAGAAGTAAAAGTAGCTGCACCTATTAAAGTTGAAGAAAAGACTGTCATTTATAATGATCCTATTGTTCCTACCTCTTATGTTGAGAAACCACCTTTCCCGGTTAGAATAAAGGATCATGCTAAAGCTTCAATCTGTGGTTAAGTAAAAGCAATATTAGAACTTATACACCTCTGAGCAAGTCAAGTAGAACCTAATATTGCTATTGTTAAAGATCTCTTGTCTGATAATATTGATGGGCATGTTATTCAATTCTGTGGTGAATCTGCTAGAATTGCTAAACCTGGCGCTAAAGATAAACATAGACCTGTGGTGGACGTGCCTGTTATTTCTGTTAAAATAGGAGATCATTGTTATCATGGCTTATGTGATATGGGTGCTAGTGCTAGTGTTATACCTTATGACTTATATAAAGAAATTAAGCATGAAATTGCACCTGTTGAGTTAGAAGATATCGATGTCACAATTAAACTTGCCAATAGAGATACTATATCGCCCATGGGAATTGTTAGAGGTGTTGAAGTCTTGTGTGGGAAAATCAAATATCCAGCTGATTTTCTTGTTCTTAGCTCCCCACAAGATAGCTTTTGTCCCATTATATTTGGTAGACCCTTCTTTAATACTGTTAATGCTAAGATAGATTGTGAAAAGAATGTTGTTACTATTGGCTTGGATGATATGATTCATGATTTTAATTTCTCTAAGTTTAGTAAACAACACCGTGAAGAAGAATTGCCTAGTAAGGATGATATTATTGGTCTTGCTTCTATTGTCGTACCTCCTAGTGATCCTCTAGAACATTATTTGCTAGACCATGAAAATGATATGTTTATGAATGAAAGAAGGGAAATAGATGAAGTATTCTTTAAATAGGAACCTATTCTGAAACACAATTTCCTGTTGAAATCCTAGGGGATCCCCCTCCACCCAAGGGTGATCCCATGTTTGAGCTTAAACCGTTGCCTGATAATCTTAAATATGCTTATCTTGATGAAAAGAAAATATATCCTGTTATTATTAGTGCTAACCTTTCAGAGCATGAAGAAGATAGATTATTGAAAACTCTGAAGAAGCACCGTGCTGCTATTGGATATACTCTTGATGATCTTAAGGGCATTAGTCCCACTTTATGTCAACATAAAATAAATTTGGAAGAAGATGCCAAACCGGTTCGTGATCATCAACGAAGGCTTAATCCTAAGATGAAATAAGTGGTAAGAAAGGAAATACTAAATTTCCTGGAGGCAGGTATAATTTATCCCGTTTCTGATAGTCAGTGGGTAAGTCCTGTTCATTGTGTTGTTCCTAATGATAAAGACGAATTGGTCCCGCAAAGAATTATTACAGGTTATAGGATGGTAATTGATTTCCGCAATTTAAATAAAGCTACTAAGAAAGATCATTACCCCTTACCTTTTATTGATCAAATGCTAGAAAGATTATGCAAACACACACATTATTGATTTCTAGATGGTTATTCTGGTTTCTCTCAAATACCTGTGTCAGCTAAAGATCAATCAAAGACTACTTTTACATGCCCATTTGGTACTTTTTCTTATAGACGTATGACTTTTGGTTTATGTAATGCACCTGCTACCTTTCAAAGATGCATGATGGCTATATTCTCTGACTTTTGTGAAAAGATTTGTGAGGTTTTCATGGACGACTTTTCCGTCTATGGATCCTCTTTTGATGATTGCTTGAGCAACCTTGATCGAGTTTTGCAGAGATGTGAAGAAACTAATCTTGTCTTGAATTGGGAAAAGTGCCACTTTATGGTTAATGAAGGTATTGTCTTGGGGCATAAAGTTTCTGAAAGAGGTGTTGAAGTTGATAAAGCCAAGGTCGATGCTATTGAAAAGATGCCATGTCCCAAGGACATCAAAGGTATAAGAAGTTTCCTTGGTCACGCCGGATTTTATAGGAGGTTCATTAAGGACTTCTCAAAAATTTCTCGGCCTCTGACTAATTTATTACAAAAAGATATACCATTTGTCTTTGATGATGATTGTGTAGAAGCATTTGAAATGCTTAAGAAAGCATTGATCTCTGCACCTATTGTTCAGCCACCTAATTGGAATTTACCCTTTGAAATTATGTGTGATGCTAGTGATTATGGTGTAGGTGTTGTTCTAGGGCAAAGAGTTAATAAGAAATTAAATGTTATCCATTATGCTAGTAAGACTCTAGATAATGCTCAAAGAAACTATGCTACTACTGAAAAAGAATTCTTAGCAGTTGTATTTGCTTGTGATAAGTTCAGACCATATATTGTTTATTCTAAAGTAACTATTCACACTGATCATGCTGCTATTAAATATCTGATGGAAAAGAAAGATGATACAAGAATTGGATTTGCATATTGTTGATAGAAAGGGAGCTGAGAACCCCGTTGCAGACAACTTGTCTAGGTTAGAAAATGTTCTTGATGACCCACTGCCTATTGATGATAGCTTTCCTGATGAACAATTGGATGTCATAAGTACTTCTCGTAGTACTCCATGGTATGCTGATTATGCTAATTACATTGTTGCTAAATTTATACCACCTAGTTTCACATACCAGCAAAAGAAAAAGTTTTTCTATGAATTGGGACATTAGTTTTGGGATGACCCACATCTTTATAAAGAAGGAGTAGATGGTGTTATTAGACGTTGTGTACCTGAGCATGAACAGGAACAGATCCTACGCAAGTGTCACTCCGAAGCTTATGGAGGACACCACGCTGGAGATAGAACTGCACATAAGGTATTGCAATCCTATTTTTATTGGCCTACTCTCTTCAAGGACGCCCGTAAGTTTGTCTTGTCTTGTGATGAATGTCAAAGAATTGGTAATATTAGTAGACGTCAAGAAATGCCTATGAATTATTCACTTGTAATTGAACCATTTGATGTTTGGGGCTTTGATTATATGGGACCCTTTCCTGCCTCCAATGGATATACACATATTTTAGTTGTTGTTGATACGTTACTAAGTGGGTAGAAGCTATTCCAACTAGTAGTGCTGATTATAACACCTCTATTAAAATGCTTAAAGAAGTTATTTTTCCGAGGTTTGGAGTCCCTAGATATTTAATGACTGATGGTGGTTCACATTTTATTCATGGTGCTTTCCGTAAGATGCTTGCTAAGTATGACGTTAATCATAGAATTGCATCTCCATATCACCCACAGTCTAGTGGTCAAGTAGAATTGAGTAATAGAGAGCTCAAATTAATTTTGCAAAAGACTGTCAATAGGTCTAGAAAGAATTGGTCCAAGAAACTTGATGATGCATTATGGGCATATAGAACTGCATATAAAAATCCTATGGGTATGACTCCGTATAAAATGGTCTATGGAAAAGCGTGTCACTTACCTCTCGAACTAGAGCATAAGGCTTATTGGGCTATTAAAGAGCTCAATTATGATTTCAAACTTGCCGGAGAGAAGAGGTTATTTGATATTAGCTCACTTGATGAATGGAGAACCCAAGCTTATGAAAATGCCAAGTTGTTTAAAGAAAAGGTTAAAGGATGGCATGACAAAAGGATACAAAAGCGTGAGTTTAATGTAGGTGATTATGTATTTCTATACAACTCTCATTTAAGATTTTTTGCAGGAAAGCTTCTCTCCAAATGGGAAGGACCCTATGTTATCGAGGAGGTCTATCGTTCCGGTGCCATAAAAATCAACAACTTCGAAGGCACAAATCCGAAGGTGGTAAACGGTCAGAGAATCAAACACTATATCTCAAGTAATCCTATAAATGTTGAAACCAATGTTATTGAAACCGTAACCCCGGAGGAATACATAAGGGACACTTTCCGGAACGTTTCAGACTCCGAAAGGGAATAGGTATGTGGTACGGTAAGTAAACCGACTCCAAAACCGTTTTTAAGGCAGTAATTCTCCGTTTTGGAATATTTAGAAAAATAAAAAAATAAGTAGCAGTCCGGGAAGGACACGAGGGCCCCACGAGGGTGGAGGGCGCGCCCTACTCCCCTGGGCGCGCCCCCCTACCTCTTGGGCACCTCGTGTGCCCTCCGGACTCCGTTTTCTTGCACGATACGTATTTTGGTCGGTAAAAATTCATTATATATTCTCCCGGAGGTTTTGACTCCCGTATCACGCAAATATCCTCTGTTTTTGTTTCGAGTTGTTGCCGCTACAGATCAGAGCAAGATGTCTTCTCAATAGTCGGTCGGGAGAGCGGGTATCTAATCCGCACCGGAACCAAGGGCAACAATGAAGCTGACCACTTTGGGCCAACAACGGAGGAGGAGATGGAGGCTGATTTGATGGCGAGATGCCATGGAGGATCAAGAAGTCACTTCTCGCTTCGAGCTGGGTTCGCGATGGGGGAACTACAGAGCTCAGCTATTCCAAACTCGGTTATCCCTTCCAATTTTAGATTTCTTTCTTATGAAAATATGAAGAGAAGTGTCACTTGTTCTCCAGCAGCTATGCAACACCCTTGGGTGCAAGGAGCCTTAGCGATTCTGAGAAAGCTTCAAAGGAAATAATGGACCTCAAGCAGCAAGTCAATAAGCTTGAGGAGGAGAATCGCATCCTAAAGGGCATCATCGCCAAGAATGTTTCACCAACCCCGAAGAAGGAGACATAATCACATGGGTATGGGCACTCCCCTTGGCAACTGCCAAGCTTGGGGGAGGTGCCCCGGTATCGTATCACAACCACATCTCCTATCTTTACCGTTTTTCTTAGTTCGATCCTATTAGTAGTATATTTATCTAGTAGAATAAAGTTTATGGCATGATCTAGTTTTGAGTTTTGCTTTATGATCTCTCTATGTAATCGAGTCCGTGAGTTATATAACAAAGATTAGTGTTGAGTCAAGGGCTTGATTATTTTGCCATGATCTTGAGTGAGTAAAAGAATAGAGAAAAAGAATAAAAGGAAACAAAAGAGTTCATATTGATGTTATTGAAAGTGATGACTTCACATAGAAAGGGTATGATGATTGAAAGTTGTTGGGAGTTGGCAAACATAGCTTTGGTCATCGTTGCAATTAATAGGAAGTAATAAGGAAAGAGAGGTTTCACATATAGATATACTATTATTGACATCTTTTGTGATTGTGAGCACTCATTAAAATATGACATGCTAAAGAGTTGATGTTGGACAAGGAAGACAACGTAATGAGTTATGTTTTCTTATATCTGAGATAAAGTATGTTGTCATGGATCTCCCAACATGTTGAGCTTGCCTTTCCCCCTCATGCTAGCCAAATTCTCATCACCAAGTAGAGATACTACTTGTGCTTCCAAAAACCCTTAAACCAGTTTTGCCATGAGAGTCCACCATATCTACCTATGGATTGAGTAAGATCCTTCAAGTAAGTTGTCATCGGTGCAAAGCAATAAAAATTGCTCTAAATATGTATGATTGATTGGTGTGGGGAAAGAAGCTTTATACGATCTTGTGATGTGGAAGAAATAAAAGCGACGGACTGCATAATAAAGGTTCACATCACAAGGGGCAATATAAAGTGACGTTCTTTCGCATTGAGATTTTGTGCATACAACCATAAAAGTGCATGGCAACCTATGCTTCCCTCTGCGAAGGGCCTATCTTTTATTATTATCCTCTACCTTATGCAAGAATCATGGTGATCTTCACCTTTCCTTTTTACATTTTATCCTTTGGCAAGCATAGTGTGTTGGAAAGATCCTGATTGAGATATCTAATTGGATGTAGGGGGCATGAGTTATTATTGTTGACATTACCCTTGAGGTAAAAGGTTGGGAGGCGAAACTATAAGCCCCTATCTTTCTCTGTGTCCGATTAGAACTACGTAACCACAAGTATTGCGTGAGTGTTAGCAATTATGAAAGACTAAATGATAGTTGAGTATGTGGACTTGCTAGAAAGCTCTGACATAGACTCTTTCTGATGTTATGATAAATTGCAATTGCTTCAATGACTGAGATTATAGTTTGTTGGTTCTTAATAAAGTTTATGATTCGTACTCTACATTGTGAATAGATTATTACTTGAGTATAAGAAATCATATGACAATATCTATATATGTTGCTGTTATGAGAATAATCATCATGCCTTCATGTCTATATTTTATTTTTATCAACGCCCTCTACCTCTAAACATTGGGACATATTTATCGTTATCGGCTTTCGCTTAAGGACAAGCGAGGTCTAAGCTTGGGGGAGTTGATACGTCTATTTTGCATCATGCTTTTATATCGATATTTATTGCATTATGGGTTGTTATTACACATTATGTCACAATAATTATGCCTATTCTCTCTTATTTTACAAGGTTTACATAAGGAGGTAGAATGCCGGCAGCTGGAATTCTGGGCTAGAAAAGGAGAAAATATTATAGACCTATTCTGCACAACTCCAAAAGTTCTGAAACTCCACGGAATATCTTACAATAAATAATAAAAAAATCCTCGCCAAAGATGAAGGCCAGGGGGCCCACACCCTGTCCATGAGGGTGGGCGCCCCCCGCCTCCTAGGGCGCGCCCCCTACCTCGTGGGCCCCCTGGTGGCCCTCCGATGCCCATCTTCTGCTATATGAGGTCTTTCGTCGAGGAAAAACTCAGAAGCAACCTTTCGGGACGAAATTCCGCGCCATGAGGCGGAACCTTGGAACCTTTCTAGGGCTCCGTGAGCTGTTCTGCCGGGACACTTCCCTCGGGAGGAAATCATCGTCATCATCATCACCAACGCTCCTCTGATCGGGAGAGGGCAATCTCCATCAACATCTTCACCAGCACCATCTCATCTCAAAACCCTAGTTCATCTCTTGTATTCAATTCTTGTCTCTAAGTACGGGATTGGTACTAGTAGGTTGCTAGTAGTGTTGATTACTCCTTGTAGTTGATGCTAGTTGGTTTATTTGGTGGAAGATCATATGTTCAGATCCTATATGCATATTAATACCCCTCTGATTATGAACATGAATATGCTTTGTGAGTAGTTACGTTTGTTCCTGAGGACATGGGAGAAGTCTTGCTATTAGTAGTCATGTGAATTTGGTATCCGTTCGATATTTTGATGAGATGTATGTTGTATAGCCTCTAGTGGTGTTATGTGAACGTAGACTACATAACACTTCACCATTATTTGGGCCTAGAGGAAGGCATTGGGAAGTAATAAGTAGATGATGGGTTGCTAGAGTGATGAAGCTTAAACCCTAGTTTATCGTTGCTTCGTAAGGGCTGATTTGGATCCATATGTTTCATGCTATGGTTATGTTTACTTTAATACTTTTGTTGTAGTTGCGGATGCTTGCAATAGAGGTTAATCATAAGTGGGATGTTTGTTCAAGTAAGAACAGCACCCAAGCACCGGTCCACCCACATATCATATGAACGTGATGAAAACTAGCTTGACGATATTCCCATGTGTCCTCGGGAGCGCTTTTCCTATTATAAGAGTTTGTCCAGGCTTGTCCTTTGCTACAAAAAGGATTGGGCCACCTTGCTGCACTTTATTTACTTTTGTTAATTGTTGCTCGTTACAAATTATCCTATTACAAAACTATCTGTTACCACTTATTTCGGTACTTGCAGAGAATACCTTGTTGAAAACCGCTTAGCATTTCCTTCTGCTCCTCGTTGGGTTCGACACTCTTACTTATCTAAAAGACTACGATAGATCCCCTATACTTGTGGGTCATCACACAACCCTAACATATTAGCAAGCACATTGCAAATAATCAAAAACCAAAACTTTCGGTAATAAGCCATTATTTTTACCTTGTGCAGCTCACCGGGGGATCCCATCCCTCCAGGGGCCATCTCCTCGTCCTCGATGGGGGCCATCACCTTGCCAGGGGAATACTGCTTCTCAACAGCGACTATCTCCTCAAACTCAGCCTTGAGCCTCGCAAAGGTGGCCATCAGAGTTTCTGGGCTAGGCACGATGGGGCCCTTGCTGTTCTTCCAACTTTCTTTGAGGAGTTCGTCCGCCAACGTCGTCAACTCTTTGGCCAGTGCTTGTTTCTTGGACTTCTTCGTCTCCATGGGTTGGCCCGCCAACATGGTCAACTTATTGGTCGGTGCTCGCTTCCTGGAGATCGCTGTCTCCAGTGGGTTGTCCGTCGGCAACTCTTTGCCTAGTGCTCCAGGATCCATCAATGAACTGACAAACAAAAACAATTGAAAGGAAACCACAAGCGCAATGAAACCGGGAAAAGAATATGCTATGAGAATTGGTCAGTGCTTCGCAAAAAGAAGATTCTTGGAATGAAAATATAGCAGCATCACTGATTCGCCCACCTTTCCTTCGTCGGTACAGAAGAAAAATAGCAGAAGTGAGTATCCTGGAGTGAGGTTTTCTTCAAGAATTGGAGAAAGGGCTTCAACGAGCATTCCAGTGAAATGATGGTTGCTTCGTCCAGTCCAACTTCGAGTCCACTTTACCACTGCTGGTAAAGGTGTGGGTTTGGTGATATGACGGGTCATGACGGCCACATCGGGGTGACCTGTGAGTTTCGACTGTAGCACCTCGCTGTGATTTGGTGGATGGCACGCGGGCCCGGATGCTTTGATGTCCCGCATGTAGATAGAGCGGCTAGTCATATAGGAGTGGTCAATATTGTGCACCGCGACCAAGGCGGAGAGGAAAATGAGAGAACTACATAATTAATGCATGAGTTTAATTAGGGTAGTTTTGTAAAGTACGAGATACATTCCTCCAATCGCAAAATGCCTTGGTTGATGAGGTTTGAGATTTGATCCCTATAAACCGGAAGGGAGATTTGAGATTTGAGATACTGCACGCGGTGTAGTCTAGTCACTTGTTGGAATCTCTAGAAAGACTTATGCCGCATGATTCTTTGCTTCTTCTTACTACTACGTACTACTTCGCCGACATGTTGGACAGCCAGCAGCATCCGGGTCGACGTAATACGTGTGATGCACAAGATTAGAGTGCGGAATGAAGGGGCATCACCCGGTCGATGGCCAGCCTCGGCGCGAGCGATCGGTGCACCGAAGCGGCGCTCTCTCGGCCGTCGCACCGCTTCAAAGCCGGCGCCCGGTGAGAGGTCGCCTCCGCTCTGGCGGGCATTAATGCGGCATCGACGCTCGAGGCGGCGCTGACCGTTTCCGCGCGGAAGCGCTTGCTGGCAAGGGAGTATAGGTTTTGAACCGTTTCATGTGTAGTACTGGTAGTTTTTAAAACTGCTCAATTATTGCACTCAGTTTCCTAAGAAATTGTGGTAAAACGTTACTCCATAGCCCGCTTCCATTCTCATTCCTCTTCCACCGCCCGTGCACGTCCGCGGGAAGCGACCGGTCAACCCTTACATAGGAGTGCTAGCACAAAAAGATGCATGCATGACCATAAAATTTCCAGATTAAACAGTCGCTCCGGCGGGAGTATGGCGTATGTTGTTACCTTCGGCCGGGCCATGGCTACCGGGCGACGGCGACCAGAGAAGAGGCAGCGGGACGGGAATGAATGCAGCTACTGTTCGCCGTCCGGCTTAAATAAATGCGCAGCATCACGTGTACCCGCGGGTGCACAAATTGTAACATACGTGTCTGCTTAAGTAGGCGTACATAACTGGTGTGTGTGTGAGATTCTGAGAGACAGAGTGCGTGTGTGCGACTCTACTCTTTGGACATGTACTCAACCTTTTGCATCGGGATATAAGTATAATGGTATTTACTTTAGCTAGTGATTTATGTGGCCATGTTAATGTGGTTGTGTAAAAAAAATGTCACTTTTGCTCGTGATTTGCGTTATATAATTACAAGCAAGATGCTCGTGCATTGCATGGAACATCAATATGCATTTTTTTACAAAACACATGCTGTGATTTACCCATGCAGGAGTAATCCCATGTGTAAAAACAAATGATATTTCGAGAATTTATCAGAAAACTGGTATCTCGAGAATGTCATCGAAAAAATGAAAGATGAGAGATAAGGTGAGGAGGAGTGGAGCGTGGTGGTAACTGGTGGCCGGAATGGGCGGAGGCATGGGGATGGATGGCGCCGCCAGGCGGCAGCGGCCACCATGCTTGATTGTTCCGGAGACTTTCTTTTTTAATTGCTCAGCAATGAGGTGTGGGAGATAAGGATGTGGAGAGAGGTGCGGCTATCTTTTGTAAAATTATCAGAGTTTGCTTTCTATCCGTCAGATATAGATCATACGGTCTATATTACAAGATGGCAGGCACACCATCATCGCCAACTCAGTTTTTTATAAGGGTACAAATGATAAGTTTGCTAACTACTAAAGTAAATTGGAATTTGTCCATGTTATACAAGTAAATTAAGGTGATTGTTTATCATATGGGTAAGGGTGGATGAAGGGTGGTAGGCACAAATGCTCTGCCTAGAGCATGTGTCTGTGAGATGGAGTCTCAGTGTGTGTGTGTGTGGGGGGGGAGAGAGAGAGAGAGAGAGAGAGAGATGGAGTCGTAGTGTGTTGTGTGTGTGTGTGTGATGGAGTCTTACTGTGTGTGTGTGTGGGTGGGTGCGTGCGTGTGTGTGTGTGTGTGTGTGTGTGTGTGTTTGTTTGTGTGTGTGTGTGTGTGTGTCGCGGGGTCCTCGGTGGGGGATGTAATTTAAGTGTGCATGGCTTCATCATAGAGAGGTGATGTGTATGGCGAGGCCACCAACGATGGGGTGCGAGAGAGAAAAGCGTCGAGAGAGGGAAGAGAAGGTGTGTGCGCGTGAGAGTAGTCGACATCGAGAGAACGTGTTTGTTCGAGAGACACCAAGGAAGACTACTATATATCGATGGTGCATGTAGGCGGGAATTAAACAAAGGGATGGTCTTATTGGTTTCAGGGATATAGGGGAAGAGTGAGAGGGGGGGTAGCTACAAGGAGATTGTTAAGTGTGAGTGTTTGTTTTACCCATCCAGGCGGAAGTTATGTGCACACAAGAAGAGAATGATTCGATGTGGCGTTAGGGTTGAGGGTAATTAACTACGTATGGAGACATAGAGACCTTCAACATGCATGTGTGAGATGTATACATGTATACGTGGGATGTGTGTGTGTGCGCGCGCGCATGATCGAGATAAAAGAAAGAAGACATAAGTCATAAGCTAAGATCAACGACATGGGAGAGACAGATAGATGCGAGAATGCAGGGAAGAAGGCCCGACAATTGAGCATGTGTTTTTGTCTTTAAGAGATAGTGGCGTGGGCTGGAGCATGCATCTATGGCGAGCAGAGGGAGTGAGGCACAACGATTGTACAAAAGAGATCAACCTATAAATGAAAGAAGGTTGATGGAGAAACAGATAAAAGATAAAGATGTTAGCTAGTGTGCGTTAGAGATAGGAGTCGAGTGGATCAGAAGGCTGGGTTATGGGTGTGGGTGTGAGAGAGATGAAGAAAGGGTGCATGTGACTCACATACAAACAAATATCGGAGAGAAATGAGATCCCGAGAGACGGAGTTTTGTGTCTGCGAGAGAGAAATATATTTCAAAACGAGAGTGATAGCTAGAGAAACATATGAGGGAACGCAAGATATCTCTAGGGAGAGACAGTGTGTGTGAGCGACACGCAAGAGAACAGTGGAGAAATATGAGACCCTGGGAGACAGAGTTTGTGTTTGTGTGTGAGAAAGAGATATTTAAGAGGAAGAGTCATAGGTTCTCATACCTAAGGAGTGAAAAACATCTCTGTATTAGGGGTGTGCGAGTGGCGCACAGGGGAATAGTAGAGAGAAATGAGACCCCGGAAGACAAAGTTTTGTGTTTGTGTGAGAGAAAGAGATTCCACATGGAGAATCATAGTTAGAGACACATAGCAGGGAGCGAGATATACTTAGAGAGAGATAGAGTGATGAAGGTCGAGGGAGAGAGTACCGTCAGTGTGTTACGAAGATAAAAGATCATTGTCGACATACAGGAATACCCGAGAGATGATGAACGCGTATAGGTCTAGAGAGATAGTCCTATATAAGCATGGGTGATAGTTATATGAGACGAATATCTGGATTAAATGGGATTCAAATATTTAAACTGGAGATCACGACATCGATAATATCATAACGCAATTGGTGTATCAAACATGCATATTCATTTGAATTTGGGGACACGTGTAATGTTATATAGTTTATCAATATTGGTGATCCATAGATTCTTTAATTGGAAACAATGCATGGTTTATATGCAATTAATGTCTAAACGGGATACACTATATGTTGTGTGAAACACATTATACATGTTTGAGAAGTAAAAAAACCCGCATGAAACACACATTAATTGGAGACAGTTAGCGAGGAATGCATACATTGGGTTTCAACATAAAGTGGTTTCAAATATTTGAAAATCCAAATTGATGGATACAACATTATGAATCTGAGATCATGCTATTTGTAAACCATATTTATGTATAAAGGGTGTTGTGCTTTTGAAAGTATATATAAAAAATGATGTATAGAATTTTATTCCAATCGAAAATGGATCCCGCCCGAAAAAAATAGAATACAAACGGGATTCGAATTGAGTTTGCACGGTGAACCTGCACTCTGCAAAATTTGAACGAAGCGGGGAAAGTCGCAGTAACCGCCCGAAACCAAAATCTGCGAGATGGAAATTACTACTGCCTATACCTGCCACGCAAAGCCTATCTGCTCGATTTCTGTAGGTTTCGATAGGGGTAGGTTTGTAATTTCACTCAAACGTGACACAACCGCCTCTCACCCGTATTCATACACGGTGGGCGCCAAAACACAGTGTGTCCTCGGCCGAAATCGACTCCCTCCCCAATTCATACACGGTGGGCGCCAAAAACAAACTCTCATCGGCAAATATTCGGTGTATGCGAGATTACCGTCCTATCCCGAACTGACTAATATTGCTGTGATGTAGGAAATTTGAAACGGGGGCTAAGTTTGTAAATTTCCTCGCATTTGAGACAAGCGCGCCCTGGAGACATGGTTCCCCCCTTCCTCTCCACCTTCATTTCCCCATTCATACTCCATGGGCACCAAAACACCCTCTCCACCCCAGCCTCCGCCGTCCGCCACCCCATCCACCGCCGTCCTCCTCCACCATGCCGGAGCTGATACCCCGACGCCACCATCCATTACAAGAGATCGACCTCTCTCATCCACGGCTTCGGATCGGGATCCTTGCATCCCGTCCTCTCGTTTCATCGTTGTCGTCGTCCACCTTGCCGGCTCTGCTCCTACGACCGTCTCGTCCACCACGCCCTACCGCCACCGTCTACCCTCCTAGATCTACTTCCACGCTGCCAACAGTCATCGCTACCGCAGCACCATCAAATCCTCAGCAGATGCGTACACGGCGCCGCACCAGAGGCGGTACTCTTTCGTATCTACTCAACTTATTTATCGCAGCAAGAAAATAGATCGCCACTGCTTTACTCTGATTTCTTGTCCATCACTTACTTGCTAGTTGAGAGCAAACATTGGTTGCGAAGTTGCCTTTATCCGGTTTGCACCTTCAGATCCGTCGTGGCACGCTCAACACTATACTCCCAATGCTTATGGTTTTCCCCTTTTATAATCCACACTAGTTAAATCACAGTAGACTAAATTTCAAAACTGGGTCAGTCGATTGTTCAGAGCTCGCTGGAGTTCGCCAGTGCGAACGAAGGGGCTCGGGTGGGGACTTTGGTTGGGGGGCAGTGGTGGGACCTCGCCGAACGAAGAAAACTCGACGCGGGTGGGGGCGGGGGTGGGGGTGTGGGTGGCGGAGGAACACAGGCGGTGGGGGCCGATAGTCAGGTCGGTGGCCCGTGCGGTGTTCTGTATGGGAAGAATCAGAGATAAGGAAGAAGAAGGGTTAGGAGACGTAGGATCCTCATCCGACCGCCTGAAATGGTCGACTGACCCAAATGCAGACATGCCTTTATATTCGGTACCATCATCGTACCTGCTTAGCACTGCTCTTGAATCCATCAAGCTAAACAACATGCCACTCATAATTCCAAACTTGTTGCTCAAGTACGAATCTGATATGATGCTGATATTACAAAAACAGATAATATTTAATTGGTCAGCTAATGTTCCTACTTTACTTTTGAAAAAGCACGTGCACCACATATAGAGAGACAGCAGGGAGTTGCTTTCTTAATGCGCTCTGGTTCATCATGTGTGGGCACTACGCAACGAACATTTTATTATCCAAAATCTTCTTGCTCTTCTTTACCATGTTCCTCTTCCGTTCTTCTTTAATAAGTACTCTCTCCGTTCCTAAATGCAAGTCTTTGTATAGATTCCACCATGGACTACATATGGAGCAAAATGAGTGAATCTACACTCTAAAATTTATCTGGATACATCTGTATGTGATCCATAGTGGAAATCTCTACCAAGACTTATATTTTGGAGCAGAGGGAGTATGATAGTAGTCTGATATGTTCCTTGTAGTGAAGATGAGCAGGGACATTTGCAGTGTAGAGGTCTATACGGTCGGTTGGTATGGACACTTTGAACTCGTCGGGCCTCTTTGATTCGTAGGGTTTTGTAAACATGGGAATAGGATTTGTAGTGGCCTACCCACTTGAATCCTATAAGAATAGCAAGGAAATGCGGGGAGTTGTGTCGCCTTTGAGAGTTACACTGATATTAACAGTACCGCACCTTCAGTTGAAGAGAGCTGGTATCCGAAGCCTTTCTAGCCATACCGGCAATACTAGCACATATATTCCAGCAAGTTCCACTTTGCTGATTTTACTCTGATGCTTATGGTTTTCCCGTTATATCTACACTATGATCTGTGTAGCTGCTTTGTGTCACACTAGCAGCAGTCCACTCTTGAAGCTAAACACCGCAATGACTTACAAAATTGGCACCAAGGCATTGAGTGCCATTCTGGATGCAATGAAACTCATACGTGCTACGTCTTGAGCTTGCGTTGGTGAGGAGAGGATGATGCAACACAGTAGCGTAAGTATTTCCCTCAATTTTTGAGAACCAAGGTATCAATCCAGTAGGAGGCCACGCACAGGTCCCTTGTACTTGCACAAAGCGATAGCTACTGCAACCAACGCGATTAGGGGTTGTCAATCCCTTCACAAATACTTACGAGTGAGATCGATAGAGATAATATTTTGGTATTTTGGTATATAGATGCAAAGTGAAAAGTAAAAAGCAAAGTAAAAACAAGGCAAGTATAAAAGTGATGGAGATTGATATGATGAGAATAGACCGGGGCCATAGGTTTCACTAGTGGCTTCTCTCAAGAGCATAAGTATTCTACGGTGGGTGAACAAATTAATTGTTGAGCAATTGATGAATTGAGCATAGTTATGAGTATATCTAGGTATGATCATGTATATAGGCATCACGTCCGTGACAAGTAGATCAAACGATTCGCATCTACTACTATTACTCCACTCATCGACCGCTATCCAAAGATGCATCTAGAGTATTAAGTTAAAAAGCAGAGTAACGCCTTAAGCAAGATGACATGATGTAGAGGAATAAATTCATGCAATATGATAAATACCCCATCTTGTTATCCTCGATGGCAACAATACAATACGTGCCTTGCAACCCTTTCTATCACGGGTAAGGACACATAAGATTGAACCCAAAGCCATGCACTTCTCCCATTGCAAGAACTACCAATCTAGTTGGCCAAACCAAGCGGATAATTCAAAGAGACTTGCAAAGATAACTCAATCATACATAAAAGAATTCAGAGAAGATTCAATTATTATTCATAGATAAGCTGGATCATAAACCCACAATTCATCGGTCTCAACAAACACACCGCAAAAAGAAGATTACATCGAATAGATCTCCACAAGAGAGGGGAGAACATTGTATTGAGATCCAAAAGAGAGAAAGAAGCCATCTAGCTACTAGCTATGGACCCAAGGTCTGAAGTAAACTACTCACACTTCATCGGAGAGGCTATGGTGTTGATGTAGAAGCCCTCCGTGGTGGATGCCCCCTCGGTGAGACTCGGAACAGGCCCCAAGATGGGATCTCGTGGATACAGGAAGTTGCGGCGGTGGAATTAGGTTTTTGGCTCTCCTTCTGATCATTTGGGGGTACGTAGGTATATATAGGAGGAAGGAGTACGTCGGTGGAGCGACAGGGGGCCCACGAGGCAGCGGGCGTGCCCTAGGGGGCGCACCCCCACCCTCGTGACCGCCTCTTTCGTTCCTTGGAGTATGGTCCAAGTCCCCTGGATCACGTTCGGTGAATCACGTTTCCGAAGGTTTCATTCCGTTTGGACTCCGTTTGATATTTTGTTTCTTCGAAACACTGAAATAGGCAAAAAAAACAGCAATTCTGGGCTGGGCCTCCGGTTAATAGGTTAGTCCCAAAAATAATATAAAAGTAGAAAATAAAGCCCAATATAGTCCAAAACAGTAGATAAAGTAGCATGGAGCAATCAAAAATTATAGATACGTTGGAGACGTATCGAGCATCCCAAGCTTAATTCCTGCTCGTCCTCGGTAGGTAAATGATAAAAGAGAATTTTTGATGCGGAGTGATACTTTGGCATAATTTCAATGTAAATCTTCTTAATTGTGGTATGAATATTCAGATCCAAAAGATTCAAGACAAAAGTTCATATTGACATAAAAAATAATAATACTTCAAGCATACTAATCAAAGTAATCATGTCTTCTCAAAATAGCATGGCAAAAGAAAGTTCATCCCTACAAAATCATATAGTTAGGATATGCTTCATTTTCGTCACACAAAGATGTTCCCAACTTCTATACCCCCGATGACAAGCCAAGAAATTGTTTCATACTTAAATAATCTCAAACTTTTTCAACCTTCACGCAATACATGAGCGTGAGCCATGGATATAGCACTATGGGTGGAATAGAATATGATGATGGGTATTGTGTGGAGAAGACAAAAAAGGAGAAAGTCTCACATTGACGAGGATAATCAACGGGCTATGGAGATGCCCATCAATTGATGTCAACATGAGGAGTAGGGATTGCCATGCAACGGATGCAATAGAGCTATGAATGCTCAACAAAAGAAAACTAGTGGGTGTGCATCCAACTTGCTTGCTCATGAAGACCTAGGGCATTTGAGGAAGCCCATCGTAGGAATATACAAGCCAAGTTCTATAATGAAAAATTCCCACTAGTATAAAAAGACAACTTATGAGACTCACTATATGAAAAACATGGTGCTACTTTGAAGCACAATATATGAGACTCACTATATAAAGAACAAGGTGCTACTTTGAAGCACAAGTGTGGAAAAAGAGGATAGTAACATTGCCCTTTTTATTTATTTATTTATTTTTTGGGCCTTTATTTTTTTGGCCTTTATCTTTTTTTTCGGGCAATGCTCTAATAATGATGATCATCACACTTCTATTGATTACAACATAAGGATTACAACTCGAAACTAGAACAAGGTATGACTCTATATGAATGCCTCCGGTGGTGTACCGGGATGGTGCAATGAATCAAGAGTGACATGTATGAAAAATAATGCATGGTGGCTTTGCCACAAATACGATGTCAACTACATGATCATGCAATGGCAATATGATAAAAGTAAAGTATGTCATGATGATGATGAACGGAACGGTGGAAAGTTGCATGGCAATATATCTCGGAATGGCTATGGAAATGCCATAATAGGTAGGTATGGTGGCTGCTTTCAGGAAGATATAAGGAGGTTTATGTGTGATAGAGCGTATCATATCACGGGGTTTGGATGCACCGGCGAAGTTTGCACCAACTCTCAAGGTGAGAAAGGGCAATGCACGGTACCGAAGAGGCTAGCAAAGGCGGAAAGGTAAAAGTGCGTATAATCCATGGACTCAACATTAGTCAAAAGAACTCATATACTTATTGGAAAATTTTAGAAGTCATCAAAAATCAAGTACTACGTGCATGCTCCTAGGGGGATAGATTGGTAGGAAAAGACCATCGCTCGTCCCCGACCGCCACTCATAAGGATGCACAAGCCAGGTACACTTCATGTTTCAAATTTGTTACACAACTTTAACCATACGTGCATGCTACGGGATTTGCAAAATTCAACACAAGCATTTCTCAAATTCACAACTACTCTACTAGCACGACTTTGATATTATCACCTACATATCTCAAAACAATTATCAAGCATCAAACTTTTCTTAGTATTCAACTCACTCAAAAGAAAGTTTCACATATCTTGAATACCAAGTATATTAACATTAAGCAAATTACCATGCTATTAACGACTCTCCAAATAATCTAAGTGAAGCATGAGAGATCAATAGTTTCTTTAAAACAAATCCACCACCGTGCTCTAAAAGATCTAAGTGAAGCACTAGAGCAAAAATTATCACGCTCAAAAGATATAAGTGAAGTACTATGAGCAAAACTATCAAGCTCAAAAGATATAAGTGAAGCACATAGAGTATTCTAGCAAATTCCAATAAAATTGGCTTCTCTCAAAAGTTGTGTACAGCAAGGATGATTGTGGTAAACTAACAAGCAAAGACAGAAATAATACAAGACGCTCCAAGCAAAACAAATATCATGTGGTGAATAAAAATATAGCTCCAAGTAAATTACCGATGGAAGTAGACGAAAGAGGGGATGCCTTCCAGGGCATCCCCAAGCTTTGACTTTTTGGTGTCCTTGGATTATCTTGGGGGTGCCTTGGGAATCCCCAAGCTTAGGCTCTTTCCACTCCTTGTTCCATAATCCATCAAAAGAATTTACCCAAAACTTGAAAACTTCACAACACAAAAATCAATAGAAATCTCGTGAGCTCCGTTAGAGAAAGAAAACAAAAGACTACTTTAAGGTACTGTAATGAACTCATTCTTTATTTATATTGAGGTTAAACCTACTGTATTACAACTTTTCTATGGATTATAAACTATTTTACTAGCCATGGATTCATCAAAATAAGCAAACAACACACGCAAAACAGAATCTGTCAAAAACAGAACAGTCTTTAGTAATCTGTAACTAACGCAAACTTATGGAACTCAAAAACTTCTACCAAAATTAAAAGACCTGGACATTTTTTTTATTGATCAGAAGCAATTGAAATCAGTATTTTATAACGTTCTGGTGATTTTTAACAATTCGGGCACTGAGCGCAAAGTTTCTGGAAATTACAGCAAGATCAAATAACTATTATCCAAGAAGATCCAATAGGTTTAACTTGGCACAAACACTAATTAAAACATAAAACCACATATAAACAGAGGCTAGATGGATTATTTATTCCTAAACAGGAGTAAAAGCAAAAAACTAAAAATAAAATTGGGTTTCCTCCCAACAAGCGCTATCGTTTAACGCCCCTAGCTAGGCATAAAAGCAAGGATAGATCTAGGTATTGCCATCTTTAATTTTCAGTTTTTTAGCGGAGTCATGCTCGAATCCGGGAGGTTCTTTCCGCTTCCCTTCATACTCGGAGATTTTTAGATCTAAAGAATCCAACCGCTTATTACAAAGAGTAATCAACATATTCATGCGATGAAGATTTCCACTAACACTTTTAAGAGGCTCAAGAGACTTTTGTAAAAAAATTGTTACTTCGCAAATCTTTCCAAACACTTGGGTTTCTTCTTGGGTAGGATGAGATCCTCCCTTTTGGGGTAGTGTTCCCACTATTCCCTCTATAATTTCATGTGCAATACTGGGATCAATCTCAATGAAATTTCCCTTGGCAATGCAATCCAAGAGTTGTCTATGCGTCATATTTAACCCAACATAAAAATTACGAAGAAGAATTCTAAAGTTCACCTCTAGGGTGCACTTGCGATAAGATTCTATCATCCTATACCAAGCATCTTTTAAGTTTTCTCCTTGGCTTTGCTTGAAGTGAAGAACTTCAAACTCGGGAGACATAGGAGCGGATAAGGAATTAGTCATGACGACAAGCAAGCAAACTAACACACGAGCAATCAAAAGGCAACGGGAAAAAGAGGAGGAGATTGGGAAAGAGAGGGCGAATAAAACGGCAAGGGTGAAGTGGGGGAGAGGAAAACGAGAGGAAAATGGCAAATAATGTAATGCGAGAGATAGGGATTATAATGGGTACTTGGTATGTTGACTTTTGCGTCGACTCCCCGGCAACGGCGCCAGAAATCCTTCTTGCTACGTCTTGAGCTTGCGTTGGTTTTCCCCGAAGAGGAGAGGATGATGCAGCACAAGATGGCGTAAGTATTTCCCTCAGTTTTGAGAACCAAGGTATCAATCCAAGAGGAGGCCACGCACAAGTCCCTTGTACCTGCACAAAATGATAGCTACTCGCAACCAACGCGATTAGGGGTTGTCAATCCCTTCACGGTCACTTACGAGAGTGAGATCTAATAGAGATAATATTTTTAGTATTTTTGGTATATAGATGCAAAGTGAAAAGTAAAAATCAAAGTAAAAACAAGGCAAGTATAAAAGTGATGGAGATTGATATGATGAGAATAGACCCGGGGGCCATAGGTTTCACTAGTGGCTTCTCTCAAGAGCATAAGTATTCTACGGTGGGTGAACAAATTACTGTTGAGCAATTGATGAATTGAGCATAGTTATGAGTATATCTAGGTATGATCATGTATATAGGAATCACGTCCGTGACAAGTAGATCAAACGATTCGCATCTACTACTATTACTCCACTCATCGACCGCTATCCAAAGATGCATCTAGAGTATTAAGTTAAAAAGCAGAGTAACGCCTTAAGCAAGATGACATGATGTAGAGGAATAAATTCATGCAATATGATAAATATCCCATCTTATTATCCTCGATGGCAAAAATACAATACGTGCCTTGCAACCCTTTACATCCTTTGGTAAGGACACATAAGATTGAACCCAAAGCCATGCACTTCTCCCATTGCAAGAACTACCAATCTAGTTGGCCAAACCAAGCGGATAATTCAAGAGACTTGCAAAGATAACTCAATCATACATAAAAGAATTCAGAGAAGATTCAAATATTATTCATAGATAAGCTGGATCATAAACCCACAATTCATCGGTCTCAACAAACACACCGCAAAAAGAAGATTACATCGAATAGATCTCCATGAGAGAGGGGGAGAACATTGTATTGAGATCGAAAAAGAGAGAAGAAGCCATCTAGCAACTAGCTATGGACCCGAAGGTCTGAAGTAAACTACTCACGCTTCATCGGAGAGGCTATGGTGTTGATGTAGAAGCCCTCCGTGGTGGATGCCCCCTCCAGCGGAGCTCCGGAACAGGCCCCAAGATGGGATCTCGTGGATACAGGAAGTTGCGGCGGTGGAATTAGGTTTTTGTCTCTCCTTCTGATCGTTTGGGGGTACGTAGGTATATATAGGAGGAAGGAGTACGTCGGTGGAGCGACAGGGGGCCCATGAGGCAGGGGGTGTGCCCTAGGGGGGCGCAACCCCCACCCTCGTGACCGCCTCTTTCATTCCTTGGAGTAGGGTCCAAGTCCCCTAGATCACGTTCGGTGAGAAAATCACGTTTCTGAAGGTTTCATTCCGTTTGGACTCCATTTGATATTCTGTTTCTTCGAAACACTGAAATAGGCAAAAAAAACAGCAATTATGGGCTAGGCCTCCGGTTAATAGGTTAGTCCCAAAAATAATATAAAAGTGGAAAATAAAGCCCAATATAGTCCAAAACAGTAGATAAAGTAGCATGGAGCAATCAAAAATTATAGATACGTTGGAGACGTATCAATACGCTCCCCACCTGTTGATGTTCAGAATATGATCCTAATGACTCTTGTTCAAAATTGCCACATATAGAGAGACAGCATGGAATTGCATTTCTTTGGGTGCTGTGATTCATCATGAGTGGGCAACCAACATTGTATGCAATTAAGCGGAACCTCAAGAATATGCTTCCTCTTCTGTTCTTTAACATGTTCCTCTTTTGTTATTCTGTATTTAGTACGTACAGTATGTTCCTTGTCAGGAAGGGGAGCAGGGACATCTGCAGTCAACAGCTGATAGAGCTGGCATGTACTTGATCGATAGGCTTTCAATTACTAGAGGCAATACAACACCGTATTTTCAAGCTAGTTCCACTTTCCCGATTTATATATCATGGTTATGGTGTATCCCATTTATGTACACTATGATCTGTCTAGTTGATGTGTGCTCTTGTTATCATGGTTTGGCAATAAACTCTCTATATAGTATATTTTGAACCTATCATCTGCCAACTATCCTTACTTCTAGAGCCTATTTTTTGTGTACTTGTGCCAGATTATATAAATGCACGCACCATATTACAGCACACATGAGCTCTCTCATCAGAATCCAGTGATAGCACACAAGTGTTTACAGGGGTGCCCTATATTAGAATATCCTCTGTATTACAAAGATAATCTTACAACTATTTATGTTTTCATGGTTCTCAGATATTATACGTAATTACAGTGAATATCAGAATTTGCGCATCAGAAGAATATTGTGGAACACTGCAATGACTTACAAAATTGGCACCAAGGCATCGAGTGCCATTCTGGATGCAATGAAACTCATACGCTCCCCACCTGTAGATTCTTGTTCAGAATATGATCCTAATGACTATTCTAACCTCGAGGAGTCAAAGGCAGATGGCCTGTCATGTTCACCCATCAAGGTGCCTGCTCTAATTTGGCAAGGTTTTATTGATTGCGCGTATCTTGCATATGTTGTCTTGCATTTCTTCTACTTTGTTGCACCGCCATCTGCTTAGTTTACTCATCATATATGTAGAGATGCCATGCCCATCCATTATCAACACATATTCCATCTGTCATCATACCATGTTTTTCCACTCAAATGTTGTTCTTGTGCATCAGACATCAAAAAGGAAGAGGGTGATTGCCGAACCTAAAGGAGCACCAGCAAAGTCCTTGAAAAATGTGGTTGTGCCGGAGAAATCAGACAGCACCCCACTTATATTGGTTGTAAAACCAGTGACACAAAACGTAGGACCGACTCCAGCAGGCTGTACCCATACTTCACTGGCCACACCACTAGGCCCACCACACAGGACCTGCACTCCAGCAAAAGTTATGCCGATTTCAGTTGCCATAGCACCAGCCGTACCACAGAAAAATCCCACTCCAGCAAAAAGTACAGCAAGTCCACCGGCCGAAGACCTATCCCAACTGCAGAGACAGCCAATTCCTGCAGATTGGAACCCCATTCCAGTTATTCCCAGTTTAAAGACAATGCTTTCAATGTTGTTAGGGACTACGTGCATATATTCCCATCATTGGAAGATTATAGTGAAGACAAACACCATTTTCACATCTTCCTGTCCCACTTACGTGTAAGTGCTATTATTCATGGTGATTATTTTCCTGTTTTCTGCTGATTGAACACATCAATGATTTACCTTACATTGTTGTAAGTAGGCGAGGGTCAATCTGGATAGTCATGACGAGCAAAGCTTGCTTGCGCTTTTCAAGGAAGCATTGCAGCAGTATTGCTGTTACCTGAGGAAATCACACTTTGATGGCAAGACTCTAAATGAATTTCTGGTGAAGTCTCCTATGCTAAATTTAGAAGACATTGAATGGAAAAACATTGTTATGCACTGGTCTTGTTCCGAGGATGAGGTACTGTCTATGATATCGCATGACAATTTGAACTTCTACTTTTCCGCATGTACCTTACGGATCTTTTTTGCAGGATATCTGCTTGAAAAAGAATTCCGGTTTGAAAAGAACGATAGGATATCGCAAATATGCTGCCCGCTGCCTTGCTCTTGTTAGTACCTGTTGTCTTGTATCACTGTACTTGCATACATACCTGGTTCATTATGTGACAGCAGTATGCATGATAGCTTGCTTATCAATTGTTCGCTCCAAATTATCTGATCTGTATGAATGGTTACATTAGTGTAGAATATATCCAATGCCAATGAAAAATTTTAGCTCTGCATTGTTCTTGTAAGTACCTGCTGTCCTTTATCAATGTACTTATATTGACAGGTAGTTGTTCATGTACCATCACTCTGCAGCTTATTTTCCTTTGCAGTCCATTTTCTACACATAAAATCTATATTTACTCTTACCATAAGGTTGGATAACACCGATGGTACTGAAGAAGTTTAGCTCTGCATTGCTCTTGGTTGTACCTTTTGCCTGTATCGATGTACTTACATTTATAGCTACTTGGTTATGTAGCATCACTCTTCATCTTATCTTAAATATTCTCCATTTTTTCTTATATTGTCACATCTATATTTACTCTTAACAAAATGTAGAATAAAGGAAATGCTTATGAAGAAGATTCTGTGGTAAACTTCTTGAATTGCCCCCCATCAGCATGGACAAGGGCTTTATAGAGCCTGTCTTCACCAATAACGTGAGTTTGTCCTTCTCAAGCCTTCAAACTTTGTTGTGTATATTTGGTTAGGCATGACTGCAGCAGCTGTTTATTTTTGGTGTTTGCATCAAATTGCATGTTTAAAGTTTATTATGTACTCCAGTTCATAAACAAAAGTTTGTCCTTCTCAATTTAAGTTTTCAGTTGTAAAACCAAGTTCCTTCTTCATACCATGTAAATTAAACTATACAGAGCAAGTGATCTTATTTTGCCAATCTGAAATGGGATAAATTGACAGTACACTAACCATTGATACTTATGAGTTCTTGATCTGTAATCCAGTGGTGTCGTGAACCTGCCAACTCCTTCACAATGTCATTTCCTGCCATGTCTTGACCTGAACAATACCATATTGTGTTAATGCTATTTTAAACTGTGTCACTTTATTAAATCGATGAAATGTGATGAATTGTCAGCACTGATACTTATATGTCCAAAACCTGTCATCTGTCTGCTTGTTTATCTTTCAGAGTGAGGAGGATATAAGTGTCAAACAAGTGCAGTCTCACCACCTTGCTTAGCTGCTTGCGCTGCAGCTCCCGAGCAGGGCTAACCTTTCTTGAACTCTATTGAAGTGTTGTCGGTTTTGTATATTATTTTGTCGGCGTGTTTAGTTGCACTGTTGGCGATCTTTAATGCCCAGTGTATGTAATCTGTTGTCTGCTTGTGCTTTATTATCATAGTGGCGAACTTTGATGCCCGAAGGATGTAATATGCCGTAATTTCTTTATTGTATAGTCTAGGTTTTTTTTCTTATTCACGATGCTGCAGTTATTTTACTGTATATATATCCTGTCTTCGCAGTAAACCGACCAAACCGTAAAATTACAGTACATAATCGGGCCGTCATGCAAATCACCATGTATGATCCGCATCATGGGCCCCGTCATCTTGGTTCGTTAACAGGGCCTAAATGTAAACTGGCCCACTAGTAGATTCGGGCCTTTAATAGGCCGAGTAAACCGCCGGCCCTATCTTCCCAAGAAAACTCAATGGGCCTTTAGGAGCCTGAAAAGTAGGTTGGGCCTGAAACATGCCGAACAGCTCACGGGCCGGCAGCAGGCCGAAATAGACCCCGGCCCATGGGCCAAAATTTTCTTGGTCCTTGTTTGGCCCAATTAGATTATCGGCTACGAGCAGGTCGGATGCAAACCGGGCCGTAGTTAGGCCCAACTATATGACGGGCTTTTAATAGGCAGAAATTAATATAGGGCCAAAATGTTAAATGGGCCCTTAACAGGCCGAAACTAATATCAGGCCGAATTACTAAATGGGCCTTTAGCAAGTGGGCCCAAAAGTATAGCGTCCAGTTGACGGGCCGAATCTGATATGGGCCATAATTTAGCCCAACACTACTGGAATCAGCTACTTTGCCATCAGCCAGATCTTTGTCGTCAGCTAGCTGACGGCAAAGAAGCTCTTTGACATCAGCTACCGTAAAGCAGACGGCAAAGAAATGGCGGACGGCAAAGAACCTCTTTGCCATGAGCCGTTTCATTGCTGTCCGCCCGCTGACGGCAAAGAGGGAGGTGGCCCCCACCCACCCGCCCGTTTTAAAAAAAACTTAACACCCCCACCTCTTTGTCGTCCGCTAACGGACGGCAAAGAGCCGAGTAACTAACGGCCGCCACCCCCCGCCCGTAACTCTCCCTTATCTTCCTCTCTCCTCGACGCCCCGCCCTAGCTAGATCCACCGCCGCCCGCCCCCTTGCCGCCCCTGCCAAGACCTTTGCCCGTCGCGCCACCACCCTCCGCCCACCCCACCTCGCCCGTCGCCCCACCACCCTCCACCACCGCCGCCGCCCCACGCCTACCCCGCCGCCCGCCCTTCCCCACGCCACTGCCCCTGCCGCCCCACTGCCACCGTAGCCGCCCCCCCGCACCCTTGGCTCGTCGCCCCACAAACCCTCCACCCCCACCCCACCCCCGACGCCTGTCATCATCACCCGCCGCCCGAGCCGCCTCACCGCCAGTGCTCCCCCATGATCGTCCCATTGCTCGGTGAGGGACTACTACTTTTTTTCCAGTTTTTTTCATTTTTTTTGCTGTTTAATTGTTAGTGCTAGATTGTGTTAGTGTTAGTGTTAGAAAAGAATTAGAAGAAGTAGAAGTAGTAGAAGTAGTAGAAAGATGAAAAAAGAAGAAGAAGAAATGAAGTAGAAGAATTGGAAGAAGAAGAAAAAAAGAAACGAAAAGAGGTAAAAAAGTAGAAAAAAGATGAAAGAAGAAGAAGAAGAAAGGAAAGAAGAAGAAGAAGAGAAAGAAAGAAGAAGTAAGGAAAGGATAGAAGGAAACACCCCGATCGACCCCCTGACCCACCTGACCCCGACACCCCGACCCCGACACCCCGACCCACTGACCCCTGACCCCAACACCCCGACCTAGACACCACACCCCGACAACGACACGACACCCAGACACCCCGACACCCGACCCCCCGAGGCCGACAGGGTCTTATATTTGTGAATTATTAGTTAGGTCATATATTTTTCGATTTTGTTATGAAAAACATCGTATATAATTATGTTGATCAGGTTGATTTAAATGTGCAGTTGTTTCATCACTGCGAGGTTTGGTGTTTGACGAGCTCTGCCCCTTTGTTCGTGAGTGAGCACAAATGACATGTCCTCCTCCCCCATTAATTATTTGCTCTGTTCCGGTGTTCGTGCCAATGAAACTTGATAGCTAGCTATATATGTGTCTTGAATCATCAGTATGCGTAACCAATATGTGTCTCCCGTTCGAAAGCGTCATAGTTATAAATATGCATGCATTTGCATATTTATAACCTTGATTCTTTCAAATTGTGCAACGCTATCCATGGACAGCCCGAGTATGTGTAGATTGGGTTCCTTTTCCCATATGCTTTCCTCGATCCGACGCATAAATTTAAATCGATTGCCTCCCTGTTGTTCTCCGGTACACATCCTCTCTGCTTATTGCGAGACGTGTATCGAGAGAACAGCGGAGGTGCTGCCAAATTTTAGGCGTCGAATCCGAGCATAGCATGGGAAAATGAACCCAATCTACACATACTGAGTGGGATTAGGACCTATCATTACGTATTAGAGTGTAGGTTGCATGGACGTAATAAAATTGACAAAGTAGATCAACTGATGAATATATACATGGTGAATTATATATATAATTGTTGTGTGTCCAGAGCTCGAAAGTCAAGATGAGTGATCGTATGCGTGGATGTATACCGTCACACCGGTCGTAACAAATGGAGCGCTGAATGGTTCACAAAAACCAAGGGGTTTGTGCAAGCCGCATTGCAAATGGCCGAGGAAAACTTGGTGCCCATGTTTCCGATCGCGGCAATTGGGGAAAGAGGATGAGGCTGAAATGGGTAAACACCTGCGAAGAATGGTTTTACGCCCGATTATACGATGTGGACATTTCATGGTGAGTCTGCCCAACGTGACCGAGCTGAGGTGGATCATCGTCGCACCGACGAGCATGGTACCGGGATGGAAAACATGGTGCAAGACTATGATGATGCTCGGGATTCGGACGAGGAGATGGAGGAATCTGCAAAGGCCTTCAATGAAATGTTGGAGTCTTCAAAACGTCCGCTCCACGAGCACACTGAGCTTTGTCAGTTGGATGCCATCTCACAAGTAATGGCTTTGAAGGCTCGATTCAACTTGGGCGAGAATGCTATGACGCAATTATGACAGATTTGGGCGCTTTCTACCCAAAGGCCATGTAATGCCTGCAAACCTGTACCGGTCGGACAAAATCCTCCGTGCCTTCAAGATGCCCTATGAGAAGATACATGCCTGTGAGAAAGGATGTGCCTTATTTAGGCTTGACTATGCGGACTTGAAATATTGTCCCATTTGCAAGTCTTCCAGGTATATTGTGGTACATAATGGTATGGGTGAGAAGACATGCACCAAAATCCTGTTAGTGTTCTTGGTATATGCCAATCGTACCAAGACTTCAACGTCTTTTCATGGTCGAAGAGACGGCCGGATGATGACATGGCACAAAACAGGCAAAAGAACCAAACTAGATGCAGATGGGAATCGATGATGGTACACATCGGATGGTGTTGCGTGGAAGAAGTTTGATGAATTACATGCTGAAAAGCGGCAGATCCGAGGCATCCTCGAGTCGGCATCGGCACCGATGGGTTCGATGTGTTTGGTATGACGGCAGCCCAATACAGCTTGTTGGCCCGTGTTTGTCTTTCCACTCAATCTCCCCGGACAGATTATGCAAAGAAAGAACATTTTCCTAACGTTGATAATTCCAGGCCCAACTATCCGGGAAAATATGAATGTGTACATGCAGCCGCTTAGGACTAATTGCAAGAAGCAGGATAATGGGTTCAAGACATACGACGCCTATAGCAAACGAAACTTCATAATGCGTGTCGGTACATGTACTCGACCGCATGACTTGCCGGCGATCGCTATTCGTTGGCTGGTGTGTGCATGGAAGGTTCCGTGCCCAACATGCAAGGGAGCTCTTGAGTTTCGTTGGCTTCAGGCGGTCGCAAGTTTTCTTGCTTCGACATGCATAGACAGTTCTGGATCCTCGCCATAAGTTCAGGAAAGACAAGAAGAACTTCATCAAAGGTAGAGTTGTAAAAACTCGCACCACTGCGTTGACAATGCCAATGACCTGGATCGCTTAAACGCCTCGAGCCAGATCCAGGCGTCCGTGGTACTTCAAGGGTATAATTACGAGCACGCTGGACTCACAAAACATGCTTATGGGATCTGCCTTACTTCAAAGACCTCCTTTGCCCACAACATCGACGTGATGCACACTGAGAAGAATATTGCCGAGGCACTTTTTGGTACATTGTTCGGCATACATGGGAAGTCAAAGGATAATACTAAGGCTAGAGTCGATCTGGAGGCGCTATGTGATAGGCCGTTACAAAACATGAAAGAACCGAAAGGAAAGCAGAACTGGACAAAGCCAAAGGCATGGTTCGATCTTGGAAGGCCAGCTATGAGGGAAATTATCTTGTGCGTGAAAATGCAGTTGATGTTCCCCGATGGGTATGCAGTGAATCTAAAGAGGGGAGCGAGTCTTGATAAATTGAAGATATTTGGTCTCAAGAGTCATGATTGGCACATATGGATTGAGCGGGTAATGCCGGTGATGTTGTGTGGCATCATCCCCGAGGATGAATGGCTAGTCTTGGCGAACTCAGCTATTTCTTCCGTGTTCTTTGTGCGAAAGAACTATCGTGCAGCGTGCTAGAAGAAATGGAAGAGTTGGCGCCAGAGTTGATCTGCAAGTTAGAGAAGATCTTTCCACGGGCTTCTTTAATCCAATGCAGCATTTGATTTTGCATCTCCACCGAGGCAATATTGGGGGGGGGGGCGTGCAAAATCGTTGGTGCTACCCAACTGAGAGGATGCAGAAGACGCTTCGAGAAAAATGTAAAAATAAACGTAGAATTGAAGCGTCTATGGCTGAGGCATTCATCACTAAGGAGGCGGCAAACTTCGTGACAGCACACTACGGAACCAAAAATCGTCATTTGCATAATCCGAAGCCTCGGTACAATGCTGACGAGCCTAAAAAGGGTGGATCCAACCTCATCCTATTCAAAGGGAATCTCGCACCAGCCAGTGTTTCAAATCCAGTATCTTTGGATAACGAAGAATGGCGTACCATTTCGTTGTATATCTTCAACAACCTGATAGAAGTGCGGCCATACATCGAGTAAGTTCTCGGTACATTGTTTCGCAACTTCTATTTCCGTTTGAACTGCTCTTATTCCTGGATATTTCATACGATCGATCGTCGCCTATTCTCGTATGGAGCGGTGATCCAAAAGGATTCCGTCGAAGAGTATGAGCTTCTCGCAAAGCAAGGAGGCGGCTATCCCGGTTTCATCTCTTGGTTCAAACAAATGGTAAATTCTATTAGAAAATTTCATTTCATTCGCTAATTTGTGCGTAATGCAACAATCCTTTCATATTAAACTTGTAGGCTAATTCAGAGTCTATGGACGCCGAGTTGAGACAAGTCGCTAATGGTTTTGACTATAAGGTCCGTTCATTTGACAAATACGACATCAACGGGTATCGTTTTCGTACCTATGGCAAAGAGCTATCTATGGCCGACCGAAAGTCTACAAATTGTTGTGTATCTGCTATCGGCGAAGGAGGTACCGAGTATTATGGGAGAGTTGAAGCAATTTATGAACTTCTATTCTATGGTGAAAACCCACCGAATGTCATAGTCTTCAAATGTTATTGGTTTCAGCCGAAGGAGACTAGAAGAACTCATGAACATATAGGGCTAGTTGAAATCAACCAAAGCACCCATTTATATGTTCCTGATGTCTATATTATGGCTCAACAGCGCGACCCAAGTATTCTATCTACCACAGGCCTGCCAAACTAATCCAAATCTGAAAGGTTGGGATGTCGTTTATGAAGTGCCGCCACGTGCTAGACAATCTCCCCAAAGGAAGAGGATTATGAAGACTATAACCTGCACACATATGAAGGAGAATTCTTCCAAGAGACACGTCTTTCCAAAAGCGTTTCAAGAACCGGTATACTTCACCCCAAAACATTGAAGTAGACAGCGACAATGAATCCCACATCACCCGGAGGAGGAACAAGAAGAGCCGAATAAGAAGAGGTTATTTGCTGCGTCGACCTCTCAATGCTTGACCGATTACGTAAAGGTGGCCTTCCACATGTTGATGCCATCGAACCCTATGAGCCCGCTATTGATTATAGTGATGATGATGATTATGCATTTATTGATGATACTTGATCAAGATTATTAGTAGTGTCGGTATTCAATTTTTTATGTTGTACTTGATGATGATACACTTAAGTGATATACATATTATTATTCATGTCGGTATTTTTTTTATGTTGTACTAATTTCGTTTACTCTTTGTCATGGCGGTGTTGAAAGATGGAAGGGGGCCGATCGAGGCTAAGGACAACGTGCCCAAATTGAAGGTGTGCCACACCATCAAGGTAGCTCCACTTATATCAGTTCGGGCGGAATTGGGTATGTGGTTTGCTTCATGATTAATGCAATTCATTCATCATGCTAGTTTGAGCCCTTTAATTACTAATTTACTTTGTTTCTCTCTTTCGGGCATGCTACAATAAGACGGATAAGGTGCCGAGGGTACGACCTGTATGCCATGGCCCACACCGCTCTTACAAGCAAGTCAAGGGAAGGCGAGAAAGGGGAGGAGTTTAACCGAGCAGATTCCCTACAATCCAGAAAGGTGATGATATCTAGTGGCGGGAGGTCCGTGGCTCCATAGACATTGATCCGTAGATTGCTCCACGAGACCACGGTGAGTTTAATTTGAATGGACGTTACTTGCTAGTCTTAACATTTGAGTGTCATCATGCTAACGAAACATTGAAATGATCTTTGGTGCAGCGTAACTCCACACAAGCATCACACGATCCTTCTCCACTCTCGGCATGAGCCAGCCCGCTCCCACACCTCCATGATCAAGGTAAGTTTCTCTAGTTTTTTGCTTAACAAATGCATAAAGACCTAGACTTAGCTTTTTCATCCAATATGCTTACCTTAATGACCTAGAGTTAGCTTCTTTTCCTGCAAAATGACTTAATAAGCTTACTGACCTCCGAAACCAGCCATTTTACCTAAGTTAGCTCTAAAACAATCTATACTTAGCTTTGTTTCCTCCAAAATGACCTAAGTTAGTTATAATATGCTTAGTTAACTAGGTTCGCTCAATAATGACATGTACTTACCTTACTTACGTAAAAACGGCATAATTAGCTTAGTTAACTCATAAACGATCCATTTTACATACGTTAGCTCTAAAATGATGCATTTTACCTAAGTTAGCTCATAAACGGTCCATTTCACCTAAGTTACCTCACAAACGATGGTGTCCTTCTTCTTCTAGTCTTCTTCTTCTAGTCACCTTTTCCTAACTTTCTTATTTGCCATTTTGCAGATTTCATTCACTTCTCGGAAGCTAGCTTGCTATGATGGAGTTCTTGTTTTTTATTTCATTCTCTTCTAGTATTCTTCTAGCTTGCTACGATGGAACTTGCTATCTTGATGAAACTTTGCATTGTAATATGTATGTGCAACTTCCTAATGGTTGCAACTTATGTGTATGTGCAACTTGCTATGTATGAATGGATGGAACTATATATGTATGTACGATGAAACTTATTTGTTGTTAAATAGCCCATGAAATATATCTATATATGTCATATATATTTGCTGTGAAAATTGTTGGATTAAAAAACAGAAAAAGACACAATATGTAGGATCTTTGCCGTCGCCACCGACGGCAAAGGGTTCTTTGCCATCGGCAGCGGACGGCAAAGAGGACACATGGCAGGCAATCGTGCTTCGGGAGATCACCAATTTGGTCGGTTTGCCTCTGATGGTGACGGCAAAGAGGAAAAACTTTGCCTACAGCGGTGGACGGCAAAGGCCTGCCGTGTAGTGACGTCGACTGACATCATTCGGCGGACGGCAAAGGCCTTCCGAAGTTTGCCGTCAGCGGCGGACGGCAAAGGCCTTCCGTTAACCACCTAACGGAGTAACAGCGCATTTATTGTCGTCGCATTCTTTGTCGTCCGCCGATGGCAAAGGCCCTTTGCCGTCGGCCGCCAAGCGAGCGGCAACGTAGTTCTTAGCCGTCCGTGCTTTGCCGTCCATTTTGCCGTCCGCGCGGACGGCAAAGACCTTTGCCGTCCGCTATCCATGCCTTTGCCGTCTGCCGTGGCAGATGGCAAAGTAGCTGATTCCTGTAGTGCAATCCTCTTAAAGGGTCGGACCTGATCTGGGCCGTAATTTGGCCCAGAACGTGGTAGGCTTTTAACGGGCCGGATCTCATATGGGCCATTATTAGGCCCAGAACGTGGCAGGCCATTAATGGACCGGTTCAAATATGGGCCGGCATTTGGCCCAAAACATGGCAGCCGCCAATGGGCGGCCTACTAGGGTCCTCAAAATCTTGTGGGCCTACAAACCGGTCGGCCCATTAATGTCGGCGAAATCTGTGGGCCTTTAGTGGGCCAGCCCATTATGGTCCACAAAAATCTTGTGGGCCTTCAATTGGGCCGGCCCATTATGGCCCGCAAAAATCTTGTGGGCCTTTACCTGGGCCGGACCATTATGGCCTGCAAAATCTTGTGGGCCTTTAGCTGGGCCGGCCCATTATGGTCCGCAAAATCTTGTGGGCCTTTAGTTGGGCCAACCCATTTAAACTTTATGGGCCACTTTTGGGCCGGTCCACGTGTTAACATATCATAGGCGCATCTCGCCCATTGGATGAGTGACACCTGTGCCAACACGGAGCTGACACGTGTTTCCTCCAGCCAATGATGATTTTACACGTGGAAAATCCCCATTGGTCGGGGCTGTTAACGGGTTATCGGATCCAAAACCGGACCCAATAGCTCAACGGTGTTCCGTTTTAGTGGATGCCACGTGTCAGTCACCCTTGACGAAAGCACTTCTGTGACGCGCGATTTATCGTCATGGAAGTGGACACTTCCGTGATGATAATTTTGGTAATGTCATGGAACACTTCTACGACCGCACAGGTATGACTATCTTGATTCTGTCATAAATTTGTCATGGATGTACATGCATGACAGAAAGCGTGACCTACTGTGACAAACACGTATCATCACGGAAGTGTATTTTTTTGTAGTGTCTACGTTCACATACAACGGGTGCAAGCCAGTTTTTGCACGTGCAGAATACTCGGGTTAAACTTGACAAGCCTAGCATATGCAGATATGGCCTCGGAACACTGAGATCGAAAGATCAAACGTGAATCATATAGTAGATATGATTAACATAGAGATGTTCACCATTGAAAACTACTCCATCTCACGTGATGATCGGACATGGTTTAGTTGATATGGATCACATGATCATTTAGATGACTAGAAGGATGTCTATCTAAGTGGGAGTACTTAAGTAATATGATTAATTAAACTTTAATTTATCATGAACTTAGTCCTGATAGTTTTTGCATGTCTATTGTTGTAGATCAATGGCCTGTGCTATCGTTCCCTTGAAATTTAATGCATTCCTAGAGAAAAATAAGTTGAAATATGATGGTAGCAACTACACGGACTGGGTCCGTAACTTGAGGATTATTCTTATTGCTGCACAGAAGAGTTACGTCCTAGAAGCACCGCTAGGTGCAAGGCCCGTTGCAGGAGCAACTCCGATCGTTATGAACTTCTGGCAGACTAAAAATGATGACTACTTGATAGTTCAGTGTGCCATGCTTTACGGCTTAGAATCGGGACTTCAAAGACGTTTTGAACATCATGGAGCATATGAGATGTTCCAGGATTTGAAGTTAATATTTCAGGCAAATGCCCGAGTTGAGAGATATGAAGTCTCCAACAAGTTCTATAGCTGCAAGATGGAGGAGAACAGTTCTGTCACTGAACACATACTCAGAATGTCTGGGTGCCATAACCACTTGACTCGGCTGGGAGTTAATCTTCCTGATGATAGTGTCATTGACAGATTTCTTCAATCATTGCCACCAAGCTATAAAGGCTTCGTGATGAACTATAATATGCAAGGGATGGAAAAGAAAATTCTCGAGCTCTTCGCGATGCTAAAGGCTATGGAGGTAGAAATCAAGAAGGAGCATCCAGTGCTGATGGTTAAAAAGACCACTAGTTTCAAGAAAAAGGGCAAAGGGAAGAAGTGTAACTTCAAGAAGAATAGCAAGCAAGTTGCTGCTCCCGGGAAGAAGCCCAAGTCTGGACCTAAGCCTGAAACCGAGTGCTTCCGCAAAGGACTGGTCATTTGAAGCGGAACTGCCCCAAGTATTTGGCGGATAAGAAGGATGGCAAAGTGAAAGGTATATTTGATATACATGTTATTGATGTGTACCATACTAATGCTCGTAGTAGCGCCTGGGTATTTGATACTGGTTCTGTTGCTCATATTGCAACTCGAAATAGGGGCTATGGATTAAACAAAGATTGGATAAGGACGAGGTGAAAATGCGCGTCGGAAATGGTTCCAAGGTCGATGTGATCGCCGTCGGCACGCTACCTCTACATCTACCTTCGGGATTAGTTTTAGACCTGAATAATTGTTATTTGGTGCCAGCGTTGAGCATGAACATTATATCTGGATCTTTTTGGATGCGAGACGGTTATTCATTTAAATCAGAGAATAATGGTTGTTCTATTTATATGAGTAATATCTTTTATGGTGATGCACCCTTGATGAGTGGTCTATTTTTTTGAAACTCGATTGTAGTGATACACATATTCATAATATTGAAGATGCAAAGTTAATAATGATAGTGCAACTTATTCGTGGTACTGCCGTTTAGGTCATATTGGTGTAAAGCGCATGAAGAAACTCCATGTTGATGGGCTTTTGGAATCACTTGATTCTTGCGAACCATGCCTCATGGGCAAGATGACTAAGATTCCGTTCTCCGGAACAATGGAGCGAGCAACTCACTTATTGGAAATAATACATATTGATGTATGCGGTCCGATGAGTGTTGAGGCTCGCGGCAGGTATCATTATTTTCTGACCTTCACGGATGATTTGAGCAGATATGGGTATATCTACTTGATGAAACATAAGTCTGAAACGTTTGAAAAGTTCAAAGAATTCCAGAGTGATGTAGAAAATCATCGTAACAAGAAAATAAAGTTTCTACGATCTGATCGTGGAGGTGAACATTTGAGTTACGAGTTTGGTCTTCATTTGAAACAATGTGGAATAGTTTCGCAACTCACGCCACCTGGAACACTACAGCGTAATGGTGTGTCTGAATGTCGTAACCGTACTATGGTGCGATCTATGATGTCTCTTACCGATTTACCACTATCATTTTGGGGTTATGCTTTAGAGACGGCTGCATTCACATTAAATAGGGCATCATCTAAATCCGTTGAGACGACACCATATGAACTGTGGTTTGGCAAGAAACCTAAGCTGTTGTTTCTTAAAGTTTGGGGCTGCGATGCTTATGTGAAAAAGCTTCAACCTGATAAGCTCGAACCCAAATCAGAGAAATGCGTCTTCATAGGATACCCAAAAGAAATTGTTAGGTACACCTTCTATCACAGATTGGAAGGCAAGACATTTGTTGCTAAGAATGGATCCTTTCTAGAGAAGGAGTTTCTCTAGAAAGAAGTGAGTGGGAGGAAAGTAGAACTTGATGAGGTAGTTCTACCTTCTCTTGAATTGGGAAATGGTTCATCATAGAAATCAGTTCCAGTGATGCCTACACCAATTAGTGAGGAAGTTAATGATGATGATCATGAAACTTCAGATCAAGTTACTACCGAACCTCGTAGGTCAACCAGAGTACGGTCCGCACCAGAGTGGTACAGTATTCCTGTTCTGGAGTCATGTTACTAAACCATGGCAAACCTACGAACTATGAGGAAGCGATGATGAGCCCAGATTCTAGGAAATGGATTCAGGCCATGAAATCTGAGATGGGATCCATGTATGAGAATAAAATGTGGAGTTTGGTTGACTTGCCCGATGATCGGCAAACCATAGGGAATAAATGGATCTTCAAGAAGAAGACTGACGCTAACAGTAATGTTACTGTCTACAAAGCTCGACTTGTTGCGGAAGGTTTTCGACAAGTTAAGGAGTTGACTACGATGAGACTTTCTCACCCGTAGCGATTCTTAAGTGTGTCTGAATCATGTTAGCAATTGCCGCATTTTATGATTATGAAATTTGGCAAATGGATGTGAAAACTGCATTCCTTGATGGATATCTTAAAGAAGAGTTGTATATGATGCAAACAGAAGGTTTTGTCGATCCTAAAGGTGCTAACAAAGTGTGCAAGCTCCAGCGATCCATTTATGGATTGGTGCAAGCCTCTCGGAGTTGGAATATACGCTTTGATAGTGTGATCAAACCATATGGTTTTTATACAGACTTTTGGAGAAGCATGTATTTACAAGAAAGTGAGTGGGACCTCTGTAGCATTTCTAATATTATATGTGGATGACATATTATTGATTGGAAATAATACAGAATTTCTGGATAGCATAAAAGATACTTGAATAAGAATTTTTCAGTGAAAGACCTCGATGAAGCTGCTTATATATTGGGCATCAAGATCTATAGAGATAGATCAAGACGCTTAATTGGACTTTCACAAAGCACATACCTTGACAAACTTTTGAAGAAGTTCAAAATGGATCAGTCAAGGAAAGGGTTCTTGCCTGTGTTACAAGGTGTGAAGTTGAGTCAGACTCAATGCCCGACCACTGCAGAAGATAGAGAGAAAATGAAAGTCATTCCCTATGCCTCAGCCATAGGTTCTATCATGTATGCAATGTTGTGAAACAGACCTGATGTGTGCCTTGCTATAAGTTTAGCAGGGAGGTACCAAAGTAATCCAGGAGTGGATCACTGGACAGCGGTGAAGAACATCCTGAAATACCTAAAAAGGACTAAGGATATGTTTCTCGTTTATGAGGTGACAAAGAGCTTGTCGTAAATGGTTACGACGATGCAAGCTTTGACATTGATCCGGATGACTCTAAGTCACAAACCGGATACGTATTTATATTAAATGGTGGAGCTGTCAGTTGGAGCAGTTCCAAGCAGAGCGTCGTGGCGGGATCTACGTGTGAAGCGGAGTACATAGCTGCTTCGGAAGCAGCAAATGAAGGAGTCTAGATGAAAGAGTTCATATCCGATCTAGGTGTAATACCTAGTGCATCGGGTCCGATGAAAATCTTTTGTGACAATACTGGAGCAATTGCCTTGGCGAAGGAATTCAGATTTCACAAGAGAACCAAACACATCAAGAGACGCTTCAATTCCATCTGCGATCAAGTCAAGGAGGGAGACATGGAGATTTGCAAAATACATACGGATCTGAATGTTGCAGACCCGTTGACTAAGCCTCTTCCACGAGCAAAACATGATTAGCACCAAGACTCCATGGGTGTTAGAATCATTACCATGTAATCTAGATTATTGACTCTAGTGCAAGTGGGAGACTGAAGGAAATATGCCCTAGAGGCAATAATAAAGTTTTTATTTATATTTCCCTATATCATGATAAATGTTTATTATTCATGCTAGAATTGTATTAACCGGAAACTTAGTACATGTGTGAATACATAGACAAACAGAGTGTCCCTAGTATGCCTCTACTAGACTAGCTCGTTAATCAAAGATGGTTATGTTTCCTGACCATAGACACGTGTTGTCATTTGATGAACGGGATCACATCATTAGATAATGATGTGATGGACAAGACCCATCCGTTAGCTTAGCATAATGATCGTTAAGTTTTATTGCTATTGCTTTCTTCATGACTTATACATATTCCTCTGACTATGAGATTATGCAACTCCCGAATGCCGGAGGAACACCTTGTGTGCTATCAAACGTCACAACGTAACTGGGTGATTATAAAGATGCTCTACAGGTGTCTCCGAAGGTGTTTGTTGGGTTGGCATAGATCGAGATTAGGATTTGTCACTCCGAGTATCGGAGAGGTATATCTGGGCCCTCTCGGTAATGCACATCACTATAAGCCTTGCAAGCAATGTGTCTAATGAGTTACTTGTGGGATGATGCATTACGGAACGAGTAAAGATACTTGCCAGTGATGAGATTGAACTAGGTATGAGGATACCGACGATCGTATCAAGGGCAAGTAACATACCGATGACAAAGGAAATGACGTATGTTGTCATGCGGTTTGACCGATAAAGATCTTCGTAGAATATGTAGGGACCAATATGAGCATCCAGGTTCCGCTATTGGTTATTGACCGGAGATGTGTCTCGGTCATGTCTACATAGTTCTTGAACCCGTAGGGTCCGCACGCTTAACGTTCAATGACGATTTTTATTATGAGTTATGTGTTTTGGTGACCGAAGTTTGTTCGGTGTCTTGGATGAGATCACGGACATGACGAGGAGTCTCGAAATGGTCAAGAGGTAAAGATTCATATATTGGAAGGTAGTATTCGAACATTGGAATGGTTTCGAGTGGTTCGGGTATTTTAGCGGAGTACCGGGGGGTTACCCCCCATGGCGTGCGCCTCCTGGCCGGCCTCCTCCTCCTCCCCTCCTTTATGTACGGGGGCAGGGGGCACCCCATAGCACATCAATTGTTCTCTTAGCCGTGTGCGGTGCCCCCCTCCATAGTTTACTCCTCTGTTCATAGCGTCATAGTGCTTAGGCGAAGCCCTGCGCATATCACATCACCATCACCGTCACCACGCCGTCGTGCTGACGAAACTCTCCCTCGGCTCTCGGCTGGATCAAGGGTTCGAGGGACGTCATCGAGTTGAACGTGTGCTGAACTCGGAGGTGTGGTACGTTCGGTACTAAGATCGTTTGGATCGTGAAGACGTTCGACTACATCAACCTCGTTAACCTAACGCTTCCGCTTTCGGTCTACGAGGGTACGTGGACACACTCTCCCCCTCTCGTTGCTATGCATCTCCTAGATAGATCTTGCGTGATCGTAGGAAATTTTTCAAAATTGCATGCTACGTTCCCCAACAGATAAGTATGTTTTTTTTATTTTGTTTAATGAGTAACTCAATTTGAAGAAGTTGATTTCAAATTCCGACCTTTGGGTTTACTTCTTGAGCTTCAATTAATAACCATCCTCTCAACTAAGAGTTAAAGTTTGGGTGTCAATTAGAGTTGCACCGCTAAGAGCATTTCGAGCAGATCCCCCATACTAAAACTACAAAAAGTGCTCCCTATCCTACTATACTATTTGGTTTAGGGAAATCACTATTCCACAACTAGCAGATCCCCTATCCAATAAACTTTGTTTTCACAAATATAATTTATTTCTCAAACTATTCTAACAAATTGATCATGTTTTATCTCTGTGACATTAATATATTCCCTTTATTGAAAAAATTGATCATGTTTGAACACAAACATGGAGAATTTGAATGCATACTATTACAATTCAACGGATCCATCGGGCATAACCACATTTTGTGCCAAAAGCGAATTAATGAGCAACTTCATTCCAAAAACCCACCAACACACGGCGGATCAAATGTCATCATAGTTCAAATATTAAGGGCCTGGCCCCCCCCCCCCCCCCAACCCATCACCGCTCCTCGTGCATCATCCTGGCTTCTCTCATTTTGTTATATGGCATAGTCATGAGCCCAACTGTATGGCTTGAATTAAATTCATCATGAAAGCTCGACCATCATTAAATTCATCATGAAAGCTCGCTACAAAAGTAAATGAAGAACCTAGCAATCAATATTGAACAATGCATTGCTATACTAAGCAAATGTAAACAATGAAGCAAAAAGATGTGTTTTTTTTTACTTTTCAGGCATTTCATGCATGTCGCCGTCGCAAGTTGAAGCGTCTAAATCCATCATGTCCTCGGGCACCGGCGGTGGACTTCCTTGCGCAACAACATGAGGCAGGGTAGCACTCGCCGGAGCCGCGACAGATTGAGGGGAGGGCGACCAAGTGGCTACATTCTGCTTTCTCTTCATCGGCGTTGTTGTGTTGAGTGTTGAACGCCGCCTTTTTGTCGGCTGAGGGTACCCTTTTGCCGGTCTGCTTCACCACATTCGGTACGGTGGTCGCGCCAGAGGTACTACCGACAACCGTCGTCGATGCTTTGCTGCTGATGAGGTTTTGCAGCATGTTGCCTGTTTGGTGGTTGCACCGTCAAGTTAGTGGCCACCAGTGCTTCTCCGATGTCGACGCTGGTGTCAAGGGGTGTGGTGGGGGACGACCTTCCTATTATGTGATCATCGGGGAAGGGGATGTCGAGCGGTGGCTAATGGCCGGTGGTGGAAGGGAGGACGGGAGTTCTACTCGCCGAGCGGTATAAACTTAATTTCGGGGAGGAGGGGGGTAAGTTTTGAGGGAATAAATTTTTGGATTTAGGATTTTTTTTCGCTAATACACAAATCTTTCGTATCAATTCATTGATAGAAGAAGGATGAGTACATGGGTACAACACATGGCACGAAGGCAGGCATGCGTGAACATGATGTCCGGAGCAGAGAGATAAGGGATGCTTGGCCCAAATAGAGGATACATCACAGCTAAACCTTCCAAATCTGAGCCAAGTGCGGCAATGCCAAACCAACAAGAACTCCAACATCGTCTGAGCCAAAACTGGGGACACTGCGGGCGAGCAAGATATTGCTTTCAAGGAGAACGACGCCGATACTCCATCACTATCTGGTCCAGGAGACCCGGACCTAGAGTTTCCCCTGAGCTTGAAGAGGGGCGTAGCTAAAGGCCTTGGCAGTGCCTTCACGGAGGAAAACTACACCCACGAGCGCCGTCGCTGCCAGCACCATCGCAGAGTCTTGGATTTAGGATCTGTAGTGATCTAACCACTCGTCGGCTAGTTGGCTTTTTTGACGTAAATATCGTTTTTGCTTCGTATTAAATCTGAGTTCTAGAGAATTTGCTAAGATGCCCTAAGCATGGACAACAAGAAGCCAAAGCGGGATGCGAGCGGAGAGCAACTAGCATGTGCGGTGCCTCCCGCGCCAAGCTGTTCTCCTCTCGTCGTGTTCGATCGACCAAAGCTCCTCCATCCATGGGACACCGCGCGTGCGTGGGGCATCCACCATTGCCCGACCGCTTTTGACCACAGAAAGCCACCTAGAAATAAATTCCTATACGGCATGCTTTACAACTTTTTCCGTGTGCCGGCCTTCTTTTTCTCGACGATCGTGTGCCGATCTTTTACAGTAGCTATCTAGCTACAGTAGAAATGAAACAGTCCAAAGTCCAAACTCCTTTATAGTACTGCTTTTGGAGCCTTGTTGCAGGCAAGAGAGGAACGTGTGTCCCCTCCCTCGACCTTTTTTGGCTCCGTCCGAAACGTCCGCTTCTGTCGTGTTGGATGGAACAGCTACGTCCACGACGTACAAACAATGTACCAGTACAAAACTGCCACTGTACACCTCCATCGTGTGGTCGGCCGAGGTGCATGATACGTGCTGCGGTGGCGACACTGCGTCTGTACGTACGCAACAGTAATATTTCTTTTCTTTTTTATTACGGGGACACGCAACAATAGTATACACGTACAAGCAAACTACGTACGTCTACTGTATCCACGTGGGTGCACATTTGACATGGTGTGATATTACAACGTTTGCTATTCATATGTTGTCTGAAATTGGATGGGTGTCGGTCGATGTTGCCGAAGAAGAAGGCCATATGACGTGGAGTTCGAAGGCCGAGACGGGACGCCACGGCCGTCCTTGCTGTCCTTGGCGAGACCGAGCCGAGAGCAAGGTGAAGAGGCGATCCACGGAAGCTAGTCGGAGAATTGACTGTGGGGTCGTCGGCGCCGGTGTTGGTGGAACGGGGTTCAGAGAGGAAGTCGGGACAACGGTGACAACACAGAGGCGGTGACTGTTGGTGGCGGTCACCCGTGGTTCGGCCTGCAGTACGCCTGGAGAAGGAGGTGTCATCCAACGGCTGAAAAAATATGGACTTAGCTAAACCTTTTCTTAGACAACTTACAAATTGCTAGGCTAGGCCCATATAACTCTGTAACTTACTGTGCCTTTGCGTCAGTTCGTTCAGGATAGACACCGCAAAACACAACCTCTTTCTCGGCGGGAAACGTCCCTCGTGAACCCTTTGGCAATGCATGGTGGGGTGCGTGACCCAACTATACTTAACAGTGCATGCATGCATGTGACCTCGACACGACAAAGACTACTGCCACAACTACAATCCAATCCAAGAAGAGAGAAGCAGCCATCAGGCATTCATGCATAGAGCTAGCACACAAGCCTCCGACGAGGGGCCGGTCCCTTGTGTCGTCAGGGTCCATGAAATGTGCATGCCAACAATCTCCATTATGTGGGAAACAGCATCCATCCACAGCTCTTTAAATCCCCCTCTCTCTCTCTCTCTCTAATATAAAAGCCCCGTTTGATGGGTCCGCCTCGTCAGCACAACAACGTGACGCAGCCTGTTCCAATACCACCGGTCATTACTCCACTCCAATAGACAATCTTGTTGCCGCCGCTTCACGGCTGGAAGCGATCCCAACTGAAGGCGATTCTCTGGCGGCTATCGAGACGCGTCGGGTTAAAGAGCTTCTTCGGACAGCCTTGGAGCAACAGGAGGCTTATTCATACAACCGTGATCGGATTCATTCCACTCCCCGTCCAAGCTGGAGTTATAGCAGGCGTGTGGATGAACCGGTCGTGTCAAGCAATGCAGGGAACCGTGAACCACCCCATGGCCACAACCCGGCAGGAGGTGCCGGTGATGCTCAGGAAGTGGTGGATCGGGCTCATGTGAGGAGGCCGAAAGAAGCGACAAGATGAAGCACGCCACCTACTCCGATTCGTCCAACCACGATGAGAGAGTCAGGAGTTACCTCTAGCTCTTGGGGGCTGCCATGTCTCGTCCCGGCGTTGCGCAACGTACGCCTGCCCAAGGATTTCAAGGGCCCACGCAAGGTGCCAAATTACACTGCCGATTTACCCCCGGAGACATGGGTTGAAAGCTATGAGATGGCCATGGAGATGCCGGATGTGGATGATGCAGCTGTATGGGTACTTCACCATGATGTTTGAAGGGACGGCTCGCACTTGGTTAAAAAGTCTACCTGCTAATTCTATCAGATCATGGGCCGAGTTGAGAACCCGGTTTATCCAAAATTTTAAAGATACATGCAAGCAGCCCATGTCGATCATGGATTTAGCTGCCTGTGTATAGGAGGGAGGAGAATCAACAACCCAGTGGGTGCGCCGGGTCTTGGAAATTTTACATTCATCGGACCGCATCAATACTGACACCGCAGTTATAACCTTGGAAGGTCATTGCCGGTTTAAGCCTCTGAAGTTGAAGTTGGGACGGATGAAACGCCATTGCACTGACATGGGGACCCTCATGGCCGCTTTAGTAAAGTATGCTGACTCTGATAGTACCAAGGATCCCGAGTCGAATGATGATAAGACAGGAAGGAAAGAAGAGCAACAACGCCAAAGCAGCACCACAGCCCAAGCAGTCATGGAAATGGCGGAAAGCGTAAAGCGAACCACAGCATGGACTTTGTGGCCAATGCCAATGCGCAGGATAAGGGCCAATCGGCGCAAGGGTAAGCCGCCGCCAAGAATGGGGCACCTAACCCTAACCCGACCGTCTGTCTTACCTATTGAACCAGCCCCGCCAAACATGGGACGGGAGATGCCGCCACGCACTCGGAAGGACTGCTACATCATGCAAGAGTTCAAAATTCTAATGATTTCCGCTATGATCACGGACCGGTGACGGTTCAAGCCCCGGTCTCATGGGCCGAAGTTATGGCGGAGGAAATTCGGTTCAGTTTCCATGGTAATCGTATGACATACAAATCAAGGAAATCAGGCAACCAAAGTGGTTACAATAGTCAAGCAGCAGCAATGGGTTACCAGAGCAATCCGGCAGTTGAATAGTGGGCAATATCATGTCTTTACCACTAGCTTGGACAAGCGGGACCGTAAGCTTCATAGGAGAGCAAAGAGTTCCGCTGAACGGCGGTGCCCCGTTATTTACGGTGGTCTGAGCAGCCAATTGTATGGAGCAGGGAGGATCATCCACCCCGGATTGACAATCCGGGTCAGTTGGCGTTGGTGGTGGCACCTCAGGTAGGAGGTTACAAGTTCACAAAGGTACTCATGGACGGAGGAGCAAGATCAATATCCTATATCATGAAACTTTCCGTCGCATGGGGTTAATAGATAAAAATCTTAGACCGCCCAAAGACAAAGGTTCCATGGTGTGGTGCCTGGTAAGTCAGCTTATCCTGTTGGCAAGATAGCTCTGGAGGTGGCTTTTGGGGACGAGCATGACTCAAGATCAGAAACCTTAACCTTTGAAGTGGTGAAGATTAGAAGCCCTTATCACGCCCTGTTTGGACGGCCGGCTTATGCTAAGTTTATGGCGCGGCCTTGTTATGTCCATCTTCAACTCAGGTGCCGGGTCACAAGGGAACTATAACTGTCCATGGGAGCCGCAAGATCGCTCTGGAGTGTGAAGAAGGTGATGCGGCTTATGCTGAGTCAGTTTGTGCCGCAGAGGAGTTGAAGTTTTACAAGGATAATGTTGATCCGGCAGATATGACTCCATTGAAGAAGCCAACTACCGAGCACGACCCGGCCCTGAAGTTCAAATCGGTTGCTGAGACTAAGCTTGTTGACTTCAGACTGGCGATTCGTCCAAGCAGTTCAACATCAAGACAAACTTGACCCGAATAGGAAAGCGCGCCATCGAAGTTCATCCGTGAGAATCGGGACATCTTTGCATGGAAGCCTTCGGACATGCCAGTGTACCGAGAGAACTTCTTGAGCACACTCTTAATGTGGATCCTAAGTACAAACCGGTGAAGCAGTTTCTCCGCCGGTTCAATGAAGAAAGACGCAAAGCTATCGAAGAAGAAGTCGCCAGGCTCTTGGCGGCTGGGTTTATCGTGGAAGTTTTCCATCCTTAATGGTTGGCTAATCCGGTGCTGGTCCTTAAGAAGAATGGCACATGGCGTATGTGTGTGAATTACACATATCTCAACAAAGCTTGCCCAGCAGATCCTTTTGCCCTTCCCCGTATTGATCAAATTATTGATGCTACGGCGGGTTGCGAGCGTTTAAGCTTTCTGGATGCGTATTCCGGTTATCATCAGATCAAGATGGCAGTTAAGGACCAGGAGAAGACGGCCTTTATAACTCCCTTTGGGTCCTTCTGCTATGTGTCTATGCCCTTTGGGCTCAAGAGTGCCCAGGCGACTTATCAATGATGTGTGCAGAATTGTCTTCATGAGCAAATTGGCCGTAATGTTCATGCCTATGTGGATGATATTGTGGTCATGTCAAGGAAGAAGGAGACTCTGGTTGATGACTTGAAGGAAACCTTTGATAACCTACAGACTTACAAGATGATGCTCAATCCGGCCAAGTGCGTTTTTGGTGTACCGGCAGGCAAGTTATTGGGTTTTCTGGTGTCTAACAGGGGCATTGAGGCTAATCCGGAAAAGATCACAGCTATCACCTCGTTGGCTAAACCGAAGTGCATCAATGATGTTCAACGCTTGGCAGGCCGGATTGCCGCTTTGAGCCGGTTTATCAGCCGCCTTGGTGAGAAGGCGATTCCTTTGTATCAGATGCTGAAGAAAACGGACAACTTCGTCTGGAGTGATGCCGCAAATGAAGCATTTGAGGATTTAAAGCGGCAGCTAGCTAATCCGCCTGTTCTCGCTGCTGCGATTGACAAGGAACCATTGTTGTTATATGTGGCAGCTAATGCTCGGGCAGTCAGCGTAGCTATTGTGGTGGAACGCAAGGAGGCAGGTAAAGAATATCCGGTTCAACGTCCGGTCTACTATATCAGCGAGGTGCTTATTAAGTCCAAGCAAAGGTACCCGCATTGGCAGAAGCTGGTATACGGAGTTTTCATGGCAAGCCGGAAGCTTAAACAGTATTTCCAAGGTCATCCGATCACGGTAGTCAGCTCTCCTCCTTTGGGAGATATAATCCACAACAGGGAAGCAACTGGTCGGATTGCCAAGTGGGCTATAGAACTTGGGCCTCATGGATTGAAATATGTGCCTCGGACGGCGGTCAAATCTCAAGCACTTGTGGATTTCATAAATGATTGGACAGAGCTGCAAGCACCTGAGGAGAAGCCGGATAACACCTATAGGACTATTCACTTTGATGGGTCCAGACAATTGGAAGGCTCGGGGGCTGGAGTCGTATTAACTTCCCCACGAGGTGATAAGCTCTGTTATGTTCTCCGCTTAATGTTTCCGTGTACTAACAATGCAGCTGAGTATGAAGCTTTACTCCATGGTCTTCGGATGGCTAAGGAGATGAATCTAAGCCGAGTTAAGTGCTTCGGTGCCTCGGACCTAGTGGCTCAACAAGTGTCTGGCACTTGGGATTCCAAGGACCCGCTCATGGCAGCATATCATCGTGAGGTGGATATTGTTGCAGGCCACTTCAAAGGCTATCAGGTGGATCACGTGGACCGACGGAAGAACGGCGGCGATGCTTTGAGCCGATTGGGTTCTCAGCGTAAACCGGTCCCGCCCAATGTCTTCTTGGACGTTTTGCATAATCCGTCAGTCAAGCTCCCTGGTGAAGCGGATTTGGCTATTCCTGATCCGGAAGCTCAATTGGTGGCGGCTCTTCATGTCATCCCGGATTGGACGATTCCTTATCTTGCGTACATGAACCGGGGCGAGTTACCAGAAGATGATACTCTAGCCAGACAGATAATCCGGCGGTCCAAGTCCATGACCATTATCAATGGAGAGTTGCATCATTGCAGTGTGCCAGGGGCGTTTCAACGTTGTGTGTCTCCTGAGGAAGGCTGTGAAATTTTGCGTGAAATCCATGAAGGAGATTGTGGTCACCACGCCGGTTCAAAATCTTTGGTGCCAAGGCGTTTCGTCACGGTTTCTATTGGTTGACTGCTCATGCTGATGCAGAGGACTTGGTTAGACAATGTGATGGCTGTCAGAAGTTCTCAAGACGTGCTCATGTGTCGGCTCAAGAATTGAGGATGATTCCAATTGCTTGGTCGTTTGCAATTTGGGGGTTGGATATGGTTGGGCCTTTCAAGAGATCCAAAGACAAGAAGACCCACCTGCTGGTGGCGGTTGACAAGTTCATAAAGTGGGTAGAGGCCGAGCCCGTTAGCAAGTGTGATGCAGCCACGGCGGTTCAATTCATCAAAAAGGTGATTTTCCGGTTTGGTTTTCCACATAGCATTATCACTGACAATGGTACCAACCTGTCCAAGGGTGCCATGAAGGAGTTCTGTCAACGTGAGCATATCCGGCTTGACGTATCATCAGTGGCTCACCCACAATCCAATGGTCAAGCGGAGAGGGCCAATCAAGAAATTTTGAAAGGCATCAAACCTCGGATTATAGTTCCCCTGCAGCGGACGCCGGGTTGTTGGGTTGAGGAGTTACCTTCAGTATTATGGAGCATCAACACCACGCCCAATAGGTCGACAGGATACACACCATTCTTCATGGTTTATGGAGCGGAGGCGGTTCTTACTAGTGACATCCGTCATGACTCGCCTCGTGTGGCGGCATATGTTGAAGCGGACAATGAGAAGGCGCGGCAAGAAGCTCTCGACTTTTTAGATGAAGAGCGTGACATAGCAGCCGCTCGTTCTGCGATTTATCAGCAAGATCTGCGTCGCTATCATAGCCGCCGGGTTAGGACCAGAACCTTTCAAGAGGGAGATTTGGTGCTTCGGCTCATCCAGGATCAGACGGATATGCACAAGTTATCCCCACCTTGGGAAGGTCCTTTTGTGGTCAGCAAGAATCTACACAACGGGTCATACTACCTGATCGATGTTCGAAAGCGCAAAGACTCACGTAAATCGGAGGAGGAGACCAACCGGCCGTGGAATATTGCTCATCTTCGGCCTTACTATACTTGAGCTATAGGCTCTGCTTTTGTACATATTATGCCTATGTATATATTATGATTAATATAATAAACCTGAACCCCAGCTAAAGCGGGGTATCTGTTGTTTTCTTACATCATGTGTGGTTACATGGAGCTTTGTTGGTAAAGCAGCGTCCGGTTTACCCCTTGACTTTAGCCTCTCAAAGGCTTTATATTATATCACTTGGGGGCTTGGTCGTATCTGAACCATAGCTACACCTTTTGATAGGCGTAATGCCATAGCATCACTTGGGGGCTTGGTCCTGTCCGAACCATAGCCATGCCTCTTGATCGGCGCAATGCCATAGCATCACTTGGGAACTTGGTCACGCCTGAACCATAGTTACGCCTCTTGATCGCCTAGTGCCACAAAGATCACTTGGGGCTTGGTCAACCCAACCATAGCTACACCTCTTGATCGGCGTAATGCCAAAGCATCATTTGACCCGACCGACTCAACCATAGCTACGCCTTTTGGGAGCTTGGTCGTGTCAGGCCATGGTAATGCCTCTTGATCGGTTTAAAGCCTCATTTGCAATGGTTTTATCTTTGCCTTTGCTCGAATTCTGTTTTTTCTTGATAAACATTATTTTTGTTGTGTTTTCAAACCGACATTGTTAGTCCGGTTCGACTATCAATCACAAATTGACGAAACACGTTCAAATCTTAATTCGGAGATTGTTTGCCCGGTTTGATTTTCTGTTACCATCCTATTATGGAGTAAACCGGTGTTTGTCATAACCCGGAACAGTTTACATTGTAAATCAATCTTATATTGCCAGGAGCTATTTTCTCCTCCACAGTTTGGGTTATCAACCTAGGTACAAGGTTGGTCAGCCAACATCGTGCCCGACGGTGGCAGGTATGGTATGTTTTCATATTTGGGTATATATTCCAACCTAAGTTTATCACCCTTGTTTTTGTATATGTGGGTATCATGACCCGCCCGGTGGTAAACCGCCAGGGCGTTTTTCGACTTTCTTGACTGCAGAAACAGTTGGGATAAGTATGAATCAAACAAGCATCAGTTGAAGGTAAATATGCACGAAGGCATACCAGACAAAGTATATCAACTAGCTTATTATAAGGCGTTCCAATGCCCAAAAGGATCATTGTTTTTTATCAACTACATGTCACAAAGATGCGTTGGTTTAAACCAGCCTCCGCTTCATGCTTGGTCACCACTTGATCGACGGTTATGGATCATCTTGCGCCGGTTCAAGATCTTCCTCCCTACCCAAAGGGCTGGAAATCAACAGCTGCCCAATCGATTCCAGCTTAACGCTGAAACACAGCTTCATCATTGATCAGCAGCGACGCTCAATATCAGGAGCGTAAGTATGCTTACGGATTGGCGGTATAAGGTTCTCAGCTTCAGGAATTGGTGCAGCAACTCGCTTGTTTTGATTGTCATATTGGGCTTGATAGTGGGATAGATCCGCCTCTTCAACCAATTGGCATGCCAGAGGGCGCACTTCCTGGTTTATGGCTCTAAGATCCTCTTCATCAAATTATGTCCCGTCTTCCTTCAAGCTGGGATAGCCTTGGGCTGCTTCAACAGGATCAAAGTCAGGCACCCGGGCACCCGTTCTAGCGGCAGATTTCTTCAGCTCCTCAACCCGGGCAGGGAGCATAGACAACCTTCTAAGGGTATCTTGAATCAAACTGGGCGGCGGATTGTTGTGGGAAGCAGTGCAGATGATTCGTTGTGCACCAGTGTACGGTTGCTCTATTAAAGTATAAGCAGCCTTTAATTTCTTCCGCACATCCGTTCCCAAGTGGCCAATACGAGTTCTTGTATCATTGCAAGGGTTAGTAAACCGGCGGCGATATAACAAGATCTGTTCAACTCGGAGAACAAGGATACTTACCAAATACAGCTGCAGTCATGGCATGCACCTGACGCTTCACGCTTGTCAATTCATCAACCACCGGTTTAAGAGCGGCTTCTGCTTTTTCAGCTCTTTGTGCTAAAGCGGCTTTCTCAATCGCCCAATCCGCCCACTCTTTGTTGAAGCCCTCTTTAAGTTTCTCCATAGCACTTAAAGCGCTGGTTAGCTCTGCCTTTGCTTTGGAAGTTTCATCTTGTTGCAATTTAAGATTTTCTTGAAGGTCAGCAGTTTGACTCTCCTTTTTGCTCAACTCAGCCTACAAAGAGATAGTCATCTGGTTAGGTAACAGTAAACACTTGAAGTACCAAGCCCATAATAAGTTATGCCCTTGGCACTTGGGGGCTAATGCATATTTGTTCTATCAGACAATTTTCAGTCCCAAGCTCAATACAAGTATTCAACTTGGCACTTGGGGGCTAATGGCTATTTACTCAAAGACTGTTGTTACAGGATTTTTTCTTCTATAGAAGTCCCGGTTTAACTTTATAAAGTTGAACCGGCCCTTGGGGGCTATGGCAGCAAAATTCAGATAAATGGATGATCACAGTGAAAAACTAATTAAAGTCCCGGTTTAAATTGAAATTTTAAACCGTCACTTGGGGGGCTATTGGAATTAATAAAACTACCAAGTAATACCAGGAGTGAAGCATATAGGAAATTACCTCATATTTTTCCTTCATAATTTTTACTAGACCGGCTTCATAGTCGCGGCTGGTGTACAGCCGGTTCATATAGCCGGAATAGAGATCTTCAAAGATCCAGAGCGCATATGTTGACAAATCAGCACTCCATTCGCCTTTGCCAACTGTAGAGAATTCCTGTTTGGCAGTATGTTTTGACAAAGCAACAGGATTCCCCGGTTCAGAATGGCCAACGCCAGTAATAAGGACGTCATCATTCTTTTCTTTTTCGGTTTGCACTGGGGTCGCCGGTTTATCAGCAGTTTTGGTTGGACTAGCCGGTTTATCAGTCCGGATAGGGCTGGTCGGCTGATCAACTGGACCTGTGGTGTCAACCTCTGCCTGTTCAGCAACAAAATCATGGTATTGTGGTGGTGGGACATTCAGCACATCATCAAGATTGGCCTCTACAGGGTCTGGTATTTTGTCAGGTTCAGCAGCGGTATTTTCCACTGCTGTTTTGTTCAGGCGAGCCTTTTTGCTTGGTCTGGGCTTGGCTATGAGAGAAATTAAGAAGTATCAGTACAGCATATGTTAAAATAATATGTTAAAGACATAAGACGGAATATGACTTACCCAAGCACGGTTTTGAGGGGTGGAAGCTTGGTGGCTGATGACTCGCCAGAGGATGAATGAGAAGTGCCCTGATAATCGGAATCAGATGGATTGAGAGGTTCATGAAAACAACCCGCTTTAGGGTATGAAGTGGCAAGAGAATTAGAGACCTCTGAGCGGCGTTTCCGAATCGGACTGTTCGGTAAATCGGCGGAGGTAACAGCCTGGCCGCTATGCCGAGTTGTGCGGCGAGCCTCGTGCTGTTGTGTCTTCACAAGAAAGTTTGGGTCCAAATAAGCAAGAGGATGAGAAAATTTAACTTTCCGGTTTGCCCGACGGATTCTTAGTGAAGGCAAAGGGTTTGAATCGGAGGAAAGGATGATTACCTCTACAGCATCGGCATGACTGACTTCAGCGTCGTCCTGGCAATAATCATCATCAATAAGGCGTATGAAAAATAAACCAAGTGAGTCAGGTTTGTTGGAAATATGCCCTAGAGGCAATAATAAAAGCATTATTATTATATTTCCTTGTTCATGATAATTGTCTTTTATTCATGCTATAATTGTATTATCCGGAAATCGTAATACATGTGTGAATACATAGACCACAATACGTCCCTAGTAAGCCTCTAGTTGACTAGCTCGTTGGTCATCGATAGTCATGGTTTCGACTATGGACATCGATGTCATTGATAACGGGATCACGCCATTAGGAGAATGACGTGATGGACAAGACCCAATCCTAAGCATAGCACAAGATCGTAGTTCATTTTGCTAGAGCTTTTTCAATGTCAAGTATCTATTCCTTAGACCATGAGATCGTAACTCCGGATACCGTAGGAGTGCTTTGGGTGTACCAAACGTCACAACGTAATTGGGTGACTATAAAGGTGCATTACGGTATCTCCGAAAGTGTCTTGGGTTGACACGGATCGAGACAGGATTTGTCACTCCGTACACGGGAGGTATCACTGGGCCCACTCGGTAGTGCATCATCATAATGAGCTCAAAGTGACCAAGTGTCCGTCACGGATCATGCATTACGGACGAGTAAAGTGACTTGCCGGTAACGAGACCGAACGAGGTATTGGGATACCGACGATCGAAGTCTCGCAAGTAACATATCGTCGACAAAGGGAATGGTATACGGGTTGCTTGAATCTCGACATCGTGGTTCATCCGATGACATCATCGAGGAGCATGTGGGAGCCAACATGGGTATCCAGATCCCGCTGTTGGTTATTGACCGGAGAGCGCCCCGTCATGTTCAGATGTCTCCAACCCGTAGGGTCTACACACTTAAGGTTCGGTGACGCTAGGGTTATTAGGAAGACTTGTATGTGATTACCGAATGTTGTTCGGAGTCCCGGATAAGGTCCCGGACGTCACGAGGAGTTCCGGAAGGGTCCGGAGGTAAAGAATTATATATGGGAAGTTGTCAAACGGACACCGGAAAGTTTCGGGGGCGTACCGGTATTGTACCGGGGCCACCGAAAGGGTTCCGGAGGTCCACCGAGAGGGGCCACCCCCCGGGGGCACTTGGGCTGCGTGGGAGGAGCCAGCCCGGTGGCTGGGCGCACCCTCCCTTGGGCCCTTGCGCCTAGGGTTGAGGGGGAACCCCAGAGGGGCGCCTGCTTGGGGGCAAGTCCCCCTCCCTTGGCCGCCTCTAGATGCATCTAGAGGCCGGCCCCTTCTCCCTTCCCCTATAAATAGAGGGGTGAGGGAGGAAGCCGCACCACAAGCCAAGGCGCAGCCCTCCTCCCCAACACCTCTCCTCCTCCGCTGTGAGCTCGGGCGGCCTGCCGGAGTATCGCTTCTCCACCATCATCACGCCGCTGCTGCCGGTGGAGCTGTCTTCTCAACCTCTCCTTCCTCCTTGCTGGATCAAGACGGAGGAGACGCCACCCGCACTGCACGTGTGTTGAACGCGGAGGTGCTGTCCGCTCAGCACTTGGTCATCGGTGATCCGAGTACGACTTCATCATCACCATCCCTTGAACGCTCCGCACTCGATCTACAAGTGGTATGTAGATGCAAACTCACTCCTTGACTCGTTGTAGATGAACTCATAGATGGATCTTGGTGAAACCGTAGGAAAAATTTTAATTTTCTGCAACGTTCCCCAACAAGGTTCTACCTCCAAATCCGATTTACCCACATCATCATCAACCGGTGGATCGGAGGATGCAGTGGTTCTCTTCCGGTTAGCTGGTCTTTTCACAGCTTTGGTCTTTTGGCGAGTTGGCTTCGCCGGTTTGTCTTGCGGAGGCTTCTTGTTCCAGAACGGATCAACGTCCTGCCAAAAAGACATCACATTTTCAGAATACATCAGGACAGAAGCAATTCCAGGTAAAATGAATAATACGAATCTTACGGCTGGCGGTTTGTTGGTGGTGCAGAAAGGGGGGAGCCCGGTTTGAGCACAGGTAGCCTCCGGTTCATTCAGCATCTTCTTTACAGCTTCAGTGACTTCGTCATCTGTCAGCTGAATATCAATATGCCGCTGAGCATCATTCAATTCTCCGGTATATTCACACATCAAACCGGGGAGTTGGATCAAAGGAAAAACGCTCCAGCTTATCCATCAGCGTGCAAAGTCAACTCTTGTTAAACCGTTGGCCATAAAGGCCCTAAGCTTGGATAGTTGAGGAGCATATTTGCTTCTTTCTTTAGCAGTCGGGCTTTGAGGAAAAGGGTGCGTGTTGCTCAGACGTTCAGGACGGTAACCCGGCAGGGGGTTCTCATCAATTGGAGACGTATCCTTGCAGTAAAGCCAGGTCTAGTTCCAATCTTTGGGGTGACTGTGGAGATTGGCATGAGGAAAGGTGACTTCCTTCCTTTTCTGAATCGCCATCCCGCCTAGTTCTGTGTTAGGCCCGTCTTTGAACTCTGTGTGGCGGTTCAAATGAAAACAGTCCCTGAATAGCTCTACTGAAGGTTCCTCTTGAAGGTAAACCTCACAAAACACTTGAAAGTGGCAAATGTTGGTAACAGAGTTAGGGCCAATGTCTTGTGGGCGCAGTTGGAAGTTGGCAAGTACATCCCGAAAGAATTTTGAACCGGGAGGGTTGAAACCCCGGCTTAGGTGATCGGCAAAAACAACAACTTCTCCGTCTTTGGGAATAGGAGGACATTCCGGGCCAGGGACCCTCCAGTGAATGACATCTTTCTTGCTTAAGGCACCCGTTTTGACAAGATTATCTAGCTGTTCCTCTGTCACTCAAGAAGGGACCCAATTGCATTCATACACTTGTTTGGCCATGGCAATGAAGATCTACAATATAATAATTTCCGGTTTAAGATTCACGTTGGAGGCTATACGGTGATACAAGACGAAAGTATGTTATTAAACCGGAGTCAGTACACCGGTGGAGGTGATAAGTGGAAATATATTGGCGGTTCAACAAGGGGACTAATGGTATATACCGGATTATCAACTTTTCTGTATAGTTAAACCGCCTGGTCTAAGCATCGAAGAGCCAAGGTTACAGATGAGTAAGTGAATGAAAACAGGTTTCACAAGATTATGTTGTGGTTTCGGATCTGAGGCATGTCAGAAAAGGGAAATATATTCAAAAACTAAGAAGCGGTACCGGACCAATGAAAGAAGGCTCGGATAAGATCCACTATTTTGGGATGCGTAAATGGAAACAGAGGCTAAAGGCTACCACTATACAGAACAGATATTCAGTAGTTCATCAGGATTATCATATGAACAAAGATCTCCATTCATGAACGCCGAAGAACTTGGGAACCCTAGAACAGATCCGTGGCGGACAGAGCAGAGAACTTACCGGAGCTGAGGAAGAAGCGGAAGAGCGCCGCGGGGTTCTGATGCGTTCAGGGTGATGCAACGGCCAAGGTTGGAGTAGAGACGACGGTCGGAGGACGACGGCGGTGGCGAAGTTCCAGAAGCTGAGCGGCGCAAGGAGGACGACGCGAAGAGACGCGAGGGGGAAAAAGAAAATGACCCTTCGGTCTTGTTTATAAAGGCAGTGTCAGGCGCGAAAATCAAGGGGCCGCGAATTTGGAAGTGAGGCACAGCTGTCGCCTCGATTGTTGGAGACCAATTAATGAGGATATATTATAAACAGTTTCTTTATGACAGATGACGTCATGACGGTTTACCAAGATCCAAAAAGATGATGTCATGGCGGTTTACCAACTTACGAGAAGATGTTGAAGACGAAGTTTCTATTAAGGATTGACATGAACCTGTTCAAATCAATCTGGGGCCTAATGTTAGATATTACTATCGAGTGTAAACCGCCAGACAGCCGGGTTAACTTCATCAGTAGTTGAGTATGTTAGAAGCCCATGAAGGCAGATAGGAATGTTAGATATGGGCCCATGGCCCAGAACCGGTTTAAGGCCTGTAACCGTGAACCGGCATTGGTATGTAACTTGTATGATAAGATAGAAAGAGCAGAGACCGAACCGGACACGTTTATGAACCGGTCTCGGGACTCTGTAAACCGACGGGTGTCACCCATGTATATAAGGGGACGACCCGGCGGCGGATCAGAAAAATAGACAACAACTCGAGACTCAGGCAAAGCGTATTCGCTCCCTAGTCATCGAAGCCCCATCAATTCCATCACAACTAGACGTAGGCTTTTACCTTCATCGAAGGGGCCGAACTAGTATAAACTCTCTTGCGTCCCTTGCCCGCTTTAACCCCTTTAAGCTAACCCGTAGCGATGGCTTCACGACTAAGTCCTTTCACAAGGACATATGCCGTGACAAAACCACGACACACACACCCACACCCACTCACCGAGTTCCTGACATATATAATCGGTTGGCAGATCATTATACATGTAGGTAGCTGAAACTCACCAAACAGTTGATGTATGGCGTGCAGATGACGATGATAATCGATGCACTCAAGAACCCACAAACAATACGTATTTGTGTGTGTGTGTGTGTGTGTGTGTGTGTGTGTGTGTGTGTGTGTGTGTGTGTGTGTATGTGTGTGATGATTTAGGCCCACATGCATATGAGACTTTCTAGATAGGGGGTTTGAGCACGACGTCGCGCCCATACCTACATTCTCTTCTGCGGTTGCCGGATCACCAAACGCTGCAAGAAAGGCAGTGCATGTACCCGTGCTAGTATTACTACTGCACGACATCTAGGCTCTAGCTACTGTACTACTCCGATGACGAGGATGACAGAGGTAGCCATTCATCTATCGCTATCAGTATCAGTAATGCAACTCGATAAGTGAGTCTCCATGTGGTAAAATTTCGTGTTTTGACCCTTTTTTGAAAGAATTTCAGGATCTGACCCCTGTTGCTAAAAATTTCGAGATTTGACCTTTTTGCTACCGTCAGAGCTCCTGGCGGTAGGGTTAGACAGCCTACCGCCAGCCAGATCTGGCGGTAGGGTGTGACGGAGGGGACGGCGGCCGTCACCGCTGCAACGACGTGGATAAGTACCTTCACCGCTGCATGCTTGGCGGTAGTCAGAGAACCCTACCGCCAGGGCTCATGTAAGGTGTGCAGAGGTTTTGCCGTATGCATTCTCAGAACGAAATATGCTAGGACCCATGGCGGTAGGCTGTCGACCCTACCGCTGTATACCTGGCGGTAGGGTCTCGCGTTTGCCGTATAAAGTTTCAGAACGAAATATGCAAAGGGCCCCGGCAAGAGGTCGTGTAACCCTCTTGCCGGGTTGCTCAATAGGGTCCTCTGCTTTTGTTTTTTCAAGTTCATTTGGTTGCTTGTTTTCAAATTCAATATCACAGCAAGTTTCACAAATATGACAACAATATCATAGATTTTAAATAATTAAACGTGGGCATCACGTAGATCCATATTAAAATAACTTTAAGTGCATAGAACATTTCAAACACATAGATCCACAAATAGCAAACACATAGTTTCACAACCACTAGAAAAGTTCAACCAAACTAAAAGAGCCAAGTATCGAAGAGCATAATCACTTGCTCCTTCCCTCTTGGAGGTACGGTCCTCGTTACTTTTGAACGATTCTCTTGGTCTTCTTCTTGGGCGGCGAGGAACCAGTCTCGAAAGGGTCCGACTCAAAGAAATCCTTCTTCTTCGATTCCTCTTCTTCGGCGGTGAGATGCTTGAGACGCTTGAGTTGCCGGAGGTCCATAATCTTCATCGTACTCCTCCTCCCCGCTGCTCTCATCCTCCTCCTCCCTTCTTCATATGTGGCCTCCTCCTCCTCCTCCTCCTCCTCCTCCTCATCCTCCTCCTCCTCCTCCCCAACCAACCTAGACGACGAGGGAGAATGGCTCGATGAGCCGATGATACCTGTGGTGGCTACAGTGATAAGCTTTAATCGCCCAGCTCCAAAGACACCCAAGTAGCCCTACCAGCTTGCATAACGCTGCACTAACTTCTGCACTCACAATGAAGCAAGGTCATAATAAGTATCAGATCGACCGACCGCAAGTGAACAAGATGCATCTGTTCCGAGGAGGCTGAAATTGTACCTTCATCGTCCCCCACTCGGTCTCAGATATGCGCTCCGGGAAGATCACCTAGTGCATCTGAGGCTTCAAAGATGCATATGTTCAGCTCACCGGACTGCAACGGCATAAGTCACTCACGATGACGAATAAAATATTTTAAATACGACCGTCGGTTCAAACTTACCACTCTGTTGATGAGGGGTGCAAACTCCCTAAATCCACTGTGCATGTCTCGATGCCGGTCCGCAGTATGCCTGCTCATCGGGTCAGCCCACCCACTCGCGATGTCTTCCGCCGTCCATCGAGGCTCGAGACGAAGACGGTGCTTCGCCATCATAGTACCATCTCATGTGTCGGCCTGTAATCATCCCGCTTAGTCACTCTCCTCTCCACGCCTTTACGGTACCTCCGTCGGTTCCACTCCGTCACATGAGTCTTATGCTCCTCTCCCGATCAGGATCGATCGATTCTTCGCCGCTCATCCTGCAAGGCATAAGCAACAAGAATCATCATAAGCGCAATGAGATCATCATAAGCAACAAGAAACATGATAATCTCAAGGAGAACAAAGAGCTCACAGTGGAGCGCGTGGCCGCCCGGTGTCGGTGGGCTGGCCCGTGGGGTATCTTGATAAATCCCAAACTGCGTGGCCGCTGCGTTGTGGCAAATGCCACTTTCGACGGCGTACACACGACGATCATGGGCACGATGCACCGCCAGAGACCCATCGCACATCACGCTCAGATCAAAGTCCCACTCTCGTTCTTGTCGATATGGGCACCAGACACCTATTACATATACCTTGGTAAGTTCGCACTCTCGGTCAATAGTGGAATCAAAGAGAAAGGTGTTGGGCGAGTTCATATACCTGCGTGTCGTCCAAAGCGCCAACTTCGTTGGTGTAGGTCTTGTACGAAGTCTTGTTTAGGCCCGTAGAGTTTGACAACGCCCCACTCGTAAGCTACGGTGGGGTTTCAGTCTCGCCGCCTTCTTCGCCATAGTCGTCCCATGGGCGCCTTGGCAACTTCTCCGGACGCCCCACCGCAGCCGCTCCCACATCCAAATGGAGAAGGCCTGACAAAGCCACCCATATTGGACTTGTCTCCCGTCCTATGCGTTCGTCGTCAAGCTGCAAAACATTTTATGAGACATCAGATATAAGAAAATGTCATGGACACACTTTCCTAGGTAGGTACGCAATTAGACACTCTCTTACCGAACGGTATAGGTAGGCGAGAGATGTCGCCCCCAACTGCACCTGCATCCCAGTCCGCTAGGAAGAACGAATCGCCAGTTGGCGAGTTCCCTGAGCTGTCTGAAACACGACCTCGAGAGAATATACCACAGATAGGCCCTCGCGTACAACTCCACAGTCGCCTCATCTGCGCCTTGGGGGCATGTCTTCCGGTGCCCCGAGAGCCAGATCAACGGCATACCGGATGTACGGTTACTCTTGGCACCGGGGCAGTCGCCGATGAGGGTGGTGACCCTCTCCTGCCAGTTGGCCCTCTCCACTCGACCGGTGAGTGCATGACCCTCGATCGGCATTGCAGTAATCATCCCCCAGTCCTCTAGGGTCACCGTCATCTCCCCGCATGGCAGATGGAAAGAATGGGTCTCCGGTCTCCAACGGTCAATCAGAGCTGTGAGAGCCGCATGGACAAGCGTCGGCGGCTGACGCTTGAACTGCAAAGACGAAAACCCAACAGACGGACTTTCTTGAAGAACGGCGCGTAGCGCTCGTCGTAGTCCATATGCCCATGAACCCCGTGACCCCTCATGCGCAGTGGCTGGAGCGTCTGTCAAAAAGTGAACGCCAAAAGTTAGGAAATTATTTTCATCAATCCGAAAACTTTGATCAATATTTCATTCATATCACTTACCTCTCCGTTTCTATGAACCGGCACGATGACCCTTGTCGAATGCCCAGTCCAGCATGCAGATACTGTGGGCGATGTTGTCCGCAAGAGGTGGCCGCTTTAATAAAATTTCATAAACAAAAGCACCATAAGCATAAAGCATACATAAGCAAAAGATGAACTCAAATCATATCAACATGCATCATATCAAAATAAAATTTTAAGCATATTTCTCCAACAACATCTACTACACATATGGATCAAATCATATCAACATGCATCATATCAAAAAATCCTCCAACATACATCATATCATCATATTTTAAAATATTTTTTCCAAACAACATCTTCATATCATCATATCAATATGAATCATCAAACTAGGGTTCATCTTCACACTAGATCATATCATCATATCAACATGCATCATCAAACTAGGGTTCATCCTCATATCAACATTACATCATGATTTTTTTAACAAAAAAAATTATGAACTAGGGTTCATCTTCACACTAACATATGAACTATTGGTTAGAGTTCATATCCAAAACCACTAGTTACTAAAGAACTAAAAACTACAACTACAATCAATCTTAGGTGAAAAAATCCAATTTAAGTTCAAAAATATGAGGGATTTCAAGCAAATAATGCGTCGAATCGGAAGCAAGTTTGCAAAAACTAATTGGAGGGATTGGAGGAGCTTACGTTTCTCTCTTGGGGCCATTTCGATCCATAAAAGCGGTGAACCATCGGTGAAGATCAGAGGGGGAGTGGAGGAGATGAGAGAGGGAGAGAGGGGCGACTTGGGGGAGAAAGAAAGGAACTGCCGCCGGGGGGAGGGGGAGGGGTGGGGAGATGGGAAGGGGCGCGGGGTCTGGGGCGAAATAACTGCCCGGACCCTACCGCCAGGACCCCTAGCGGTATGTTTAGACAGGCTAACGCCAGTTGTCCTGGCGGTAGGGTGCGACGGAAGGGGACGGCGGCCGCCTCCACGTGCTGACGTGGATTAGTACCCTACCGCCAGGGTCCCTGGCGGTAGGCTGTCTAACCCTACCGCCAGGAGCTCTAACGGTAAGAAAAGGGGTCAAATCCCGAAAATATTTTAAAGTGGGGTCAGATCCTGAATTTGTTTAGGAAAAGGGTCAAAACACGAAATTCGACCTCTCCATGTGTTGTACACAATATTACGAGTGGTACTCATGTTCAGTTGTGTCGAACTGAAGGTTGATTAGCTAAACATAAGGAAATGTTTATCTGGCGGACATTCACTGACAACAAGTTGCCAGCGAACGCCCAAGTTGCCGTGTCAAAATAACTAAAATTGCCAAGCTTTTAGTAAGGAAATGACATGTGATGTGTGGATTGGAAGGTGAAATTGCCATGCATAGGAAAAAATACCAGCATTTTTTTAAGTTGCCATGTACGTGATCTGGATCCAATGGACGTGACGGTGTTCGATGGAATTGCCTTTCCAGCTAATGTTCACCCATTAGCATTTTTGAAATAAAAATAAGGCATCCACCCATAGAGATCTTTTTCTTTTTGAGTCGTGTGTCATCGAGATTATGTGTACATGGACAGCTTCAATTTTTTTATTTTTTTGCAGGTGAAAAACTTGAATTACTCAATCACAGGAGTTCATACAATCAAGCGCAGCTTGTTCTAAAGCCTGAGGGGGTCCAGAACCTAACAAAGTCATGGTTCTACCCTCTAAACGAGCAAAGTTTGCTAGACTATGACTAACCTTATTAAGGCTGCGATTTACATGAATAATACAGTTCTCACGAAGAGATAAAAGATACTTAATCTCCTTTACGATTGATGAGTAGAGCTTCAATTGATCATATATATCATAGAATTGGGAATGTGTGCATACATTGTGGCATAAAAACAATCGATTCACTGGTGCACACCAATAACTTAAATAGCTACTTGCATAAAAAAGTATTTCCTCCATTCCAAAATAAGTGGCCTGTAAATCACGACACTTATTTTGAAACCGAGAGAGTATTAAGTATGGGAAAATATCTAGTGCTACCATGTTTTAGGTGCTACCATGATACAAGCTTCTAGTCCATTGGATTCTCAGATCTGATGGCTCTTAGTAGCTTTGCAACATTTGCAAAAACACCTATGAGGAGTCCAAAAATTACGCATCGATCCAGCAGATCCAACAACTTCCGGATGTCGTCCAATCTAAGAATCCGACGGCTCAGATGTCCGTATCACGGTAGCATTTAAGCCTCGGTAGCACCAGATACTCTCCCACTATTAAGTACATACTGTTGGCCCTTGTTTGAAAAGTAAAAAAGTACACGACCTTAACAGGAGTCTTTTCAGAAGTAACTTAATAGGGGGTTCGTACAATTGTACATGTACAATTGATTGTACATGAGCTCACAGCATCTCCACCGCGCCCAACAGCCCCGGCGAATTTTTAGCGCCAGTGGCTAAAATTCGCCCGATCCGACCTCGGATCTCGTTTAGCGCGGTTTGGCCGAATCTGAGCGGCGATCCCGCCCGAACCCAAGAGGCGGGTGTCGCTGGCGCGCCAAGAAGCGGTAGCGGCGTGGGGCGCTCCATCGGCGACTGAAACCCTTTCCCGCCGTTTTCTCCCGCTTTCCCCCTAGGCTCCCCACTCTTCTCCATTCCTCCCGCAAAACGCTCGGCTCCTCCCGTCAAACGCCCGCATGCCGTCGAAGAAGCACGTGATGTCGCGCCCTGCGACGGATCCCACAGCCGCCGCCACCCAGCCGAAGCAAAGGAAGCCAAGGGCGCCGCTATCCAAGCCCCCCGGCATGAGCAACGCCCAGTGGAAGGCGGATGTGGGCCGAGGAGGCCATCACGCCAACAGCAACAGGCCAAGAAGGCTGTGAAAGCGGCGCCGCGCTGCGGCTGCGGCGACAGCGAAACAAGCGGAGGCGGCGCGCGCGGCGATGATGAATCCACCCGGTGGGCACCCGTACGGCGCCTGGAGCCAGCAAAGCGTCGGCTCTCCGGCAGGGTTCTCGTCGTCGCCGCACCCATGGAGCACGTCGTCGCCGGGCTATGCCGATAGGGATGCCCATGGTGGCTTCAACCCCAACATCACCTTCCCCCATGGGCGCCCTGTCCAGCGCACGCCCTCGCCCGCGTTCGCCGGCGTGCAGTACCCGCCATACACGTACTCGCCGCCGGACTACGCAGCCTCACCGACGCCACCTCTTCGCCGCGTCCTCTACTCGCAAGCCGCATCCTCGACGCATCTCGGCGACGCCTTGACGGAGGCCGACATGGAGGACATCATTGCAGCCGGCTCGGCTGCCGCCGCCGCTTCCCCCGGGTTCACTACCCAGGACGACTCGATTGACCTCGGCGACATGGACGACGAGCTCGACTATGGCGAGGAAGAGCCGGAGGAGGAGGAAGAGGAGGAGGAGGAACCGGCGCCGACGAGGAAAGGCAAGAAGAAGAGGAAGAAGAAGGCGGCCAAGCCCGGCGAGCCACGCATTAAGTGGGCGTCCAAGGAAGAGGAGTGCCTCGCCGAAGCGTGGAAGGTCGTCTGCCTCGACCCAGTCACCGGCATGAACCAGAGCATCGAGACGTACTGGGACCGCATCAAGGCCGAGTTCGACGAGCGGAAGCTCGTCGACCCCTACTTCAAAAGTGTGCACATGAAGCGTGGGGCGAAGGCGATGGCGAACCATTGGGGGCTCATCCAAACGGCGTGCAACAAATGGCATGGGATCGTCGAGGAGGTCGCGGCTCGCCCGGAGAGCGGCACCAGCGTTGAGGATCAGGTATCTCATCTTCGTTGCCTTTTCGCCGTGCGCTTTCACTTCGCCTCGTGCCACCCAAATGAGAAGAGAAAACGAGGCGAGGTGGGCTGTTTTGATGATGAACAATGTTGTCAAACTCGACTTGTTCGGGACCCGGTGCCGCCAAACTCAAAGCTCAAGACGCGAAGAAGAGGAACAACGACCTCGTCTTCTTGATGGGCGGCGCTGACATGCTCCAGAGCGGCGACGAGAAGCTCAAGGCGTGGTTCTTGGCGGAGCGCGGCCTCATCCTGAATCAGATACCTACAACGCCGACACCGACGCCGCCGCCCAGCCCGGCGGCTGATGACGATGCCTCCGCGACGCCCAGCCCCACCAACGATGCCTCCGCGACGCCCAGCCCCACCGACGATGCCTCCGCCGGCCGGCCACGAAGCCACGCCGACCAGCCCGGAAGCCGCGCCGACTCCTTCCAGCCCGCGTATGCGCCGCCCGCGCCGTCGGAGGTTGAGCTCGACATTTGATGTACTCCTTCGCGTCCTTCCTTTTACAGACGCGAACTATCGCATGTCCTTTTATTTGATCGCCGAATCGCGGGCAATCAATCACCGAACTATTGCGATGATCGCTTTTCTTTGAGCGGAACGACGGAGTTTGAATATGGGCGCTTTGGGCGGCACAGGGGTGGTGGTGGAGAAAGCGAACCCGTGAACCGATCTAGCGCCGCTCGCCCAGGCCGCTTTTTTTTCGCGCCTCAGGGCGAGCGGCTGGAGATGTCAATCATCACTCATCAGAGCATGTAGTTGCTGGATTCTCAGAAGGTACGTAGCAAACCGCGGAGGACTAGTATAGAGTACAACACGGTAATTAATGTTAGAATCGTCTTAATTACCGGCCGTGGTATTACTAGGACGCACGTACACCGATTACATTAGCCACGCACTGTGCTGCTACGGCTACTCCTGGATCATACTAACGCGTGCAGAGGCATGTGTTTCCATATGTGTTGTACTACTACTGAACACTGTTGTGCACAGTGACGGTATATCTGTACATGCATTATGCATACGCTCCGGTTGCAGAAGCGACAAATCGGAGTGTGCATGTGTTGCTACTGCTCTGTCCTTTGCTCTCGAAAAAAGAGTGCAGCACCGTGCGGGCCGTGGACTGTGGCGGGAAATTGATTGCCCTTGCAATTGTCGCCGTTTAGGTGGAGATTTCGCGCGCTCTAGGATTTAGGGGAGCTAGGGATTTGAGGTTTGGGACATTTTTCTTTTTTGCAAGATCATGTAGCAAACTGATCAATTTGCTCATAGCATTGACAGTAATTATTGTATATTGAAAAATTTGCTCATAGTATTATCACTTCATCGTCACGAGAGTGTACTCTTGACCACTAAATTTGGTATTGCAGTAGTAAGGGCATCCCATAAACGGCTCATCAAATTGGCCCGGGCCAGTCCAGGCGTTCGAAATTTCACAAACCATACTCAAGCTGGAAAAGGGTCTTTATGGGAGTCCGGATGGCCGCCCGATCATCCATGCTCGGTTGGGCCACTTCCTCCCACAACCCACGTCCTCCACTCATCTCTTTCTTCTCCTGATCCGCCCAGCCCATTGTGAGTCATAGCTCAAAATCCAAATTTATAGGACGCGGGTGGATGACGGGGATATTCGCGAACATTTGATGGGGTCCGCTTGGTGATCCGCTTTGAAGATGCTAGGTTGTATGTGATGAGAGACGAGAATTAGACAACTCCCTAGCAAGGCTAAGCATGTGCATGTAGCTCTCTCAAATCCCAAGAGGATCTTGTTGCTGCTACCTGCAATGCAAAGAGTACAATTTAGTTAGCATTCAGAGTACTACAACAGAATATACCAATACTACTGTACTAATCTACTGCTACGATGTACTCAAGGGACTTGCAGCACCAGCAGTACCAGTAATGGTTTGATCAAGAAAAGGATGGAGGATCTCTTCTACGTACGTACACCATGGGCGAGTGGAGGTGGGTACATGGGTGAAGAAAACAATGGCCGATGATGGAGCAATCCGGAGGTTGGATTTGGATCTGAAATTCTGAGGTGTTGCTGACTGCCGTCTGAAAAACAGAGACTCCGGCCAACTCACTAGAAAGAAAAACCTGAGATTCCAGCCGGGACAGTGCACACGTGAGACGCGACGGGACGGGACGACCACGCGCGCCCTCACCGCCACCGCCTCCGCCGCCGCAGCCGGACACGTGTGGCAGCGCCGGCCACCCCCCCTCCAGCGACCAGCTCGCAGGGGGCAACTCACCCCGGGATCCACACAAACCTTAATTTTCCTCGACCCTGGGGCTACGTCAAAGATTAAACTAAGCTTACAGACAGAAAACTACGTCAAAAGCGGCCAAGCTGGGTCGTCCACGCTTTCCGTTGCAAAGAACTAATCCAAGCGGGCCCTAAATGGACACTAAATTAGTTGATCCATAGCACAGTACTGTACACAGAAGGTTTGACTGGGATTCATTGTTCAATGCTCCCTGGACTAACTAGGCATAATCACCCAATGCCATCGTCTCGTTTTACTGCGGACTCTTTGAGTGCTACTCCTCCATTCATTAATAAGTGTACATCTAGCTTTTGTTCCAAGTAAAAAAAAATTAAAACTTTGACCGTAGAAAAAAGTAGCAGCATTTATGGCACTGAATTAGTATCACTAGATTTGTTTTGAAATGTATTTTCACGATAGACCAATTTGATGTCATATATAGTACTACACTTTTCTAAAAAGTTGGTCATAATTATAAAACTTTAACTTAGAGCAACTCTAATGGGGCGACCCATTCCGTCCGCCCATATTCGTTTCGGTCTGCGTGGACAAAAGCGACTGCCCAACGCGCGGACCCATTTTCATTTTGCGTATGTTTTTTGTCCACGCGAACCCATTTCGGTCTCAAATTTGGGTTGCATTTGGGTCCGCGGCGGACACAAAACGGACGCTTTCTGCGTGCTTCTCGTCCGCTCCGTCCGCTGCATGCGAGGTATGACCTATTTGTCACAGGCTCACTTTTCTGTCCCCCTTTTCTCTATATTGGCCCACCACCCACGCACCAGATCTCGTTCCGCGCGGTGCTCCTTGCTGGCGCCCGGAGCTACTCCTCGCCGGCGCCCAGAGCTACTCCTCGCCGGCGCCCAGAGCTACTCCCCGCCCGGCGCTTGTCCCCCGTCCCCTGCCGAAGCTACTCTGCCCGAGCCTTCGTGCATGCGAGCTACTTCCTCCGTTCCTAAATATATGTGGTCCATAGTGGAATCTTTCCAAAGACTTATATTTAGGAACGGAGGGAGTAGCTAGCTGGCGTAGCAGCTACTCTGCCCGGGCCGTGCATGCAAGCGAGCTAGCTAGCTAGCCGGCTGCGTGCTAGCTAGCTGGCTAGCAGCAGCCTGCCACGACGCGCTGCCACGCCCGCCGTGTCGCGTCGTCGCGCTTCTTGCCGTGCCGCGCCACCGCTGCTCACACCACCGCCAGCGCGCTTCGCCGCCATCGCTGCTGCACCGCACCGCCGCGGCACGCGCCGCGTGGTGGCCGTGGTGCAGCTCCGGGACCCCTTCCATGTCCAAACCGCGGGTTGGATGCGGACCCAGCCAGTGCTCCACGGCGAGCGTGCTGCTATGCTAGCTAGCCAGTGCTCGGCGGCGAGCGTGCTGCTCCAGCCGTGCTGGTGCTGCTATGGATGCGGCTGGAGTTGCCATCCGGCCGTGCTGGTGCTGTTGTGGATGCGGCTGGAGCTCATCCCTCTCTCCTCCGGCGCTCGTCCAGGTCGCGCCTCGCCACGCCCAGCTCGCGACGCTCGTCCCGGCCGCGCCCGCGTCACGCGCAGGAGCTCACCCTTCTCCTCTCCGGCGCTCGTCCCCGTAGGTGACGCTCGTCCAGGCCGTGCCTCGCCGTGCCCAACAGGCGACGCTTGTCCCGGCCTCGCCTCGCGCCCGCGCTGGGCCTGTGCCGCTGCAGCCGCCGGCCGTCTAGCCGCTGCCTGCTACGTGTTCGACGAAATGCCAGGACGGACATGCAAAAATGTGTCAAGCCACCTGTTGGGCGCACATGCAGACCCAAATCAAAAAGCGGACGCGGACAAAAAGCGGACGAAATGTACGTCCGTTTGGGTCGGCCCGTTGGAGTTGCCCTTAGGACAAATGGTAGAAGTACACTTATTCGCGGACGGAGGGAGTACAGAAGACGGGGGCAATCCAGCGACAACGAAACTGTTAAACGAACCATAAACTATGTGCCTGCGTTTACTCCCTGAGACTGACCAGCATAAGCTAGCAGATCAAGTGAGCAAGGTGAAAGATTTTCTGTCAGTTCAGCAGGCCATCGGGTTTCAGGTGAGTGAAAAGCGCAATCTTAAAGCACTCTGCATTCCACAGGTAAAGCTTAGACCGTGGTTAATTTAGGTCTGGCGATCGCTCGACCACGTGCACTCTTGCATCGTGCGGAGTTTTCTACTCGAATTTTGTTTTGCGTGTACTTTGGGCTTGGGGTCATGGGGATCGGGGTACTCTCTTGTGTCGTTGACCCGATGCGCCATGATCGTTTTCTTGGGGTGGGTGAGCTAGCAGCCAAGCACACGTGAAGGGAGATCGAGTGAACTCGAATCAAGGTCGGTGGCGTGTGTAACGAGCCAGTATATCAGTTTCAGTTTGTCAATAAAGTTGGAACCTTGCTGGCACCCATGGGTCATGAGTCATGACCTCCACAAATTCAGTTTCTACCTGAATCATTAGAAAAGAAAAAAGACCAAGTGGGGAAATGGACGGGCCAGCTTACAAGTGTAGAGCACATAAAACAGGAAAAAAAGAGACCATGTTGGCAAAAGCTTTTTGATAGTTTCTATACGTCCCACGAATGATCACTAACAAGGACGCGTTTGGTTGCCCGCATATACCTCAGCCAGGCCCGAGCAATGCAACCCTAGGCACGTGGGCATGGGCGATTGCACGCGTGGGTGCGGTCCCAAGACGTCGCGTTGTTTACAAACGCGTCGTCATAAATTACCCTCGCCTCCCCCTCCTCACCGCTCTCTTCCATCTTCCCTACTCACACCGACGGCGGCGACTACCTGAGCTCTACTGCGAATCGATCCAAGACGGCGGCAACCACCAGAGCGACTGCAGACCTGCACCGGAGCGCATCGGCCATGGCGGTAAGACCTCGTCCTCTCTGTACATTCACTGCTTTCGACTCGGGCTAGATTCGATTAGAGCACGCCATTGAAGAGTTAGGGGGGGATTGACATCAATAGATTCTGCATCTACGGCTCATAGGTTATTTTTTTATTACATCGGGGGCGGGGATTGGATTGTCTAGCCGCGGCGACCCTGGAGTCGCGTCGAGCGGTGGGGGGGAGGGGGCGTAGTCATCTTCTTTTCTTCCTCATCGGCTTCGTCCTCATCGTCTTCGTCAAGAATGATGGGTCTTGCACGGTCGCCTGCCGCCGGCACCCTGGCCACCATCTGCACCTCGTCATTGTTGGACTCCGGCGACCCGAACGTACACTCCAGTACGCCGGGACATGCTGGTCTTGAGGCACCTTGTACTGACTGTACTTGGCCCATCGAGCGTCGCCGGAGTCTGCCTGATTCATGGCCCGGCGCAGGATGTCCACTGACATCGCACCCTTGGCTGGGTCCGGAACCAATGTCTTCAGCTCATCCGGCGTAGCCTTCTTCAGCAGAGCATCGGCCTCCTTGTGCATGTCATTGATGCTGCTGAAGTTCGAGCACACTTTCATGGTGTCGAACTTCTTGCGGTCACCGAGCGAGCACCCAAGGAAGAAGGCCCTCCATCCAATGCCCCAGGGGAAAGGGTTGGGGTTGGAGTAGAAGTTCATGGCGAGGGAGAGGTGGTGAAACAGATAGGTGGAAGAGGAGAGGTGGTGAAACAGAGGGGGTTTGAGTGCGGTGCTAGGTTAGTAGGGTGGGTTAATACAGGAGCGTTAGGCCGATATGAATGAATGCTGACCATTGAACTGTGTGTTGTTCATAATGCAGATGAACAAGGGCAAGGATGTCGTGCCACCATTGGAGAAGGGCAAGGAGGTTGTGCCTCCAGACGAAGTGCAAGTGCTAGATCACCCAAGCCCCAAGCGGTGGAACTATGGCCACTTCCATCAGGAATCAGGACCAAACCACTTCTGTAAGGTTATCCTTGCTCCTAAGCTGGAGAGTCTGCCAATTGCCTCTGGACTTTACAAAGCACTTCCCCGCCATTACTACAGAGTTCAAGCTGAAGACGATCACCGGCTGCGCATGGAGGGTGACGGTGAGGGTGATCGGCGGCAGGGTCACCCTTGATCAGGGTTGGGTCACCTTCACCGCCGTTCACCAGACATGATCAGGTACATGCTGACGTTCAAGCTGCTGTCCCCCGACACCATGAAGGTGATCGTCTTCAACAACGAGGGCGTGGAGGTGATCACCAAGTGCAAGGAGCACGGCAATGCCTTCGTCGTGACCGCCTGAGCTCCTGTGGTCCAGCCTTGGTTGTTCTTGCTTCATGACTTCGGTTTCGTTTAGAACTTATCGTACTGTGTTGGTTTAAAACTTGTTCTGCATGGTTAAGACTTATATTTGTGCCTAAGATTGTTCTGTTGCTACTAGTTTAGTTCTTACTAGTTCATGTGTGCTTTTGGTAACCTCACCACATCGAGTAGGAGGTTACCACACAACTGTCCTGGATGTAACCAAACAACCGGACTTGTGTTTCCTCTTGAACAAGTCCGCAACCAAACAGCAGGTCTTTCGTTTTAGCACATTCAGACTAGAGGGGATGCAGGCAACCAATTAGCATGCAGATGTTGGTTTTTAGTCTGTATATACTTAATCAGGTCCAACTGGGACAAGTATGCAAAGTGGCAAAAAACGATCAGGTAAGCAAACGCGCCCCAAATGCATGCAAGTTGCATCAGGGCAGCAGCTCCATGGCGAATTAGAGGGAGAGGAGCCACTCTACCCTTTACATTCTATCCGAGAATCAAGAACATTGCACGCTCGATCTTCATTTCATTCTGCAACCGATGCAACTCTCCAATCTCCATGGATCTGCATCTAGCATTGTGCGGTGCCTCCCACGCCAAGTTGTTGTCCTCTCGTCGTCTTCGTTCGATCAAAGCTCCATCCATGCGACACCGCGCGTGCGGTGCGTGGAGCCTCCCTACGCTTTTGACCAAGGAAAGTTAAAAAATGTGGCAGAGAAAAAAATTAGCCCATATGTACGTGCAAAGGCATATATGTAGTACTCTCTCCGTCCCAATGTCTTACATTTTGAGACGGAGGGAGTAGCTTACAACTTTCTTGTATGCTAATCGATCAACCACTTGGTTTTGCGTGGCATGCTTTTGGCATCTTGTTGCATACACAGAGGAACGTCTGCCCCCGGCGACGTTCTTGGCTCCATATGAAAACGTCTGTTTCAGGCTGTATGAAACAGCTAAGTCCACGTAGAATTTGACAGCTTGCACCGTGTGATGAACGGTCGATACGCTTGCATGGCTGCAATACACTGGCTATTTATTTTTTTGCGAGAATATAATACACTGGTTGACACGCACAAGCAAACTACGTCTCCAGGTGTGCATGCATGCGTATATACTCCCTCCGTTTCTAAATAATTGTCTTTCTAGCCATCTCAAATGGGCTACAACATACGGATGTATGTAGACATGTTTTAGAGTGTAGGTTCACTCATTTTGCTCCGTATGTAGTCATTTGTTGAAATCTCTAGAAAGACAATTATTTAGGAACGGAGGGAGTAGTACTTACCTTGTTCTTTTTTTGGGGGGAAAAAGGGATTCTTATTGAAGTATAAGACCTTTTAGAGATTCTACTGTGAACTATATATAAAGCAAAAATAAGTGAATGCACACTCATACTTACATAGTGAAATCTCTTGTGGTGCATCACGCATACTTACATAAACCTTAATAATCATATCTTTAGAAATACCGTGCTTCATAGTACAAAGGGACTCTTGTGGTGTATCACGCATGAGGTGTCGATGAACGTATCACTTGTGTACATTGGCCGAGCCCACACGCGGGTATTTGTGGCATGTGTGTCGGACTTTGCATATCACATTTCGTCGATGGTGGGTTCTGGATTGTGTGGGGCATGGGAAATTATCCGTGTGCATTTGGGCGACGTTGTTGTCTACGCTCTCTGTTGGCGCTCTGGTTGTGCGGGAGGGATGCAGAGTTGTTTGGGCGCTCAAGGGATCAGTCTGCCACCTCTTCTCTTGCTCGCTCAGCAGAGGGATTCGTTCATTTGGGTGCGTGCTGGATTGGATCTTCTCCTCGCGCGAGGTTTGATGGATAAAAGGTTAGGAAAAGGAAGTGGCCTCGACTATCACTATCTATCAGAAAGCAATACGACGAGCACGCCCTACAAAATGGGTGATGTCCTTGCTTCGACATATGGAAGGCCGATGAGCAAACTCAGCTCGCAAGTTTCACTGAGTCCAGCGTCAAGACGACCGACACTATGCTCACGGGTGAGAAGTAAAAAGAAGTGGTTCCACATGATGCGTGACAACATCTTGGAACGTCGTGGAAATGACGAGAGTCTTTAATGGATTAGGTTTATGACCAGATTGTAATTTTAGGCCAGGATTGGGTTTCTGGCGCCAACCCGAAAGTAACCCGACCGACCCTCTGCAACAAATTAGACTACATAGACCTTGGGGTGCTACTTTGTCTCGCTTATAGCAAGACAGAGTGCTCGCTCACCTCACCGGTCCTAAATGGGTCAGCCCATAATTACACACATACACACAGGCACCGTCACTATTTTATTTACTTATATTAAAATATTCTAATTGCATATGTTCCCCAAAACTTAATTTAGTAATAAATTATTTACAAATGTTCATCGTGAATTTGAAAAAAAAACAAAGTGTAGAAAAATTCCTAGCTTCACTGTAAAAAATGTTGAAAGCATTAGAAAATGCCCTGACATTAAAAATATTCTTGCATTTTAGAAAAATTATCGAACGGGTTTTCATAATGTTATACAATATAAAAATGCTTGTTTAATTCAAGATTAAATAAATCCAACCATTAAAAAATATGTGCCATATTTTAGAACATTATACAACGTAAAAATGTTTTGTTGTTAATAAAAAATGTTTCATGTCATTCAAAAATATCAAATGAATATTAAAACAGCATGAATTCGAGAAAATTTACAAAAATATGCATTTGAGTAAAAAAATATGTATGTGTAATAAAATGTACAATGTTTACTGAAAAATATAGACATGTGTTGAAAAGACGGTAGAAGGAAGGAAAAGAGAAAAAGAAACAAAATCTGAAAACAAAAGAAAGAAACAATAAATACTGACACAGATTTTTTTCGAGAAAAGAACAAAAGAAACACAAAAAACGAAAACCTACAAAAACAAGAAAAAACACACATGAACTAACTAAAAAATAGCGCCCATAAAATCCCTCTCCTGTTGGAACTCGAATTGTGCTGGCCCAAGAGCTCCTAGTTTTCGCTTGAGGCGCCCGATCATGAGACTAGCGCTCACGCAGCTTCACTTCGGCCGGCCTAATGAAATGCATTCGCTCGCTGGTCGCCGCTTCCTTCGCCTGCTTGTCCCTCGTGGTTCGTCCGTTCACGGTTGAACGTTGAATTTGTCAAAAGACAAGAAGTTCTAGAGACTTGAAAAAAAAACAAAAATTGAAAAGAAGTTTATAAGTTTGAAACAAAAAGTTCATAAAAAATCATCAAAAAATCAAGAAATCAAAAAAGGTTCATGAAATTTGGAAAAAAATCATTAATTTGGGAGAAATTCACAAATTTGAAAAAGGTTCAAGGCTTGGAAATTTAATAGGTCTAAAAAGTTCACAAAATGAGAAAACAATGTTCACAAATTTGAATAAAAATGTTCACCAAAAATGAAAATGTTTGTAAATTATAAATTTCCTAAAATTTGGAAAAGTTCGTGAATTGCAAATTTGAAAAAGGCTTCATGAAATTGGGGAAAAGTTTGAGATTGGACAACTTCATGCATTTAAAAAGGAAAAATAATTAATTAAAATAAAGAGAAGCCCAAACAAAAGTAGTGCTCGAAAAGAAAAACCAAAGTAAACAAAATCAGTTCAATGAAAACTGGGCGGGGCGGGGGGGCCTTTTTTATAAGGTTCCCCAAGCTGGTAGGGCGAGACTAGAATTAGCTGGCCATTTATAACAAAGCGATCACACCTCCCTTTGTGATGCCTATATCTCGCTTGGTGCGGATGCTCCTTCTGTCTCACCTGAAGCTTCATTACGGCACTGTAGGACCTGAGCGAGCACATGTCATCTATTTTTGTATTTACTGTGTTTCGTTCGGGTTCATTGAGTTCTGTCTGCTTGGTTTAGTTTCTGATTTTCTTCTAGGTGTGTTTCTTCTTCGGTTTTGGTCTGCGTTTTTATTCTGAATTTTTTGCGGATTTTAAGTATTTCTTCATCAGTTTTTCTTGTTTTATTTTTGGGTTTTCATATGTTTTTTCCTCAGCTTTCATGTATTGCACTATTTTTCTCAGTATTATTTTTCTCGTTAATCTTATTTTCTTTCGTCCTTTGGTTTTTTTTCTTTCTTTTTTCAATTTTATTTATTTTCCTTTGTTTTCTATTCTTAATTTTCATCATTTTTCATTTGTCTTCCTTTTTATTTGTTTTTCTTTATTTTCTTCGTTTCCTCATGGGATTTCTCTTTTATTAGGTTTTACAATTTTTTTCTTCATTCTGTAGTGTTTCTTTTGTTTCTGTCTTTTGTTTCTTCGGTTTTCATCATTTTTCTTCTACACATGTCTATATTTTTCATACAGAGCATTTTTTGGTTCATGTTGAACATTTTTGGAAAAAATATTTAGTGACTACTTCTTGAACACATTGTAAATTTTCGTTATACCAGAATTTTTTATACATGTTTAAAAATATATTCCGTTAACATTTTTACAAACATGATAAAAATATAAATTTTGTGTTTTAGGTTCAACTTTTTTAATACACGTTTTACATTTTGTATACATTAGGAACATATTTTGTACACGTTTCCCATTTTTGATATTTGTGCTAGATCACTAAATTGTTTTTGTACACATAGTATAGTTTCAATATACATCAGGAGTATTTTTTATGCATGTTTATCATTTTTAAATACATGATTAACATATTTTATTACATGATCTACATTTTCTAAAATTTATGTTTTATGTTGAACTTTTAATACACGTTCTAAATTTTGGTATACATCAGGAACATTTTTATAGATGTTTAACATTTGTTAAACAGATGATTAATGTGTCAAACTGAATAAGTTATTAACATTTTCAAAACTTACTTTTTTATGTATACTTTTTCCGTACTCATTGTATGCTTTTGCATACGTCGGAAATATTTTTTCTATACACATTTAATATTTTTGATATGCATGTTAACATTCTTCAAAAATACATGTAAATTATATTTCTATAATATATATGTTTAGAATATTTGAAAGTATAAACATAAGTAAAGATGGAAATCAAAATCGAAAAAAAGAAAAACACGGGGAAAACGAGGTAGTGGACCGCAGTGTGCCTGGGATGACCCGGCATGGTGCTCGCCTTCAGGAGAGGCTACCATGGTGCATCGAACTCGCAATGAGCGAGGTATAGGTGTGCCCGCGTATGAGTAACCCTTTAACAGTGAAATCACTAGTGTGGGGTCGAAAGTGTAGGTCTAGTGGGGGTGAATAGACACTAACAAGGCAAAATGTGCAATTTTTAGTTTTCTTCAAGTTTAGGCAGGTTTTAGCACAAGTTTTGTGAAAATTAATGCAATCTACATAAGCATATCTTGAGTGTGAGCAGCGGATAATAAACGATATGCAAGTGCAAGAAAGTTGAGATGTAGAGTTTGAAGATCAAACGCAATGAAGACACAGTGATTTTTCTCGTTGTTCCGATAGGTGGTTTTATCATACATACACGTTGATGAAGACTTCAATGCACATAGGGTAATAGCTGCGTGAGTCCATGGAGGGCTTCACCCACAAAGGGTCCACACAAAAGTAGTCTTGTCTATGCCATTATGGCTTATACCTACGAAAGACTAGCCTCACTCAGGGTAGATCGCCAAGAAGTAGGCAATCTCTTGCCCTTATAAACCCCTTTGTTCAACTCCACATCCTGGAGGCTCTCAAGTGACACCTAACCAATCTAGGAGACACCACTCTCCAAAAGAGAATACATGTTGTTGTTCATGATGAACTCCTTGCTCTCGTACTTCAAAAGATAGTCTCCTCAGCACGCAACCAGTCTCTCATAGATTTGGCTATTTGGTAGGAGAAGGATTGGAGCGGAAAGCAACTTGAGGGGCTAAAATTAAGGATTAAAGGTTGGAGGGGGATCCTCTTGATTTGAACACAAATGTAGGTGGTTCTCTCTCAAAAAATGAATATGGAGAGTGGTAGTTTCGTCCTGGTTCCTCTCTGAGAGCAGGTGGAATGGGTGGAGGTATATATAGGCAGCCCAAAAAATCCAACCGTTGCACAACTTTATACACAACTCGGTGGACGGGGTGAAAACACTCGGTGAATCCGACTAGTTCAAAAGATAGGCTTTTCGGTGAGACCGGATGGAATAACTCGATGAGACTGAATGGTGATGACCTAATCACTTATCACACTCCAGTGAGACCGATCAAATTTTTGAAGTGAAATCAAAGGATACTGTCGTGGAATTGTCACGGCGGATGTCCTATTGCAAGGACTTAGTCGTGGAGCCATCACAACTAGGAAGCTTAAAGGGGTTATCGGGACAAAGGACATAAGAGGCTTTATACTAGTTCAGCCCCTTACGGTGAAGGTAAAGCCTACGTCTAGTTGGGTTGGTATTGCTTGAGGTTTCGATGACCAGGGAGCGAGATACGCTATGCCCGGTTCTCGATTGGTTGTTTCTTGCCCTAAGCCGCCAACAGGTCGTCCCCTTATATACACGGGTTGACGCCTTGTGGCCTACAGAGTCCCGGCCGGCTTATAAACAATGTCCGGCTCGGTGACTAGTTAAGTCTACCTTATGATACAAGTCATGCCATTATGGCGGTTTACTACAACGTGCCTTAAGTCGCCTGTGGGCCTTAGGCCCTTTATTGAACCGCCATCTTCATGCTTGGTCTTGGGCTTCTTCCTGGTGAATCTCTTTATGTAACCCGGCCCCTCCTGGGCGGCTTACACAAATAGTTATATCCCCAACATTAGGCCCCAGATTGATTTGAACCTGTTCATGTCAATCTTAAAATACCTTGAAACATAAGTCTTCAGTCTTCTGACTGCGCAAAAATACTTTCTTTAACCCGCCGTGACGTCATTCTCTGGATCCGTGTTAACCGGTCATGACGTCATCTTTCCTTTATTCATTGTATGCCTAACGGATCTCTGTCTTTATTGACTGTTCCGAAATCAAAGGCGTCGGGGCATTGGATAATAATTCTTATCTCCTCGTTTCCCGCGCCGTCTCAGTTATCCTCTCCTTATAAATAGGCGCGACCTAGGTTTCATTTTCACCCTTCCAGTCGTCTTCTTCCTCGTGCCTCCTCTCGAGCTCCGCCGCCGCCACTGTCAAGCTTCTTGTCTTCACCGACCCAAGCCGCCGCATCAACCTGAATCGGATCAGAAAACGTCGGCGAACCTCCACAGCTCCTCCAGATCCGTAAGTTTCCTTCCCTTCCTTGCTTAGATCTGCATTAGAGCTTCCTCGAGTTCGTCGGAGTTCATCACCATTGGAGCCATCTCCTTGTTAGTTTTACTCCAAGATACCTCTTCCGATCTGAGAATGATATAAAACAGCTGCGGTAGTTGTTTTCGCACTTATCTTGGATAAAAAACAGATCTCTTTCTCTGCATGAAGGCCTTATTCGAGCCTATGAACACATCTGCGTCGGTTTTTAGGTCTAGAAAACTTTCTTATCAGAACAGACCTTTGATCTCAAATCATAGCAGAAGATTATGAAACCTGTTTTATCACCGGAAGCGTCTTACATTAAATGCCTTTAACATAACTGTCCACGTATCCGGTTTAAATGCATTCCACTGATCTGTGAACCTTGGCGCCTTCTCAGGTCTTTAAAACTTTTGAACTGCTGTTAATGCTTGTAGCGGCTTAAATAATGTTGCTCGATTATCCTTATGTCATTAGGCCCTTTAAGCCGCTACCTTGATAATTTGGATATTTTCTTCGGGTTAAAATTTAAACGGAACTTCTTATTTTGTAATAGGCCAACTGTTGTCATGGCGCCTAAGTCGACCAAAGCTCCTGTAACTCAGAAGCTGGGTCTCATCCACAGTCACTAAAACAAAGCTGGCTGAGTTTGTGAAGTCAGCCATCTGCCAAAAAGGAGGTCATGTCTTATCGCGTTCTGACCCATCTAAAGAAAGCCTCAACCCAAAGAAGGGGAGGTGATAGTTTTCATGGATCACATGAGCGGGGATTTGCCCTCCGGCTCAAAGTTCTTCAGAGAAGTTTTGAATTTCTTTGATCTTAGACCTCAAGAAATTGGACCCAATTCGTGTCAAATCTTTGCAATTTCCAAGTCTTACGTGAGGTGTACACAGGAGAGGAGCCAAGCCTGCTTTTGTTCGAGAACTTTTTACTTGAACCGCGGAATGGCGTGCCAGCAGGTCGAGTCTTGAACTTGGCGTATCTCGATCCAGCTGACGGAGAGCTGCTGTTTCCTTATCTTTGAGGTGCCGAGACACCCCAAATATTGGAACCAGTCATGGTTCTCTGTCGAGATATTTCTTGACTAATGAGAAGCCTCTGCCCGGCTTCGCCCTGCGTCTTGAGTCCAACCATCCATTGGCGGATAAAGCCGACATTGTTGAGCGTCGCCTCTTAACCCCACCATCAAGAAGATTAAAGCTCTTACGGGAAATGGTTTAAATGGCATCGACCTGGTCGAATGCGGATCACTTGGCGAATACTCCCATTAAGCCGCCGCTCCGACAATGTGTACCTACGGTGAAAAGAACGACCCAATGCGCCACAGTCTGACGACTTACGGATGATGTGGCGGATGCTACAACCCGATCCTTTGCTAAAGGAGAATGCTATTATCGGCAATGCCTCCGGGTTACTTCCCATCTGCAAAAAGAACCCAGCCCCTGCAGTAAGTTACCAGTCTTAACAAATACTCTTTAATATGTCTACCTCTTTTGTACTTATAATTCCTTATCTTTTCCACAGGCCGGTGATGATTTCTGGAAGGTCAGATATGACCACGAGGCCGCCCAACAAGCCAGAGCAGCTAAGAAAAACGAAAGGAAAAACGCCAAGACGGGGACTTCAAAAAAGAAGAAACCCAGCGCCTCCGAATTGCTCAAATTGGAAGACTCTTCTTCAGATGAGGAAGAGGTAATCCCTTATTCTTTTAACTCCTTTGTTACTATTTTATTGATATTTCCGCCTTTCAGGAGGATACTGGGAACAGCCAAGCTCCTGGCGAAGAGGTAACTATAATCTCCTCCGACTCAGAGCCTTTGCCAAAGCACAAAACCCGGCAGGTGACCCGGAAAGTAAGATTTTCACATCCTCTAGCTTATCAAGATCCTCAATTTCTTTTGAAGCAACAACGGCTTGAGGCCGGAGGCAAACCCGGACAAGTAAGGATGTAGAGCTCTCTTAGGCTTACCCGGCGTGGCGGGAAGCGTCGAATCGAGGTCATCTCCGCTGCGTTCTGTTTATCCTTTGGCGGGTTTAATTCGTCAACCTCTCAATTCATCTGACTCCAATTATCAGGATACCTCTCCTTCCTCTGGCGAGTCTATGCAATCCAACATGCCGGCCTTCAAGACTGCCCCTGGGTAATGTACCTTTGTTATCCTCATGCTTTGCCTTACTCATATTTTGTACTCATCCCTTTGTTTTGTCCACGGTGTGCGGTGAAGCCCAAAGAAGAGGGCAAAAAGAATAAGCCGATCGAAGACCGGTAGCAAGCGAACCGGAGCTCGGAACAGCTGCCCCTGACGCTTCTGCTCATCAACCTCCTCCTGAGCCGGCCTATGAAATTCCAACGCCATCTTCTGACCCGCCTGCCGAAGACACTTTTAACAGCTCCGATAATCCAGAAATTCATAGCCATAGCCCGGTCAAGACGGCTGAGCCGGAAGTTGAAATCTTGAAAAGCCAGTATGTTGAACCGGGGCGGCCTACTATCCTTGCCAGATGTACTGCCAAGGAAGAACTTGTCAAACACCGGAAGACCAAACAGGACATCGCTGATTATACTCACTTAAGCATTGGCGATATAGTCTCAAGCTATCTGAATCAAGTGCATAACAGCCGCGACCTGGAAATTGACATGGTGAAACAGATACAGCATAAATCTGAGGTATAACTTATATTATTTCTCCTGAATCTTACTTATTGTACCAACCCCCAAGACTACTGCTTATAAGTAAATATGTCGTAGACTTAGATACCTGCTTACTGTTAGTTCATCCGGTTTACAAGAAAGGATATTTAACCCGGCCATAATATAGCAACTTAAAGCGTCACGATACACATTAGCCCCAAGTGTCAAGTATCTTTACTTGTAAAGTGCTTGAGACTTTAATATGCATAATCTGGCATTATAATGAAAGATTTTCTTCAGCATACATTAGCCCCCAAGTGTCAAGTGTCTTTACTTGTAAAATGCTTGAGACTTTTAATGACATCTTACCATAACCTTAATTATAATCCAGCGTCAATGCAGGTCTCCACCAGTCAATTTGAATTGGAGATTGCTGACCTGAAGACCCGGCTGGCGGCCCAAGAACTTGAGATTCAAAAAGCCAACTCCAAATTCGCATTCAGCGTCTCTGAGCAAGAAAAGTTGAAGAAGGATTTTGACGCGGAGAAGAAGACACAGGCAGATGAAAAACTTCACTTGTGACCCGGGCGAGACAGCGAAGCAGCTCTTGCCGAAGCAACTGCCGAGCTGTCCGGCTTAAAGCACCAGATATCTCAAATGGTCTCAGCAATTTGTGGTAAGTTTACTATGTGTAATCATGAACATCACCATGGTTTCTTTGATGACTATTCCAGATATTATCTCCGTCTTAACTTATATGTATAAACGCAGGCCCCAGGAGCACAAACACGAAGCGAGAATATCTTGATCAAGCTTAAGGCGGTCTACACTCTAGTGGAACAGCTATACACGGGTCTGCAGCGCTTTGGTTGTTGTGGCTTTATCAAATGATACTCCTTATCTCCTGCGGGATGTGCTCAAGCGGCTTGCCGTGTTACCTCAACAGATTCGAGGAGCTAAGGCGGGCATCTGGCGAGCCGGGCCATAGCCGCTATAAGCCGGACCAAAGCGTTGGTTCTAGAGCTAGACCTAGCCCATGTTGCTCTTGGATATCCTAGTTTGAAGGAGGACGGCTCTGTATTCAATGAATCAGACTTCACCGCCTGTGTGAGAGTCGTACATCCTGTAGCCACCATCATCGGCAATAATATTGATCTTACGAAGTATCAGCCGGGTTATGACAACGAGAACCGGAGGATTCCAACTCCGCATTATGATGACATCAGCCTGATCCCTCCAACTCGTAAGCATACCTTTGCTCCTGAAGTTGACCCGGCCAGTTTAATAGATGATGAAGCTGAATTTGAAGCCTTAAGCGGCATTGACCGGACCTCGTCAACCTTCCAGGACAAAACAACAGACGAAGAGGCGGAGAAGGATAACCCGGAGTCGTCAAGTCCACCAAGGGAGTAACCCGCCTGGTACTAAGTCTTTGAAAAAATGATGCCTCATTATTCAGACTCGGGGAGTCTTGTAATAGGGTAGAAAAAACTCCTTAACTCTGTCATGCCTTCGCGCATGTTTGTGGTGCTTAACAATGTCACAAGCCGCTATCATTGTATAATGCTGGCTTATATGAATTGCTCCTTGACATCCAACAACTTTTTGCTTTACACTGTGTATAAAAAACAAAAAATTCCTTTGGCGTCTTACCACATCCGGGGTCATATAGAATAATGTTAACCCGGAATATGAACCAAAACATCATAAGTATCAGCCGGTTTATGATCATGACCATAATAATATACCTGCTTATCTTATTGAAGCGTACATTACCGGCTTAGGTGATCCCCAAAAAGCAGACAGTTAAACTTAACTTCTGAAAATTGGCACATATAATGTTTACCTGGCCCTTAATATTATTTACCCTTATAGAATAAAATAAACCTAATTTTTCAAAGGCCTCTGATTCTAATACGATCAGTAGAACCGTTCCAAAGGGGTTAAGCTAAGATTCGAATACGATCATATAGCCCCCAATGGCTTTGGCGATGCCGATCAAGTGGGTATCGACAGCTATGTTCTCTTTGGTTCGAATACGACCTATGTTTGAACAGGAAGCCCCCAAGTGACCATTAGAGTTGTTTAATGGCGCTGATTCGAATCGATCCACGTCGGACCCAAAGGGTTAAGCTATGATTCAAATATGATCAAAAGCCCCCCCAAGTGGGTTTGGCGGATGCCGATCAATTGGGTATCGACAGCTATGTTCTCTTTGGTTGAATCGACCTATGTTTGAACAGAAGCCCCAAGTGACCATGGCTAGATTCAGATATGATCATAAGCCGGACCAAAGGGAAAACAGGATTCAGATATGATCCGCTCCACATTGGTTGTTTCCACCACCAGTAAAGAAGATACATAAACCTTGTAGGATGGAAAGAAAAGAGGTCCTGCTTTATTGCTTTATATGATATATACATTGCTAAAAAAGGAAAACAAATATACTCTAAGAGCCGGTGGCTTAAGTATAGTAGGGCCTGAGATGCGCTATGTTCCACGGCCGGCGGGTCTCTTCCTCCGACTTACGTGAGTCTCTGTGCTCTGGAACATCGATGAGGTAATATGACCCGTTGTTGAGATTCTTCTTGACCACAAAGGGTCCTTTCCAAGAGGGACAGCTTGTGCATATCAGATTGATCTGGATGAGCGGAGTACTAAATCACCTTCTGAAAAGTTACGCTTCTAACCCGGCGGCTGTGATAACGGCGCAGTCTTCTTGATAAATCGCCGAGCGGGCTATTGCCAAGTCTCGCTCCTCATCCAACAAGTCAAGTGCATCTGACGAGCTTTTTCATTATCAGCCTCAACGTAAGCCGCCACAGGGTGAATCATGTCGGATATCACTTGGCGAGAACCGCCTCTGCTCCGTACACCATGAAGAAAGGTGTATAACCAATGACTGTTAGGCGTTGTGTTGATGCTCCATAGCACGGAGGGTAATTCCTCCACCCAACAACCCGGAGTTATTTGTAAAGGGAACTAAGAGCGAGGTTTGATACCTTTCAAGATCTCTTGATTAGCTCTTTCTGCTTGACCATTAGACTGGGGGTGAGCAACAGCCGAAACATCAAGCCGGGTGTGCTCTTGTTGACAGAACTCTTCCATGGCACCCTTGGAGAGATTAGTACCATTATAAGTTATAATGCTGTGTGGAAAGCCAAAACGAAAGATCACCTTTTTCATGAACTGAACCGCCGTGGCTGCATCACACTTACTGACCGGCTCTGCTTCAACCCACTTGGTGAATTTATCCACTGCCACCAACAGGTGTGTCTTCTTATCTTTAGACCTTTTGAAAGGTCCAACCATGTCAAGCCCCCAGACTGCAAACGGCCAAGTAATTGGAATCATCCTCAATTCTTGAGCGGCACATGAACTTCGTCGTGAGAATTTTGACATCCGTCACATTTCTTGACCAGATCCTCCGCATCGGCATGAGCCGTCAGCCAATAAAAACCATGATGAAAAGCCTTGGCTACCAGAGATTTTGAGCCGGCATGATGACCGCAATCTCCTTCATGAATCTCACGAAGTATCTCCTAACCTTCCGTAGGTGATACACAACGTTGAAACGCCCCAGTGACGCTGCGGTGATGCAACTCGCCATGAACAATTGCCATGGATTTGGACCGCCTGATGATTTGTCTTGCCAAGGTCTCGTCCTCAGGCAACTCTCCCCGGGTCATATAGGCCAAATATGGGACTATCCAATCTGGGATGGCATGGAGAGGCGCCACCAGCTGCGCCTCCGGGTCTGGCACTGCAAGCTCCTCCTCTGTAGGCACTCTGATAGAAGGGTTATGCAAAACGTCAAGAAAGGTATTAGGCGGCACCGGCTTACGCTGAGACCCCAGCCGGCTTAACGCATCAGCCGCCTCATTCTTCCTTCGATCAATGTGCTCTACTTGATAACCTTTGAAGTGCCCAGCCACCACATCAACTTCACGACGATAAGCCGCCATAAGGGGATCCTTGGAGTCCCATGTGCCTGACACCTATTGAGCGACGAGGTCTGAATCGCCCAAGCATCTTACCCGGCTCAAATTCATCTCTTTGGCCATCCGGAGGCCATGGAGTAAAGCCTCGTATTGAGCTGCATTGTTAGTACAGGGAAACATAAGTCGGAGCACATAACAAAATTTGTTACCTCGGGGGGAAGTTAAAACGACTCCAGCCCCCGAGCCTTCCAACTACCTGGACCCATCGAAGTGAATAGTCCAATATGTATTATCCGGCTTCTCCTCTGGTGCCTGCAACTCCGTACAATCATTGATAAAGTCTACTAGGGCTTGAGACTTGATAGTTGTACGTGGCATATACTTCAAACCGTGAGGCCCAAGCTCGATGGCCCACTTGGCAACTCATACATGGCTTCCCTGTTCTGGATGATGTCTCCCAAGGGGGCTGAACTTACCACAGTTATGGGATGACCCAGGAAGTACTGCTTTAGCTTCCGGCTCGCCATGAACACCCCATAGACAAGTTTCTGCCAATGCGGATACCTTTGCTTGGATTCTATGAGCACCTCATGATGTAATAAACCGCCGTTGAACGGATGCTCCTTGCCAGTCTCCTTATGCTCCACCACAATGGCCACACTAACAGCACGTGAGTTAGCAGCAACATACAACAGCAACAACTCTTTATCAATGGGACCGCGAGAACCGGCAGCTCAGACAACTATCTCTTTAAATCTTCAAAGGCAGCATCAGCAGCCTCACTCCAGACAAAAGTGTCTGTTTTCTTCATCATCGATACATGGTAGAGCCTTCTCACCTAGCGGCTTATGAATCGGCTTAGCAACCTTGACGACCCGATCGCTGAACATCATTGATGCACACGGTTTAGCCGAGAGGTAATCGCCTTGATCTTCTCGGGTTAGCCTCAATGCCCTGTTTGAGACCGGGAATCCCAAAAGTTTGCCCGCAGGTACACCAAATACACACTTGTCCGGGTTAAGCATCATCTTGTAGACCCGGAGATTATCAAAAGTTTCCTTTAAGTCAGATATCAAGGTTTCCTTCTCTCTGGACTTCACCGCAATGTCATCCACATAAGCATGAACATTGCGCCCAATCTGATTGTGGAGACAATTCTATACACACCGCTGATAAGTCGCATGGGCACTCTTGAGCCCAAACGGCATAGATACATAGCAGAAAGCTCTAAACGGAGTAATGAAAGCCGTCTTCTCCTGGTCTTTAACTGCCATCTTGATCTGATGATAACCAGAGTAAGCATCCAAAAAACTCAAATGCTCGCAACCCGCTGTAGCATCGATGATTTGATCAATGCGGGGTAGAGCAAAGGGATCAGCCGGGCAAGCTTTATTTAAGTCCGTGTAATCCACACACATCCGCCAGGTGCCGTTCTTCTTGAGCACAAGCACGGGTTAGCCAACCACTCGGGTGAAAGACTTCCACGATGAACCCGGCCGCTAAAGCCGGCGACCTCCTCCCCTATAGCTTTTCGCCTTTCCTCATTGAATCGCCGGAGAAACTGCCTGACCGGCTTATACTTTGGATCAATATTAAGAGTGTGCTCAGGGAGTTCTCTCGGGACACCCGAAATGTCAGAAGGTTTCCATGCAAAGATGTCCCGGTTCTCACGGATGAACTCGATGGCGCGCGCTTTCCTATTTGGGATCCAAATTGGTGCGATCTTGAACTGCTTGGAAGAGTCGCCCGGAGTGAAGTCAACCAGTTTTGTCTCGGCGGCCGACTTAAATTTCAATGCCGAGTCTTGCTCTGTGGTTGGCTTCTTCAAAGAGGTCATATCCGCCGGGTCAACATTAGTTTGATAAAACTTCAGCTCCTCCTCGGCTAAACAGATTCAGCATAAGTCGCGCGCCTTCCTCACACTCCAAGGCTACCTTTAGACTCCCATGCACAATGATGGTGCCCTTGTAACCCGGCATCTTGAGCTGCGAGATAAACATAACACGGCCGTGCCATAAACTTGGCATAAGCCGGCCGTCCAAACAGGCGTGTCGGGCTCCTGATTTTGACTACCTCAAGCGTCGACTTCTCAGCCACAGAATCATATTCGTCTCAAAAGCTACTTCCAGCTCGATCTTTCCAAGCTGGATATGCCGACTTACGGTACCACCCATGAAAAGCAGTGTTGGGCGTCCTCAAGTCTTTATCAGTCAACCCCATGCGGCGAAAGGTCTCATAATAGAGAATATTAATGATGCTTCCTCCGTCCATGAGCACCTTAGTGAATTTATATCCACCAACCTGAGGGCCACCACCAAGGCCAATGACCGGGTTATCAACCGGAGAGGTGATCTTCCTGCTCCAAATGATAGGCTGCTCGACCACCTCAAATAACGGGGACCGCCGGCTCAACCAATTCACACCCTCTTATGAACCTTCGGTCACGTTTGCACAAGTTAGTGGTAAACACATGGTATTGCCCACCGTTCACTGTTTTGGATGGCTCGATAACTTTGATTCTTCTTTGTCCCCCTTGACCAGTGGTGTCTGATTATAGCCACCTTGACCTCCCTGAAAGCCGGAACTTGAGCCGCCACCCGGGCCATGAAAACCACCGGCCCCTAAACCGCCGCCTGATCCGTGATTGCCATCAAACATGTTGGAATTCTTGAAAGCCTTCATGATCACGCGGTCCTTCCATAAGTGGGTGGCAGGATTCTCCAGAGTATCGTGTCTTGGGCAAGGCTCATTCAGAAGCTGCTCAAGAGATGGACCTGAGCCACCACTCCGAGGGGGTGGTCTCCCCTTGCGCTTCTTGTTGTTCCCTTGGGCATTAACATTAGCCACAAACTCCGGGTTACCCTTCGGCTTACGCTTGTTGCCTCCTTGACTTACCGGGTTATGCTGCTGACCCTTTCCATTGTCGTTCTTCTTTCCTTTCCCTGTCTTTTCTTCCTCAGACGCGGGATCATTGGTAGTATCAGAATCGACATATTTAACCAAAGCTGCCATCAGCGTACCCATATCATTGCAATCACGCTTAAGGCGCCCCAGCTTCTGCTTCAGCGGCTCAAAATGACAATTCTGATGAAGCATAAGTACCGCAGAGCCGGCATCCATCTTATCAGATGAGTGTATTATTTCCTTGACCCGGCGCACCCAATGAGTTGTGGACTCACCCTCCTCCTGCTTACAATTGGTCAAGTCCACAATTGACATAGATTGCTTGCAAGTGTCCTTGAAGTTCTAGATAAATTGGGCCTTTAGCTTGCCCATGAACTGATGGAATTGGGAGGCAAACTTTTCAACCAAGATCGGGCCGTTCCATCTAACATCATGGTGAAATACTTAGCCATTGTTGCGTCGCTGACCTCCAATAACTCCATGGCCATCTCGTAACTTTCAATCCATGCCCCTGGCTGTAAGTCGGCCGTGTAATTCGGCACCTTTCGAGGTCCCTTGAAATCCTTGGGCAGGCGCACATCCCGCAGAGCCGGCACCAGACAAGGGACACCACCGGTTCTAGTGGCCACTCCTGCTCCAACAGAAGTCGTTGGATACTGCAGGAGACCTTCCGTATGTAAATGCTGCTGAGCCGCTAATTGAGCCGCCCGTTCATCCTGCTTGGCGAATTGGTCTGTGCGGGTTATAGCCACCGGGTTGGTTACGACCTTTGGGCATTGCTTGATAAAGCTTCGACTCCATGTGCTGCTGTAACTTTCGGACTCGGTTTTGACGAGGTGCTAACCAAAGGCTGAGGTGGAATGAATCATGTCCCTCTTTGTAGAATAGGTCTCTTGATGTGCCAAGGCCGTGAAGAAGATCCACGACCCTCCGGGTTTCCACCGCCGTCGGGTCATCACCGTCCACTGGAAGAGCCGCCAGACGCGCCGATGTTGCTACCAAGTTCTCCATGGGGTTGGAGAAGTGGCCCGGTGGTGTCGGTATGTATCGGGGCGGGGCCATACTCCCGTGAGGAGGTGCCATCTCTCGAGGCTGAACCGACCCTCCAGCTCCGTGTTTCATAAACTGATTGGCTTCGGGCGGATTGCTAGGACCAGCTCCGGGTGTCGTGAAAAGATTAGGATTATGGCCGGAGGTAGGCAGGACTGGGTCTTCTGATGTCTCCTTCTCATCACCTCATTGGACACATTCAGACTCATATTAAGCTGGAAAGCCTCTAACTGGAGTCGCTGCGCCCGTGCATCCAAAGCTGCCCGCTCCGCAGCCAGCCTGGTGTCCTCAGCCGCCAAGGCCTCCTTGGCCATGGCTATCTCCTCACGCACCTTTGCCACCTCCGCGTTATGCTCATCTGGATTTGCAGGAATAACCGTGGTGGTTAACAGGGTCGTCAACTTGTCCATAAGATCTATCAACACACAGTGGCAGGCGTCTGAGGGCCTCTGCCCGGCCGCTCGACCGGACGTCATTGTTGTCACAGCCGTCGAGTTTTGGCCGGGTTGAGTACCAGCCATGAAGACTCCTGCCCAGCTTGGCGGCTCATAGAAATCTGGAATGCTAGAGTTGTCAGAACAGCCCCCAAGCATGCCCTCTTGGACCTGATACAGAGAATCTATTGAACCGGAGGACGAATCGTCATCCGATGGGACGACCGTCTCTTCGCCATCTTTAGATTCTTCAGAAAGTGCCTCTCCGTGAACAAAGCCCACAAAGGCACACTTCATGACAGGTTGAACCCGGGCGGGTTTCGCACCCGAGCCGTCTCAACGAGGTCGCTGCCGCTGTCCGGCTCCGGCCCCGGCTCACCAATCCGGCCGATGAAGATGTGGATTCCGCCAAAGGAGACCCGGTACCCGTACTCAATTGAGTCGGCCTCGGGGCCCCAGCCTTCGTTGTCGATGTAGATCTTGCCGCGACGACTCTTGGCCATCCGGCCCACTGCGTATCCCTTGAGCCCTTCGAAGCTGCCCTTCAAGAACTCAAATCCACGGTGCGCTGGCCCCATGATGGGCGCCAACTGTCGTGGAATTGTCACGGCAGATGTCCTGTTGCAAGGACTTAGTCGTGGAGCCATCGCAACTAGGAAGCTTAAAGGGGTTATCGGGACAAAGGACACGAGAGGCTTTATACTAGTCCGGCCCCTTACGGTGAAGGTAAAGCCTACGTCTAGTTGGGTTGGTATTGCTTGAGGTTTCGATGACCAGGGAGCGAGATACGCTATGCCCGGTTCTCGATTGGTTGTTTCTTGCCCTAAGCATACAGGTCGTCCCTTATATACACGGGTTGGCGCTTTGTAGCCTCTGAGTCCCGGCGGCTTATAAACAATGTCCGGCTCGGTGACTAGTTAAGTCTACCTTATGATACAAGTCATGCCATTATGGTGGTTTACTACAACGGGCCTTAAGTCGCTTGTGGGCCTTAGGCCCTTTATTGAACCGCCATCTTCATGCTTGGTCTTGGGCTTCTTTCTGGTGAATCTCTTTACGTAACCCGACCCCTCCTGGGCGGCTTACACAAATAGTTATATCCCCAATAGATACAGAAGGTTGGCAAGTGCTCTTCGGTGGGATCGAAGGGTCATCTCGGTGAGACTGAGTTGTTAGGGTTTAGGCAATGGCTATGTCAAGTGTTTCTCGATGGGTCCGGCTAGATGTGTTTCGGTGGGACCGAGATAGAATTTAGGGTTTTGGACATAGATGTATGTAAGAGTGTGGCTGAGGGTTTAAAGCAATATCCCTAAGCACTTGAGCAAAAAGATCATGATGAGAACCTCACCCCCTTTCAATAGTACTGACTTTTCTATATACTCAATGTGATCTTGGATTACTCAACCAAAAATGTAGAGTCTTGAAGCTTTACCAATGCATGTCCTTAGTGGCTTGAGGGGTCCACATCTTCATCTATGTGCCTGCCTAAGTTGAACTCTTCCTCAAATGTACTCAAGAGAAACATTAGTCCAACAATATGTATGTTAACATAAATTATCAAAATCACTAAGGGAGCAAATGTGCTTTCAACTAGTTAAGGGTTATTCCTTGCAAAGGCCATTCTCACTTTTTCACGCACTGACAAAGTGGTCCACTTCATGTGCGCCAGTGTCGCAACCTAACAGTTTTTCCTTTTTTCGTAGATTCGTTTATACAAAAATGTTTTATCTAATTGATGCGACCGTATCTGCTATGGTGGCAACGGACATTTCGAAGGCTGGCCAAGGGCAGAAGGAGATATACGTCGTACCAGCTCGACGTCGGGCGAAAAGTGTACATGCAATTACTATTGACACTCGTGCGAACGACAAAGTTCAGATTACACCATCGGATGAAATTGAGCCAACGTTCAGGACACCATGCGCAAGTCTACAGGACTCCATGCACAAGTCTGCACGTAGATGCAATTGAAATTAAGACGTATGCTCAATACGTACGTGGGAGGTAGTACTATTAGTTTGTTTTGGCTTCTTATGATCAGCGTTGCCGGATTTTTAAATTAGTTAATTCCTAGTTAGTTAAGATATGAGAGAGAGAGAGAGTCCTAGCTTAAGTCGGTATGGAAATCAAATCGCGATCGAGTCGGTCTTGACCTTGTAACGTACGTGTGCCTGTGTGCACCAATAAAAGGAGGCGGCGCCTCATGTACGGGGAGGTTTTGGTTTTAGATTCGTTTTTGGATCCTCATGGACAGAGTCAAGTCGGGGTATCTTCCCTTGACCAGATAATACTAGTTGATGAATTGAAACTTTGTGTGTTTGAGGCATCAACTTCTAATTTGCTGCTGATCTTTTGAAGATCGTCCACATACTTCCTTTATTGGGTGTGCGTATTGTTTTTGTGGTGATTGCATCTACAAGATCGCGAGCGCCACATCGTTTCAGGTGACACAGTACCGTAAAAGATTAGGGAATTTATTCGTGCCGTCGTTTTTCTGTCGACGGTCTGCATCAAGTGGTATCCAGAGCAAGGTTGATCACGGTACAATTTTTTTTCCTGCTATTTGATTCAATTATTTGAAAGATGGTGAACTCGCAGCATGAGAAATCTGATCATAAGGAAGGCGATGAACTTCCGGAAGATCTGGAGATAAGTGATGATTTGTGTATCCATCTGATGTCGATCAAGGAAGCCAACAAGAAGCTTGGGACAAGGGTTGAGGAATTGTCTGCAAATATTGTAGGCGTCGAGGACAGGTTGAACGAGCGTCTGACTGCTAGCGACCGATAGAGCACTGATAGTTTACAGGTGGTAACCGAGAGTCTTAATCGGCTCACTGCAGCAGTTCAGCGCCTTCAGGCGAGAGATGTGGCACCCCGACAGTCCCGCTCACCACGACGACGTCGTGACTGTGACCACGATGATGGTGGTGATTTTTCTGAGGATTCCGATGCCCGTGGAGGCTTACATCACCGACCACGGCATGATGCTGGGGCTCACCGCCATGCTGGGCGGGGCCGTGACTATGGCGGCAATGGTGCCCATGAGGATGATGGCTTGGGTCGAATCAAGATAACCATACCAGAATTCTCGGGACGTTGTGCCGACCCGGAGAAATATTTGGAGTGGGAGATGCGCATAAATCAGATTTTTGATGGTCACAACTACTCCGAAGAGAAGAAGGTTCGTGTTGCATCAATGGAATTTACAGAGTATGCTCTTGTATGGTGGGATAATAAAAACCGTACTCACGAGCGACCAACGACATGGGCTGACATGAAGCGAATCATGAGGGAATGTTTTGTGCCTGCTTACTACACTCGCCAACTTCATAGTAGACTACGTCGTCTAGTGCAAGGTACAAAATCAGTTGATGAGTACTACAAAGAGATGCAAGTTTTGATGATCCGTACGGCTGTGCGTGAGTCTGCGGAGGCGACCATGATACGTTTCTTTGAGGGGTTGGAAGAAAAGATTTGTGACCGTGTTGATTTAATGCAATATAATGATATTCATGAGTTACTTCATTAAGCGGAGCATGCTGAACGTTGGGTATTGGAGAAGCAAGTTTCAGAGAATCGTCCGACTTACAACACTAGGCGACGTGGTCCTTCTCCTGTTGAGGGTGGGATTAGTGCTAAACCCACTCCTTCTTATAAGTCGGGAAGCATTGAACAGAGCAAAGTGGCAGCTGCGCCAAAGGAGGTTTCTCATGTTTCATCTAATGCGTCTTCATCTCATTATCGTAATATTATTTGCCACAAGTGTGGAGGACGTGGACACATGAAGCATGAATGTTCCAATCAACGAAGGGTTCTACTTGTTGATGCGGAATATATTTCAGAATCTGAAGATGAGACGCCTAAGTTAGAGGATGGAATTGAAAGAGGTCATGGTGATACCATACTATGTTATCCTCAAGATGATCCTGATAAGGAGAGTTTGCTAGCACATAAGGTCCAACGAGATGGCAAGACCATTGTTGAACAAGGACAGCGACGGAGTATTTTTCAAACTACATGTACCATCAAGGGAGAAGTTTGCAAACTGATAATTGATGGTGGCAGTGCTAGCAACATGATTAGCAAGGATGTGGTGGAGTCTTTTTTGTTGCCAACATGGGAGCACCCAAAACCATATTATATGAAGTGGATAAATGATGTTGGCAAAGTGAAGGTGACTCACAGGATGAAGGTTCATTTTTCTGTTGATGGCTATGTTGATAAGGTGGAATGCGATGTTATGCCACTACATGTTTGTCATCTTATTTTGGGGCGTCCGTAGCAGCATGATGTTAACGCTCTTCATCACGGACGAACAAACCGGTACACTTGTATGCATAAGGGTGAGTTTTATGCTATTCTTCCTAAGGATGCACAGAATATAAAGTGTACTGTAGAAGTGTTCAAGAAAAAATCTGCAAAGTATAGGACGAAACCAAGAACGGTTTTCTTTCAAGGGAGGGAGGATGATGCGACCATATCTGCTACGATGGCAACGGACATTTCAAAGGCTGGCCAAGGGCAGAAGGAGATATATGTCGTACCAACTCGACGTCGGGCGAAAAGTGTACATGCAATTACTATTGACACTCGTGCGAACGACAAAGTTCAGATTACACCATCAGATGAAATTGAGCCAAGGTTCAGGACACCATGCGCAAGTCTACGGGACTCCATGCACAAGTCTGCACGTCGATGCAATTGAAATTGAGACGTACATGCTCAATACGTACGTGGGAGGTAGTACTATTAGTTCGTTTTGGCTTCTTATGGTCAGCGTTGCCGGATTTTTAAATTAGTTAATTCTTAGTTAGTTAAGATATGAGAGAGAGAGAGAGAGAGTCCTAGCTTAAGTCGGTATGGAAATCAAATCGCGATCGAGTCGGTCTTGACCTTGTAACGTACGTGTGCCTGTGTGCACCAATAAAAGGAGGCTGCGCCTCATGTACGGGGAGGTTTTGGTTTTAGATTGGTTTTTGGATTCTCATGGACAGAGTCAAGTCGGGATATCTTCCCTTGACCAGATAATACTAGTTGATGAGTTGAAACTTTGTGTGTTCCGGCAAGGAGATTGGAGGCATCAACTTCTAATTTGCTGCTGATTTTTTGAAGATCGTCCACGTACTTCCTTTATCGGATGTGCGTGTTATTTTTGTGGTGATTGCATCTACAAGATCGCGAGCGCTGATGAAGTCATGTACCTGGGGTAGGATCATAGACCTGCCCAAAGGTACCCTCCACAAGGACACTCGCAATAGAAGTGGCCTTCCAGTCGACCTGGTAGGTTTCCACTCGACAGATTCAAAGACACTCGACTATGAAGACCCACTCGACCACCAGGAGTCCAAGAGTCACTCGGTGCCCAAACGGTCTGTAGTTAAATAGCCTTTATGATCTTAATGACTCTTTATGTAAGGCGTTATCAGTAATGCCTAGCCTTAACGTACCTTAAACCCTCTGCTACGTGGGCTGGCTGGGGTCCTGGCGCACTCTATATAAGCCACCCCCCTCCAGAGGTAGAAGGGTTCGCACCCCTGTAACACATACGCATATAATCCAATCGACCGCCTCCGGCCTCGAGACGTGGGGCTATTACTTCCTCCGAGAAGGGCCTGAACTCAAATCCCTTGCGTATACAACTACTCCATAGCTAGGATCTTGCCTCTCCATACCTACTCCCCATTCTACTGTCAGAATTAGAACCACGACAGTTGGCGCCCACCTTGGGGCAGGTGTTCTAGCGATTTGTTGGAGAAGTTGGGATACTTTCGATCTCCTACATCATGATTTCAGGTGGAGTTCTGGTTGACGGCCACGAGATCCGTCTCGGTGCGCTCACGTTCGTCGCCGACGACTCCGCTTGGCTTCAGGAGGCTCCACTCGACGTGGGCCGCTCCCGTCTGCTGGGCGACGCACTTTCGCGCGTGTGTCCGCGGCGTCATCCTGCGACAAGCTGTCGACCCAAGATGGGGCGGCTCTGTGCGTCTTCGCTCGATCTCCCGCGGTGCAAGCGTTCCGGTCGGTCGAGGCTTCAGCGGTGGGTGAGGCATGCGGTGGCCCGCCACCGGCCACCCCCCAGCGGCGTCGAGCCCGACGAATCTCTCTACGGCTGTTCGACACATCGCCGATCGGCCCAGCGAGAGATCGTCCGAACGCGATAGCAATGACCCGGCGGCAGAGGTTCGATGGTCGATGGACCACGCGGTCCCCGGATTCACCCGCACCAACGGAGGTGACGGTGGAGGCGATCCGAGCAAGCCCACGAAGAGTACCTGCCCGAGCCCCTCACTTCGCTCCGGAGGAGGAGCTTCACTGTCGAACATGGATGCACTTCACACTCCTATCGTTGGAGAAACCCCCCAGGCTCGTGCCTTGGAGGATGCGCGCTTGGCCAATCTGGCTGAGCACACTCGATTGGAGAACCTTCAGCGAGTACTCGACGAGCGCGCGCGACCAAGGGTTCCGAATCCAACGACGCCGGCGTCGGCTCTTTCAACCGCCAACTCAGGTATATCGAACTCCGATTCAGAATTTAGCAGCCGCCGCCAGTATAGCGAGTCAATTCAGCCTTCCCAATCGAGGCGGTAGAGGTTTGCTGCAAATCGAGATCTGCTCCGGGCGGCGGAGATCAAAACTCAGTTGTATCACGATCGCGAACAGGATTCATAGCCGATCCGTCGCTGCGAATTCATCGATCGGCCCATAGTCCGAGATCGCCTCGGGCGTGAGGAACATGGGGGCGGCGTGATGATCAGTACAAGGGCCGTGAGCAGTATGAACACCGATTCGATCGCAACGATCGACGTCGAGTGCCCACTCTCCCCAAAGGGTGGATCATACGCTCCTCGGCAGCGGGACGACGACGCCAAAGACAAAGTGTTGGGCGAAGAGTTCCAATCGACCCTAGGGAACCAGGCTTTGATGCGAGATCTATTATCGTTCAAGGTTTGGCCGACAGGAACAGAGCTCACCAAGACGGCCATGATAGAGATGTTCCTTCCAGCAGCAGAGTTCATGTTTCGGGACCAGAGTGTTTCAGCAGAGCGCGGTGATTCCTCCCAACTTCAGTTGGCGATCGAGTCGATAAGTTCACCGTGAATCCAATCGACACTTGGCTTGAAGATTACCGAGTGGCTGTTCAGATCGGCGGTGGCAACGATGAGGTAGCCATGAAGCATTTGCCTCTTATGTTGGAGGGTTCAGCCGGCGTGGTTGAATCGATTAGCGCCAAAGATTTACACTTGGGAAGATCTTGCCCGAGTGTTTGTCAGGACATTTGAAGGAACTTGCAAACGACCTGCAGGTTTGACGGAGTTGCAGTCGTGTGTGCAAAAGTCGAGTGAAACTTTGAGAGATTATATCCAGAGGTGGATCACTTTGCACCACACAATGAGAATGTATCGATCACCAGTATCTCAGGCCTTCAAGGAAGGTGTAAAGAACAGAGAGTTGAGTTTGAAATTTGGTCGAACCGAGATATGACCACGAGTCGGATGATGGAGATTGCCACCAAGTATGCAAATGGTGAAGAAGAGGATCGGCTCGGAGTGGTAAATACAAATCAGCCGCCAATGAGGCCGGTGGAGGAAATTCGGTCGGAAGCGAGCGCAAAGTCGAGCCACCGCTCCGGAGAAGCCTTGGCGTGACCCGGGGAAAGTTCAAGGGGAAACCCAAGGGTCCTTGGAACCCCAAGAAGGTGAAAGACCGGGATGGACACGACGTGTTGGATTTGCCATGTCATATTCATACAAAGAAAGATGAAGAGGGTAAACTCATTTACCCAAACATACCACTCGGCGTTGTCGGCTCTTGATTCAGCAGTTCCAAGGGAAACAGCTCAAGGATAAGGATAAGGAAATGACAAAGTTGAGGACAAAGGTGACAAGTGATGATGGATATCCCCAGGTCAATTCCACCCTGATGATTTTTGCTGACGTCGAAAGCAAAAGTCGATTGAAGGTTATCAATCGGGAAGTGAACTTGGTTGCTCCGGCGACTCCCAATTATCTGAAATGGTCTCGCATCGCCATCACATTCGACCGGTCGATCACCCGACGACATTGCCACCCTCGGGAGGCGAGCATTGGTGGTCGACCCATTTGTTGAGGACACTGACCGACCAAAGTCCCGATGGATGGTGGTAGTGGCTTGAACATATTATACGCGAGACGTTGAAAGGGATTGGCATTCCGATGTCGGACTCGATATCAAGAATATGAGCTTCCACGGAGTCATTCCCGGAAAGAAGGCTGAGTCACTCGCCAAATTGCTCTTGATGTAGTTTTGGTGATTCAAGCATTTCCGAAAGAAAAGTTGACCTTTGAGGTCGTGGATTTCAGAGCGCTTATCACGCTATTCGGGAAGGCCAACTTATGCACGCTTTCATGGCCCGACCATGTTACATGTATCTTAAACTAAAGATGCCTGGTCCCAAGGGCGTGATCACCGTTACGGGCAATCGGAAGAAGGCGGAAGAGTGCTTCGGAAAGGCTCTAAGATCGCCGATGCTCGGTTAGCGATGGTAGAGCTACAAGAGTATCGAAAACTACAGATCCGAGTGATTTGTTGCGAGCTAAGAAGCCTCGCACGGAGTCAAGATTTCATCGACCGTGAGACAAAACAGGTTCACATTCACCCGACCGATCCCAATGCCGCTCGACCAACATCTCAACAACACTCGACTCAAAATAGGAAGAAGCGCCATCCGGTTCCTCCATGAGAATGGGACATCTTTGCATGGAAGCTCTGGCGACATGCCGGTGTTCCTGGGGCTGGTGAGCATCGCCACTGAGTCGACCCAAAATTCAAACCGTTAAAGAATATCTTCGCGGTCCGCCGTCCGTAAGAGAAAGGCCATTGGCGAGGAGGTGGCTCGGCTCTTAGCGGTAGAGTTCATCCGAGATCTACCACCCGAGTGGCTCGCCAATGTCGCCATGGTCCCCAAGAAGGACAAGTCGCTAAGCATGTGCATCGATTTCAAGCATATCAATCGGGCCTGCCGAAAGATCATTTCCTCTTCCTCGCATCGACCAAATAGTCGACTCAATCTGCGGGATGTGAGAGGTTGTCTTTTTAGACGCCTATTCCGGTACCATCAGATCCGTCTGTATGGACCCGATGAGATTAAAACAGCGCTCATCACTCCATTCGGTGCTTCTTTTATGTCACCATGCCATTCGGTCTCAATAATGCCGAGCCACATTCATGAGGATGATTCGAAGTGTTTGCTCACTCAAATCGGTCGGAATGTGGAAGCGTACATGGATGATATAGTGGTCAAGTCACGAAAGGGTTCCGACCTGTTGACCGACCTTGTCAAACATTTGCCAATCTCAGGAGGTATGATATCAAGCTTAACCCATCAAAGTGTACATTTGGAGTTCCTGGTGGAAATTTACTCGGTTTTCTCGTTTCTGAACGAGGAACCGATGCTAACCCCGAAAAGGTTGGCACCATACTCCAAATGAAGCGCCCTGTGCGTGTGCACGATGTCCAGAAACTTACTGGATGCTTGCCGCTTTAAGTCGATTCATCTCTCGCCTCGGTGAAAAGGCATTGCCTCTTTACCGACTGATGAAGAAGTCAGACAAGTTCGAGTGGACTCTAAAAGCTGATGCAGCGTTTGCAGAGCTCAAAGCTCTGCTCTCCACCCAGTCGGTGCTTGCTGCCCCAATCAGCAAAGAGCCTTTGCTGCTTTACATTGCAGCCACTGGACAAGTCGTCGATTACCGTATTTACGGTCGAAGGGAAGAAGAAGGAAAAGCCTTCAAAGTTCAACGCCCAGTTTATTATCTTTCAAGTGTCAACCCCATCAAAGCAAAGATACCCTCACTATCGAAAGCTTGTTTATGGGATCTATATGACCACAAAGAAGGTTGCTCATTATTTCTCCGATCATTCCATTACATCGTCCGCCGACGCCCATTGTCGGAAATTCTTCATAACAGAGATGCAACTGGTCGAGTGGCAAATGGGCGATTGAACTCCTTCCCTTGATATCAAATTCGAGGCAAAGAAAGCCATCAAGTCCCAAGCAATAGCAGATTTCCTCGCCGAGTGGACTGAACAGCAGCTTTCGACTCAAGTTCACTCGGAACACTGGACTATGTTTTTCGACGGTTCCAAGATGTTGAACGGTTCTGGTGCAGGGGTTGTATTGGTTTCCCCCCGAGGAGATAGGCTCAAATATGTTCTCCAGATTCACTTTGATTCTTCCAACAACGAAGCAGAATATGAAGCACTCCTATATGGGTTGCGCATGGCCATTTCACTCGGCATCCGTCGCCTTATGGTCTATGGCGACTCGGATCTGGTTGTTAATCAAGTGATGAAGGAGTGGGATACTGGGATGTCAGAAGCCCAACTATGACAGGTTATTGTAATGCAGTGAGAAAGCTGGAGAAGAAATTCGAGGGGTTAGAGCTTCATCATATACCCCGACTGAAAAATCAAGCTGCGGATGATTTGGCGAAGATAGGGTCCAAAAGGGAAGCCATTCCCAGTAATGTATTTTTGGAGCACATTCATGAACCTTTAGTGCAGGAGGATCCTTTCACGGAAGAAGCCCCGCAGCAAAAGAGTGCCAATGATCCGACTGAAGTTGAGGTCCCAGCCGTGGTCGACCTAATTATGGAAGTTGTTGAAGGACATATGCCCTAGAGGCAATAATAAAGTTATTATTTATTTCCTTATATCATGATAAATGTTTATTATTCATGCTAGAATTGTATTAACCGGAAACATAATACATGTGTGAATACATAGACAAACAGATAGTCACTAGTATGCCTCTACTAGACTAGCTCATTAATCAAGATGGTTATGTTTCCTAACCATAGACATGTGTTGTCATTTGATTAATGGGATCACATCATTAGGAGAATGATGTGATTGACATGACCCATTTCGTTAGCTTAGCACTTGATCGCTTAGTATGTTGCTTATGCTTTCTTCATGACTTATACAAAGTTCCTGCAACTATGAGATTATGCAACTCCGCTTACGGAGGAACACTTTGTGTGCTACCAAACGTCACAACGTAAATGGGTGATTATAAAGGTACTCTGTGTGTCTCCAAAAGTATATGTTGAGTTGGCATGAATCGAGATTAGGTTTTGTCACTCCGATTGTCGGAGAGGTATCTCTGGGCCTTCTCGGTAATACACATCACATAAGCCTTGCAAGCATTGCAACTAATGAGTTAGTTGTGAGATGATGTATTACGGAACGAGTAAAGAGACTTACCGTAACTAGATTGAACTAGGTATTGATACCGACGATCGAATCTCGGGTAAGTAACATACCGATGACAAAAGGAACAACGATATCGTTATGCGGTTTGACCGATAAAGATCTTCAGAGAATATGTAGGAACCAATATGGGCATCCAGGTTCCGCTATTGGTTATTGACCGAGAATGGTTCTAGGTCATGTCTACATAGTTCTCGAACCCGTAGGGTCCGCACGCTTAACGCTTCGATGACAGCTCATTATGAGTTTATAAGTATTGATGTACCAAGGTTGTTCGAGTCCCGATGTGATCACGGACATGACGAGGAGTCTCAAATGGTCGAGACATAAAGATTGATATATTGGAAGCCTATGTTTGACTTCTGAAAGGTTCCGATGAAAACAGAAGTTACCGAACACCGGGGTTACTGAACCCCGGGGGTCTATGGGCCTTGATGGGCCATAAGAGAGAAGAGGAAGGGCCGGCCAGGCAGGCCGCGCGCCCCCCTCCCCCCTCTAGTCCGAATAGGACAAGGAGAGGGCGGCGCCTCTTCCTCTTCCCCTCCTCCAATCCTAATCCAACTAGGAGAGGGGGAGTCCTACTCCCGGTGGGAGTAGGACTCCTCCAGGCGCGCCTCCCCTAGGGCTGGCCGCACCCCCTTGCTCCTTTATATACGGGGGCAGGGGGGCACCCCATGACACACAAGTTGATCTACGGATCTTTCCTTAGCCGTGTCGGTGCCCCTTCCACCATATTCCACTTCGGTCATATCGCTGCGGAGCTTAGGCGAAGCCTGCGCGGAGAAGTTATATCGTCGCGAGCTTAGGCGAAGCCCTGCGTCGGTGGAGCATCATCATCGCCACCACGCCGTCGTCTTCGACGGAACTCATCCCCGACACTTTGCTGGATCGGAGTCCGGGATCGCCATCGAGCTGAACGTGTGCGTAACTCGGAGGTGCCGTCGCTCGGTGCTTGGATCGGTCGGATCGTGAAGACGTCGACTACATCAACCGCGTTGTTATAACGCTTCGCTTTCGGTCCACGAGGGTACGTGGACGGACATTCTCCTCTCGTCGCTATGCCATCACCATGGTCTTGCGTGTACGTAGGAAATTTTTGAAATTACTACGCTCCCCAACAAGGCATCCGAGCCTGGTTTTATGCGTTGATGTCATATGCACGAGTAGAACACAAGTGAGTTGTGGGCGATATAAGTCATACCGCTTACCAGCATGTCATACTTTGGTTCAGCGGTATTGTGAGATGAAGCGCCCGGACCGACATTACGCCAGACGCTTACGCGAGACTGGTTTCACCGCCCGAGCACTAGTTGCTTAAAGGTGACCGCGGTGTCTGCTCTCTCACTTTAGTTGAACTGAAAAGTGGCTACGCCCGGTCCTTGCGAAGGTTAAAACAGCACCAACTTGACAAACTATCGCTGTGGTTTTGATGCGTAGGTAAGAACGGTTCTTGCTCAGCCCGTAGCAGCCACGTAAAACTTGCAACAACAAAGTAGAGGACGCCTAACTTGTTTTTGCAGGCATGTTGTGATGTGATGTGGTCAAGACGTGATGCTATATTTTATTGTATGAGATGATCATGTTTTGTAACCGAAGTTATCGGCAATCGGCGAGAGCCATATGGTTGTCGCTTATTGTATGAAATGCAAAGCCATGTAATTGCTTTACTTTATCACTAAGCAGAGGCGATAGTCGAGAAGCAATAGTTGGCGAGACGACAACGATGCTACGATGGAGATCAAGGTGTCGCGCGCGGTGACGATGGTGATCATGACGGTGCTTCGAGATGGAGATCACAAGCACAAGATGATGATGACCATATCATATCACTTATATTGATTGCATGTGATGTTTATCCTTTATGCATCTTATCTTGCTTTGATTGACGGTAGCATTATAAGATGATCTCTCACTAAAATTATCAAGAAGTGTTCTCCCGAGTATGCACCGCTGCTAAAAGTTCAGAGTACCCGCACACCACGTGATGATCGGGTGTGATAAGTTCTACGTCCATCTACAACGGGTGCAAGCCAGTTTTGCACACGCAGAATACTCAAGTTAAACTTGACGAGCCTAGCATATGCAGATATGGCCTCGGAACACGGAGACCGAAAGGTCGAGCGTGAATCATATAGTAGATATGATCAACATAGTGATGTTCACCATTGAAACTACTCCATCTCACGTGATGATCGGACATGGTTTAGTTGATTTGGATCACGAATCACTTAGATGACTAGAGAGATGTCTGTCTAAGTGGGAGTTTTTAATATGATTAATTGAACTTAAATTTATCATGAACTTAGTACCGATAGTATTTTGCTTGTCTATGTTTACTGTAGATAGATGGCTCGTCTTTGTTGTTCCGTTGAATTTTAATGCGTTCCTTGAGAAAGCAAAGTTGAAAGATGATGGTAGTAATTACACGGACTGGGTCCGAATTTGAGGATTATCCTCATTGCTGCATGTAAGAATTACGCCCCGAAGCACCGCTGGGTGCCAGCTCGCTGCAGAGCAACGCTAGAAGTTGTGAACGTCTCGCGAGCAAAGTCGATGACTACTCTATAGTTCAAGTGTGCCATGCTTTACGGCTTAGAACCGGTCTTCAACGACGTTTTGAACGCTATGGAGCATATGAGATGTTCCAGAGTTGAAGTTAATATTTCAAGCAAATGCCCGGATTGAGAGATATGAAGTCTCCAACAAGTTCTATAGCTGCAAGATGGAGGAGAATAGTTCACAAGGAGCACATACTCAAAATGTCCGGGTATAATAATCACTTAATTCAGCCGGAGTTAATCTTCGGATGATAGTGTCATTGATGTAATTCTCCAATCACGCCACCAAGCTACAAGAGCTTCGTGATGAACTATAATATGCAAGGATGACTAAGACAATTCTCGAGCTCTTCGCAATGCTAAAAGCCATGGAGGTAGAAATCAAGAAAGAGCATCAAGTGTTGATGGTCAACAAGACCACTAGTTTCAAGAAAAGGGCAAAGGAAAGAAGAAGGAAACTTCAAAAGAACAGCAAGAAAGTTGCTGATCAAGAGAAGAAACCCAAGTCTGGACCTAAGCCTGAAATCGAGTGTTTTACCGCAAGCGATCGACATCGAAGCGGAACTGCCCCAAGTATTTGGCGGATAAGAAGGATGGCAAGGTGAACAAAGGTATATGTGATATACATGTTATTGATGTGTACCTTACTAGAGCTCGTAGTAGCACTGGTATTTGATACTGGTTCTGCTGCTAATATTTGCAACTCAAACAGGGACTACGGAATAGGCGAGCACCGCAAAGGACGAGGTGACGATGCGCGTGGGAAATGGTTCCAAAGTCAATGTGATCGCGGTCGGCACGCTACCTCTACATCTACCTTCGGATTAGTTTTAGACCTAAATAATTGTTATTTGGTGCCGCGTTGAGCATGAACATTATATCTGGATCTTGTTTGATGCGAGACGGTTATTCATATGAGTAATATCTTTTATGGTCATGCACCCTTGAAGAATGGTCTATTCTTGTTGAATCTCGACAAGAGTGATACACATATTCATAATGTCGAAGCCAAAAGATGCAGAGTTGATAATGATAGTGCAACTTATTTGTGGCACCGCCGCTTAGGTCATATCGGTGTAAAACGCATGAAGAAACTCCATACGATGGACTTTTGGAATCACTTGATTATGAATCACTTGGTACTTATGTAACCGTGCCTCATGGGCAAGATGACTAAAACACCGCTTCTCCTGTTGTATGGAGAGAGCAACAGACTTATTGGAAATCATACATACAGATGTATGTGGTCCGATGAATGTTGAAGCTCGTGGCGGATATCGTTATTTTCTCACCTTCACAGATGATTTAAGCGGATACGGGTATATCTACTTGATGAAGCATAAATCTGAAACATTTGAAAAGTTCAAAGAATTTCAGAGTGAAGTTGAAAATCATCGTAATAAGAAAATAAAGTTTCTACGATCTGATCGTGGAGGAGAATATTTGAGTTACGAGTTTGGTCTACATTTGAAGCAATGCGGAATAGTTTCGCAACTCACGCCACCGGAACACCACAGCAGAATGGTGTGTCCGAACGTCAGAATCGTATTTTACTAGATATGGTGCGATCTATGATGTCTATTTCGATTTACCGCTATCATTTTGGGGTTATGCTTTAGAGACGGCCGATTCACGCTAAATAGGACACCGCCAAAACCGCTGAGACGACGCCTATGAACTATGGTTTAGCAAGAAACCAAAGTTGTCGCTTCGAAAGTTTGGGGTTGCGATGCTTATGTGAAAAAACTTCAACCTGATAAGCTTGAACCCAAATCGAAAAATGTGTCTTCATAGGATACCCAAAGGAGACAATTGGGTATACCTTCTATCACAGATCCAAGGCAAGACATTCGTTGTTAAGAATGGATCCTTTCTAGAGAAGGAGTTTCTCTCGAAAGAAGTGAGTGGGAGGAAAGTGGAACTTGATGAGGTAATAGTACCAGCTCCCTTATTGAAAGTAGTTCATCACGTAAATCAGTTTCGTGACACCTACACCAATTAGCGAGGAAGATAATGATAATGATCATGAAACTTCAGATCAAGTTGTCACCGAACTCAGAGATCAACCAGAATAAAATCCGCACTGAGTGGTACGGTAATCCTATTCGGAAGTCATGCTACTAGATCATGGTGAACCTACGAACTATGAAGAAGCGATGGTGAGCCCAGATTCGCAAAATGGCTTGAAGCCATGAAATCTGAGATGGGATCCATGTATGAGAACAAAGTATGGATTTTGGTTGACTTGCCCGATGATCGGCAAGCCATTGAGAATAAATGGATCTTTAAGAAGAAGACTGACGCCGATGGTAATGTAACGTTTACAAAGCTCGACTTGTTGCAAAAGGTTTTCGACAAGTTCAAGGGGTTGACTACGATGAGACTTTCTCACCAGAAGCGATGCTTAAGTCTGTCCGAATCATGTTAGCAATTGCCGATTTTATGATTATGAAATTTGGCAAATGGATGTAAAACTGCATTCTTGAATGGATTTCTAGAAGAAGAGTTGTATATGATGCAACCAGAAGGTTTTGTTGATCCAAAGGGTGCTAACAAAGTGTGCAAGCTCCAACGATCAATTTATGGTCCGTGCAAGCCTCTCGAGTTGGAATAAACGCTTGATAGTGTGATCAAAGATATGGTTTTATATGCACTTTTGGAGAAGCCTCAGATTTACAAGAAAGTGAGTGGGAGCTCAGAGCATTTCTAATATTATATGTGGACGATATATTGTTGATTGGAAATGATATAGAATTTCTGGATAGCATAAAAGGATACTTGAATAAAAGTTTTTCAATGAAAGACCTCGTGAAGCTGCTTACATATTGGGCATCAAGATCTATAGAGATAGATCAAGACGCTTAATTGACTTTCACAAAGCACATACCTTGATAAAGTTTTGAAGAAGTTCAAAATGGATCGTGCAAAGAAAGGTTTTTACCAGACATAAGGTGTAAGATTGAGTCGACTCAATGCCCCACCACAATGCAGAAGATAGAGAGAAAATGAAAATGTTCCTATGCTTCAGCCATAGGCTCTATCATGTATGCAATGATGTGTACCAGACTGACGATGCTTAGCTGTAAGCTTGGCAGAAGGTACCAAAGTAATCCAGAGTGGATCATCGACAGCGGTCAAGAACATCCCAAATACCCGAAAAGGACTAAGGATATGTTTCTCAGATATGGAGGTGACAAAGAGCTAGTCGTAAATGGTTACGCCGATGCAAGTTTTGACACCGATCCGGACGATTCTAAATCGCAAACCGGATACGTATTTTTATTAAACGGTGGAGCTGTCGGTTGGTGCAGTTCTAAACAAAGCGCCGTGGCGGGATCTACATGTGAAGCGGAGTACATAGCTGCTTCGAAGCAGAAATGAAGGAGTCTGGATGAAAGAGTTCATTTCCGATCTAGGTGTCATACCTAGTGCATCGGGACCAATGAAGATCTTCTGTGACAATATCGTGCAATTGCCTTGGCAAAGGAATCCAGATTTCACAAGAGGACCAAGCATATCAAGAGACGCTTCAATTCCATTCGGACCAAGTCCAAGTGGGAGACATAGAGATTTGCAAAATACATACGGATCTGAATGTTGCGACCCGCTGACTAAGCCTCTTCCACGAGCAAAACATGATCAGCACCAAGACTCCATGGGTGTTAGAATCATTACTGTAATCTAGATTATTGACTCTAGTGCAAGTGGGAGATCAAGGAAATATGCCCTAGAGGCAATAATAAAGTTATTATTTATTTCCTTATATCATGATAAATGTTTATTATTCATGCTAGAATTGTATTAACCGGAAACATAATACATGTGTGAATACATAGACAAACAGATAGTCACTAGTATGCCTCTACTAGACTAGCTCATTAATCAAGATGGTTATGTTTCCTAACCATAGACATGTGTTGTCATTTGATTAATGGGATCACATCATTAGGAGAATGATGTGATTGACATGACCCATTTCGTTAGCTTAGCACTTGATCGCTTAGTATGTTGCTTATGCTTTCTTCATGACTTATACAAAGTTCCCGCAACTATGAGATTATGCAACTCCTGCCATCGGAGGAACACTTTGTGTGCTACCAAACGTCACAACGTAAATGGGTGATTATAAAGGTACTCTACAGGTGTCTCCAAAAGTATATGTTGAGTTGGCATGAATCGAGATTAGGTTTTGTCACTCCGATTGCCTGGAGAGGTATCTCTGGGCCTTCTCGGTAATACACATCACATAAGCCTTGCAAGCATTGCAACTAATGAGTTAGTTGTGAGATGATGTATTACGGAACGAGTAAAGAGACTTACCGTAACGAGATTGAACTAGGTATTGATACCGACGATCGAATCTCGGGTAAGTAACATACCGATGACAAAAGGAACAACGATATCGTTATGCGGTTTGACCGATAAAGATCTTCAGAGAATATGTAGGAACCAATATGGGCATCCAGGTTCCGCTATTGGTTATTGACCGAGAATGGTTCTAGGTCATGTCTACATAGTTCTCGAACCCGTAGGGTCCGCACGCTTAACGCTTCGATGACAGCTCATTATGAGTTTATAAGTATTGATGTACCAAGGTTGTTCGAGTCCCGGATGTGATCACGGACATGACGAGGAGTCTCAAATGGTCGAGACATAAAGATTGATATATTGGAAGCCTATGTTTGACTTCGGAAAGGTTCCGGATGAAAACAGAAGTTATCGAACACCGGGGTTACGGAACCCCGGGGGTCTATGGGCCTTGATGGGCCATAAGAGAGAAGAGGAAGGGCCGGCCAGATGCCGCGCGCCCTCCCCTCTAGTCCGAATAGGACAGGAGGGGGCGCGCCTTCCCTCTTCCCTCCTCCAATCCTAATCCAACTAGGAGAGGGGGAGTCCTACTCCCTGGGAGTAGGACTCCTCCAGCGCGCCCCCTAGGGCTGGCCGCACCCCTTCCTCCTTTATATACGGGGCAGGGGCACCCCATGACACACAAGTTGATCTACGGATCTTCCTTAGCTGCAGCGGTGCCCCTTCCACCATATTCCACTTCGTCATATCGCTATGAGCTTAGGCGAAGCCCTCGCGCCGGAGAAGTCATATCGTCATGAGCTTAGGCGAAGCCCCGCGCCGGTGGAGCATCATCATCGCCACCACGCCGTCAGGTCGACGGAACTCATCCCCGACACTTTGCTGGATCGGAGTCCGGGATCGCCATCGAGCTGAACGTGTGCGTAACTCGGAGGTGCCGACGCTCGGTGCTTGGATCGGTCGGATCGTGAAGACGCACGACTACATCAACCGCTTGTTATAACGCTCCGCTTTCGGTTCACGAGGGTATGTGGACGACACTCTCCCTCTCGCTGCTATGCCATCACCATGGTCTTGCGGTATGCGTAGGAATTTTTTGAAATTACTACGCTCCCCAACAGTTGTGGTCATCACTCCCGATCGGACGGTGCCGTATATCGCATATATCCTAAGGAAAGAGCTCCCAGAGAATGAAGAAGAGGCTCGACAGATCATCCGACCATCCAAGGCCTTTACAAAGGATCAAGGGACAGTTGTTCGTAGAAAGCGTGATCGAGTCGGCCGTATGTATCACGCCGTAAGAAGGTCGATAATTTGAGGATATCCACTGGGACCTGTGGCCATCATGCGCCCCTTCCTGACCATTGTGGCTAAAGCATACCGAAGCGGGTTTTACCGGGCCGAAAGCAAATGAAATGGCAAAAGAAATAGTTGACAAGTGTGAAGGATGTCATTTCTATTCCAACATGTCGCACAAGCCCGCCTCAGCCTTGAAGACCATTCCACTGCCCTGCCCTTCGCTGTTTGGGGATTGGACATGATTGGACCGTTGAGAACTAGCGTATTGCTTGACTCATTTGCTAGTAGCAATGACAAGTTCACCAAGTGGATCAAGCCAAGCCCATCAAGAACATCGATGCATGCATCGCTATCGCTTTATCGAGAGTTGATATTCAGATATGGAGTTCCGTGATAGCATCATCACCGACAATGGGTCGAACTTCGATAATGACAAGTTCAAAGCCTTCGCGCCTCTCAAGGCACGCGGGTCGACTATGCTTCAATGGCTCATCCTCGGTCGAATGGACAAGCGTAACGCAAACGACCTCATTCTCAAAGGGCTGAAACCACGCTAATGCGTGATCTCAAGCACGCAGCAGAGCTTGGGTCGACGAACTTCCATCGCTTATCCGGGATTGAGGACCACTCCTAATCGGTCGACCGGGAGAACTCCATTCTTCCCGGTCTATGGAGCTGGAGCAGTTCGCCGAGTGACCTCGCTTCACAATGCGCCTCGAGTCGAGCTATACTCAAGAAGAAGCGGAACAAGCCCGACAAGATGCAATGACCTCTTGGAAGAGGAGAGAGAAATGGCCCCGATCCGCCGACTATCTATCGCAAGACTTGCGCCGATTCCATGCCGAAATGTGAAGAGTCGAGCCTTCCAAGAGGGAGATTTGGTCCTCCGAGTGGATCAACAGTAAACCACACAAGCTCGCCTCCACTTGGGAAGGTCCTTCATCGTCACAAGAGTTCTCCACAACGGAGCATATCATCTCTACAACGTTGATCGCCAGATCGACGAGCCTCGAGCTTGAACGCAGAGCTGCTCCGCCTTTTACACTTAATACTCACTCGGTTGAGATGTAATAAAAGTACTTTTGTAGTTTGTTTATCTAAGACAAGAATGTTATAATTTTCCCAAAGGATTGTTATTACTTTTTGTTGAAATTTTCCCAGCAGGTGGCTTAGCTGCTAATCCGGTTCGCCTAAGTTTGTAAAAATCCTTTCCGAGTGACGAGCCGCCTCTCACTGGGGCTTAGCTGCGAATCCGCTTCGCCTAAGTATTCAAAATCCCACCGAGTGGCGAGCCAGCCTCCCACTGGGGCTTAGCTGCAGTCCAAGTACTCGCCTAAGTATTCAAAATCCCACCGAGTGGTGAGCCGCCTCCCACTCGGGGCTTAGCTGCAGTCCAAGTACTCGCCTAAGTATTCAAAATCCCACCGAGTGGCAGCCAGCCTCCCACTCTGAGGCTTAGCTGCAGTCCAAGCACTCGCCTAAGTATTCAAATCCTACCGAGTGGTGAGCCAGCCTCCCACCTGGGGCTTACAACAGCCCAAGGATTCACTTGACATCCAAAATAATGAAAATTGCAAGGACGACGAGGTGCAGGTCGATCACACCTCCTCCTTCAAAGTTACGCCATAAAATCCCACCGAGTGGAGAGCAAACCTCCCACTGGGGCTTAGCTGCAGCCCGTGCTCGCCTAAGTAATAGAAATCCCACCGAGTGGTGAGCAAACCTCCCACTGGGGCTTAGCTGCAGCCCAGCCGCCTAAGTAATAAGAATCCCACCGAGTGGAGAGAAACCTCCCACTCGGAGGCTTAGCTGCAGCCCAAGGCTCGCCTAAGTAATAGAAATCCCACCGAGTGGAGAGCAAACCTCCCACTGGAGGCTTAGCTGCAGCCCAAGGCTCGCCTAAGTAATAGAAATCCTACCGAGTGGAGAGCAAACCTCCCACTCGGAGGCTTAGCTGCAGCCCAAGACTCGCATAAGTATGGAATTCATCCCAATCCGCAAGGACGATTTAGGTGTAGGTCGATCGTTACCTTCTCCTTCGAGCTTCACCACAAGTACAACGTATGGTCCATCCCAATCCGCAAGGACGACGAGGTGCAGTGTCGGCTGCTACCTCCTCCTCGAGCTTCGCCACAAGTACAACATGCGGTCCATCCTAATCCGAAGGACGACGAGGTGGTCGATCGCTACCTCCTCCTTCGAGCTTCGCCACAAGTACAACATGCGGTTCATCCCAACCGCAAGGACGATAAGGTCGTCCGCAGTCAGGTTCCATCTCTACCGCAGGATAGATGAAGCACAAGTCGATCGAATTTCAACGGAATATCTTCCAATGAGGAATAAAGTTCTCTCAAGGCAAACAAAGCATGTTAAAGGATAAATCAAGTTCGATAAACGCCCCACGGATCCAAAGGTGCTCAAAGCGTTAAGCCCGTTAAAGTTTATCGGTTACAAAAACCACTCGCATTCCGAGGCAAATTTAAGGTGGGATTTAGAAGTTTTTACCTCCCGTGGAGGACCGGAAGGTGCAACAAACTGGTCAAGGTCGATTCCGTCGGCAATACGGGTAGCAGCAGCGATGAAAGTCTCCATGAAAGATCTCAAGTCGTGTTTCCTGGTATTGGCAACCTTGAGAGACACCAGCTTGTCCTCTTGCGCTTCTTTGCAAAGTGGACACGAACCGTAGATAGAGCAACATCAAGACCACACCGCGTAAGACTTTTTCCATTCTTGCACTCGACTTGGAATCTCATTCAATGAGTCATCGTGATTCAAGGTCATTCAAGAGTCTGCTCGCCGAGAGTTGAGTCGATCCATGACATCGCAACTTTCAATGAGCAAGATAATCCACCACGCTAGCAACGCGAGACTCCAAATGGAGCACATTCATAGCAGCTTCGCCCTTCACAGAGAGTTGATGGGGTCCAAACTGTTTCCACTGACCGTTTTCTTCTTCAAGTTTTGATGAATTCGAAAACACAGCTCAGATTCAAAATAATGATCATGTGATGAGCCGGTGATAGCAAGGCGCCGGGTAAAAGAGATTACCTTCAAGCATGAGAAACAGCTTCTTGGCGAGCCCTCCAAGATAAATCTCCGTGTCATTTCGCTTCCCCGCCATTGGCCAGCCTTGTCGATGTAACAATCTTGTCGCTCTTCAACGACTAACTTCCTTGTTAGCAGCACAAGAGCGGCTTTCAGCTTGGCATTTTCGCTTCAAGTTTGTCGACCGAGGCAAGCTTCTCTTCAATGAGCTTTGTTTTCTCCAAAGCCACCTTCCGTGCCTCTCGCAAGGTCAAGGTCCTTCTTCTTCAAAGTCTCTTCCAGCTTTATCTCGCAGCAACAATGAGAACAGAGTTGAGAATGAACAAAAAAACAAAGGCAGCCGCCAAAAGTTCTCACCGCCATATCTTTTGCTTCATCCTTTGCCTTCTCGCAAATTTTCCCGAGCAAGCTTCAAATCGAGGTTGAGCTGGATCTGTTTGTTCTCTAACTCAAGATAGAGAGCCACAAGCTCGCAAGATTTCTACATAGAGTCAACCAACGAAAGACATCAAAGATAGATCACTTCCGAGTGATTAAGGAAAAATAGTAGATTTCTAAGACTACAAATGAATCAAAACATTCGACAAGAGTCTCGGGACTACACCAATGGTGCACTCAGCGTGCTCTCACTGGTTTTACTCAATTTGGTTCACCAATCGACCAAAAGGTTATGTATCGCGCCACCGCGATAAAAAAAACACAAAGTTCTTAGACTATAGTCGATCAAGACGCAATGACCATAGTCTCGGGACTACACCCAGGGGTGCACTCAGCGTGCCCCCATCGGTTTTACTTGTTCCATTCGACTTGGTCCGTCTGCATCGAGTGAAGAAGTTCACAACATAAAGATTATAGCCGATCGCACGCAATGACCATAGTCTCGGGACTACACCTGTGGTGCACTCAACAGCGCCCCCACAAAAAGTTTAATCGACACACCCACCCAAAGGTGTACAGACATGGAAATCTCCGTATGAAGCAGCTTGTGTAGCATATCCTAACAAAGCAAGCAACGATTGACTTATTTGGACATTGCTCGAGAGCTGAACTAGCATCATAGGTCACCGACTAGCCTCTCTGACCGCTTTCACTTGCTCCATCATGATCCTGCGCTCATGATGGCCTCCTTAGCAAAGACTCACTTGGTCTTCCGGACGTGGTGTGTGGCAAAGAGAGATGGTGGATCAGCAATGACGAAGTGGGTCGGCACTTGTCACTGATAAATGAAGACACGAAGCCCGAGTGGGGTTGCCTCCTCGAAATCAGCGCCTCAGAATCGCCAGGATCGAGCAGCCTTGCCAAGCAGCACACTCTTGTTCTTCCTCTTCCTCAATGGCGCTCTCGCTCATCATCGGGAGATCAATACCGTGAGGCGGAGCTACAAGAAAGATTCAAAAGTAAACATGGAAGTCCAATCGACTAAAAGCTCCAATGATCGAAAGCTAAACCTCGAGATCATACCAAGGTTGGAGGTGGCAGATCCTCCATTTCCTGATCTTCATGCTTGGCTTAAGTCTCGAGGTAGCGGCAATCAGAGATTTCAAGAATCGGCCGATCATTCATCAAGTCGACCAAAAGTTCACTCATGTTGAATAAGGAAATACAAGGTTCTATTGGTGACCCGGAGATGGTGGGGATGACCATCCGCATCTTGGGCAGGCCTTCACGACTTTGACGACGTTGCTCGAGGTTGCTTCGCGGTTTCTCACCGGAGCAGGGAAGTTGTCCTAGGTCGCTTCGCCGACCGACTAAGGCACAACAGCTTTACCGCTACCGCCGCCGGGTCATGCGCCAACTTGACCTTCCTCCGAGCGAGGAGGATCGACGCTCCTCCTCTTCCTCCTCCTCCTCCTCTTCATCGTAGCTGTCATCCCCTCATCCTCCTCGCCGTTGGACTCCCATTCCTCCCGACTTTCACCTCCACTTCCTTCTTCTTCTTCGACTGCTTCCTGCACTCGCTGGGCATCGAGTACATCTCAAGGTGACCTAGAAGACAACCAAACAAGGCGAAAGTCACCGATTTAACCGGCATCTAAAATGTAATGAATGCAAATCAATCACAATGGTTAAGTGGTTGTACCTTGTCTACTTCGTAAGACCGGTCGAGTGGTGGAATTCTCCCAGCTCCGCGAGGGTTATCTTTGTTTCGTGATGGCAGTCATCCACTTCTCCAATGTAGGCGCCATCGACCTCCTCTAGATGGACCCGAGTGGTATCATCCGCATTGCAGTACATCCACATCGGATGGCCTCTTTATTGGAGTGGCTGAATACGCCGTCGAAGGAAAACCTCCGTGAGATCCATGCCGTCACCCCGTCGCGAATGAGCTGGACTACGCTACCCATCGCAATTTTACTTGGGCCTTCTCCTCCGTAACACCTTCGTGGAAGATGGCTTGTTCACTGACTCATGGAGAAAGGAGGGAGCCCAATGACCGCCTTGGCCGGCTGGTCTTGGCAAGAAACTAGGTCGATCGCCACCTCTAACCGAAGTCGTGGAGAGTCATAGCCGAAAGACGCCTTCCCCTCATCCGACCCCGAGTCCCCACACATCCGGATTACTTGGGTCTTCTCGTCATTCGGTTCGCTTTTTCACCGCCCGAGAGCGACAGTGAATATGTGCTTGAAGAGACCCTCAAGGGTCGACAACCCAAGAAGTTCTCGATAACAAAATGAAAGCAGCAAGATAGACAATAAAATTGGGAGGAAATGATGGAGTTGCGCCCAAAAAGTTCAAACCCCGAAAAAAGGATTCGTGGCGAGAAAATCCCGATCCGCGTGGGTGGCCAGGAGGACGACTCACCCTCTTCAGCTGCGTTGCCACCTGCTCCCTAAGCCTCACGACCCATGGGGATCAGTCCTCATTGGCCGATCGGTGAGGTCCTTCGGTGATGGTCGAGCGGATCCAATCTCTTTGGACCCAGCTTTGCGGCGCTTTGACCACGAAGAGGATCCGCCTGACCGGGCGCCTCCCCTTTGCCTTCGCCACGCCTTCTTCACCTGCTCCAGGCTGCGGTCTTCTCCTTCACCATGGTCGCCAAGGCAAGTTCCGAGCTGCGGCGCCGACAGCCGAGAGCGCAGCGAGAAGGTTTGGAGGCGGAGGGAGGAGAAGATTGGGGTCGACTGCTCAAAATGCCCCGTCCGACGCTTTTATATGGAGCCACTTCCGAGTGGTCAACCGTAGGCCCAGTAATCCCGCCACAATCCTCAATAATAGCGCAAGACGCGATACGTGGCGCAAAAAGGCGCACGAAGATCGAGGCGCCATCGCCTTATCCCATCCGAAAGCCGCAGCTTTTCGGCTTCGCTTCCCAAAATTCAGATCTCACAAATCCGCTAACCGCGGAGCAACTCGTCGATAGCGATTTCTCCGATCCGTCGCCGAAATCCTCAAGTTCACAGAGTTCACTCGACAAAACGTGAAGAATGGATCAAGGCGATCGAAGAGAAGTTGATGCCATCACTAAAAGGTCGATGATCCGAGTAAGACACACTCAAAACACGAAGAATGTGCCTGAAAGATTATCAACTCCTTCCTCACTCAAACCTCGATCCATTCGGGGCTAATGATGAAGTCATGTACCGGGTAGGGTCATAGACCTGCCCAAAGGTGCCTCCACAAAGGACACTCGCAAGAGAAGCGGCCTTCCAATGACCGTAGGTTTCCACTGACAGATTCAAAGACACTCGCTATGAAGACCCACTCGACCACCAGAGTCCAAGAGCCACTCGTGCCCAAACGGTCCAGAGTTAAATAGCCTTTATGATCTTAATGACACTTTTATGTAAGGCGCTACCAAGAACGCCTAGCCTTAACGCATTTTAAACCCTCTCGCTACGTAATCAGGTCCCGCGCACTCTATATAAGCCACCGCCTCCACGTAGAAGGGTTCGCACTCAGAACACATACGATATAATCCAATCGACCGCCTCCGGCCCGAGACGAGGGCTATTACTTCCTCCGAGAAGGGCCTGAACTCAGAAATCCCTTTGCGATACAACTACTCCATAGCTAGGATCTTGCCTCTCCATACCTACCCCCATTCTACTAATCGACTTAGAACCACGACAAGCGCCACATCGCTTCAGGTGACACAGTACCGTGAAAGATTGGGGAATTTATTCGCGCTGCCGCTTTTTCTGTCGACGGTCGCATCACTCTTTTATCGCAAAAAATGTTATCTCTTTTCTACTCCTCCTTTCCTAAATATGTCTTTTGTAGATTTCAATAAGCTCATTCTCAAAGGGCTGAAACCACGGCTAATGCGTGATCTCAAGCACGCAGCAGGAGCTTGGGTCACGAACTTCCATCGCTTATCTCGGGATTGAGGACCACTCCTAATCGGTCGACGGGAGAACTCCATTCTTCCCGGTCTATGGAGCTGAAGCAGTTCGCCGAGTGACCTGCTTCACAATGCGCCTTCGAGTCGAGCTATACTCAAGAAGAAGCGGAACAAGCCCGACAAGATGCAATCGACCTCTTGGAAGAGGAGAGAAATGGCCCTGATCCGCCGACTATCTATCGCCAAGACTTGCGTCGATTCCATGCCGAAATGTGAAGAGTCGAGCCTTCCAAGAGGGAGATTTGGTCCTCCGAGTGGATCAACGAAACCACACAAGCTCGCCCCACTTGGGAAGGTCCTTCATCGTCACAAGAGTTCTCCACAACAGACATATCATCTCTACAACGTTGATCGCCAGATCGACGAGCCTCGAGCTTGAAGCAGCAGAGCTGCTCCGCCTTTTTACACTTAATACTCACTCGGTTGAGATGTAATAAAAGTACTTTTGTAGTTTGTTTATCTAAGACAAGAATGTTATAATTTTCCCATGATTGTTATTACTTTTGTTGAAATTTTCCCAGTGGGTGGCTTAGCTTTGCGAATCCTGTTCGCCTAAGTTTGTAAAAAAATCCTTTCCGAGTGACGGCAGGTCTCTCACTGGGGCTTAGCTGCGAATCCGTTTCGCCTAAGTATTCAAAATCCCACCGAGTGGCGAGCCAGTCTCCCACTGGGGCTTAGCAGTCAAGTACTCGCCTAAGTATTCAAAATCCCACCGAGTGGTGAGCCAGCCTCCCACTCGGGGCTTAGCTGCAGTCCAAGTACTACGCCTAAGTATTCAAAATCCTACCGAGTGGCAGCCAGCCTCCCACTCGGAGGCTTAGCTGCAGTCCAAGTACTCGCCTAAGTATTCAAATCCTACCGAGTGGTGAGCCAGCCTCCCACTCGGGGCTTACAACAGCCCAAGGATTCACCTTGACATCCAAAATAATGAAAATTGCAAGGACGACGAGGTGCGGTCATTGTACCTCCTCCTTCAAAGTTCGCCATAAAAATCCCACCGAGTGGAGAGCAAACCTCCCACTGGGGCTTAGCTGCAGCCCAGTGCTACGCCTAAGTAATAGAAAATCCTCACCGAGTGGTGAGCAAACCTCCCACTCGGGGCTTAGCTTGCAGCCAGCCGCCTAAGTAATAAGAATCCTACCGAGTGGAGAGAAAACCTCCCACTGGAGGCTTAGCTGCAGCCAGTGCTCGCCTAAGTAATAGAAATCCTACCGAGTGAGAGCAAACCTCCCACTCGGAGGCTTAGCTGCAGCCCAGTGCTCGCCTAAGTAATAGAAATCCTACAGTGGAGAGCAAACCTCCCACTCGGAGGCTTAGCTGCAACCCAAGACTCGCATAAGTATGGAATTCATCCCAACCGCAAGGACGGCAGAGGTGTAGGTCGATCGTTACCTTCTCCTTGAGCTTCGCCACAAGTACAACGTCGCGGTCCATCCCAATCCGCAAGGACGACGAGGTGCAGGTCGGCTGCTACCTCCTCCTTGAGCTTCGCCACAAGTACAACATGCGGTCCATCCCAATCCGCAAGAACGACGAGGTGCAGGTCGATCGCTACCTCCTCCTTGAGCTTCGCCACAAGTACAACATGCGGTTCATCCCAATCCGCAAGGGCGACAAGGTCGATCGCGATCAGTGTTCCATCTCTACCGCAGGATAGATGAAGCACAAGTCGATTGGAATTTCAACGGAATATCTTCGAATGAGGAATAAAGTTCTCTCAAGGCAAACAAAGCATGTTAAAGGATAAATCAAGTTCGGATAAACGTCCCACGGATCCAAAGGTGCTCAAAGCGTTAAGCCCGTTAAAGTTATCGGTTACAAAAACCACTCGGCATTCCGAGGCAAATTTAAGGTGGGATTTAGAAGTTTTTACTCCTCGGTGGACCGGAAGGTGCAACAAACTGGTCAAGGTCGATTCCGTCGGCAATACGGGTAGCAGCAGCGATGAAAGTCTCCATGAAAGATCTGAAGTCGTGTTTCCTGGTATTGGCAACCTTGAGAGACACCAGCTTGTCCTCTTGCGCTTCTTTGCAAAGTGGACACGAACCGGAGATAGAGCAACATCAAGACCACACCGCGTAAGACTTTTCCATTCTTGCACTCGACTTGGAATCTCATTCGATCGAGTCATCGAGATTCAAGGTCATTCGAAGAGTCATTACGGCGAGAGTTGAGTCGATCCGCGACAATCGCAACTTTCGGTCGAGCAAGATAATCCACCACGCTAGCAACGCGAGACTCCAAATGAGCACATTCATAGCAGCCGTCCTTCACAGGAGAGTTGATGGGGTCCAAACTGGTTTCCACTCATTGGTTTCTTCTTCAAGTTTTGATGAATTCGAAACACAGTTCAGATTCAAAATAATGATCATGTGATGAGCCGGTGATAGCAAGGCAGTCGGGTAAAAGAGATTACCTTCAAGCATGAGAAACACTTCTTGGCGAGCCCTCCGAGATAAATCTCCGTGTCATTTCGCTTCCCTTGATTGGCCATTACCTTGTCGACGTAACAATCTTGTCGTTCTTCAACGACTAACTTCCTTGTTAGCAGCGTCAAGAGCGGCTTTCGACTTGGCATTTTCGTCTTCAAGTTTGTCGTGAGGGCAAGCTTCTCTTCAATGAGCTTTGTTTTCTCCAAAGCCACCTTCGTGCCTCTGCAAGGTCAAGGTCCTTCTTCTTCAAAGTCTCTTCGGTTTATCTGCAAAGCAACAATGAGAACAGAGTTGAGAATGAGCAGAAAAACAAAGGCGATCGTCAAAAGTTCTCACCGCCATATCTTTTGCTTCATCCTTTGCCTTCGCAAATTTTCCCGAGCAAGCTTCAAATCGAGGTTGAGCTGGATCTGCTTGTTCTCTAACTCGTTATAGAGAGCCACAAGCTCGCAAGATTTCTACATAGAGTCAACCAACGAAAGACATCAAAGATAGATCACTTCCGAGTGATTAAGGAAAATAGTAGCATTTCTAAGACTACAAATGAATCAAAACATTCGACAGTAGTCTCGGGGACTACACCCAGCGGGTGCACTCAGCGTGCCCCCACTGGTTTTACCAATTTGGTTCGACCAGTCGACCAAAAGGTTATGTATCAGCGGCCAGCTGCGATAAAAAAAACACAAAGTTCTTTAGACTATAGTCATCAAGACGCAATCGACCATAGTCTCGGGGACTACACCGGTGGGTGCACTCAAGCGTGCCCCATCGGTTTACGGTTCCATTCGACTTGGTCCGTCCGGATCGAGTGAAGAAGTTCACAACATAAAGACTATAGCCGATCGCACGCAATCGACCATAGTCTCGGGGACTACACCGTGGTGCACTCGGCGTGCCCCCACAAAAGTTTAATCGACACACCCACCCGGTGGGTGTACGGACATATAAATCTCCGAAGGAAGCAGTTTGGTAGCATATCCTAACAAAGCAAGCAACGATTGACTTACTTGGACATTGCTCGAGAGCTGAACTAGCATCATAGGCACTGACTAGCCTCTCGGACCGCTTTCACTTGCTCCATCATGATCCCTCGTCATGATGGCCTCCTTAAAGACTCACTTGGTCTTCCCGGACGTGGTGTGTGGCAAAGAGAGATGGTGGATCAGCGATCGACGAAGTGGGTCGGGCACTTGTCAATGATACAAATGAAGACACGAAGCCCGAGGGGTTGCCTCCCTCGGAAATCAGCGTCTCAGGAATCGCCGTGACTGGAGCAGCCTTGCCAGCAGGCACTCTCTTGTTCTTCCTCTTCCTCAATGGCGCTTCCTCGTCATCATCGGGGAGATCAATACCGTGAGGCGGAGCTACAAGAAAGATTCAAAAGTAAACATGGAAGTCCAATCGACTAAAAGCTCCAGTCGACTGAAAGCGAAACCTCAGAGATCATACCAAGGTTGGAGGTGGCAGCATCCTCCATTTCCTGATCTTCATGCTTGGCTTAAGTCTCGGAGGTAGCGGCACTGTAGATTTCAAGAATCGGCTGATCATTCATCAAGTCGACCAAAAGTTCACTCATGTTGAATAAGGAAATACAAGGTTCTATTGGTGACCCGGAGATGGTGGGGATGACCATCCGCATCTTGGGCAGGGCCTTCGCCGACTTTGACGACGTTGCTCGAGGTTGCTTCGGCGGTTTCTCAGTCGGAGCAGGGGAAGTTGTCCTAGGTCGCCGTCGATGACGATGGAAGCACAACAGCTTTACGCGCCCGACCGCCGGGTCATGCGTCAACTTGACCTTCCCTCCGAGCGAGGAGGATCGGCGTCTCCTCCTCTTCCTCCTCCTCCTCCTCTTCATCGTAGCTGTCATCCCCTCATCCTCCTCATTGTTGGACTCCCATTCCTCCCGACTTTCACCTCCACTTCCTTCTTCTTCTTCGTTGCTTCTGCACCCGTTGGGCATCGAGTACATCTCGGTGGTGACCTAGAAGACAACCAAACAAAGGCGAAAGTCGGTCGAACCGGCATCTAAACAGAATGAATGCAAATTAATCACGATCGAAGTTAAGTGGTTGTACCTTGTCTACTTCAGTAAGACTGGTCGAGTGGTGGAATTCTCCTAGCTCCGCGAGGTTATCTTTGTTTCTGTGATGGCAGTCATCCACTTCTCCAATGGGCGTCATCGACCTCCTCTAGATGGACCCGAGTGGTATCATCCGTGCAGTACATCCACATCGGATGGCCTCTTTATTGGAGTGGCTGAATCGCCGTGAAGGAAAACCTCCGGGAGATCCATGCGGTCACCTATCGTCGAATGAGCTGGACTCTGCGCTCCATCAACAATTTTACTTGGGCCTTCTCCTCTGTAACACCTTCGGGGAAGATGGCTTGTTCACTCGACTCATGGAGAAAGGAGGGAGCCCAATGGCCCTCAAGGCGTCGGTGGTCTTAGCGATAAAACTAGGTCGATTGCCACCTCTAACCGAAGTCGAGGAGAGTCATAGCTGGAAAGCGCTCTTCCCCTCATCCGGACCCCGAGTCCCCACACATCTGGATTACTTGGGTCTTCTCGTCATTCGTTCGCTTTCTTCACCGTCCGAGAGCGGCAGTGAATATGTGCTTGAAGAGACCCAGTCAAGGTCGACAACCCAAGAAGTTCTCGCATAACAAAATGAAAGCAGCAAGATAGACAATAAAATTGGGAGTGAAATGATGGAGTTGCGCTCCAAAAAAGTTCAGAAACCCCCGGAAAAAAGGATTCGGTGGCAGAGAAAATCCCCGATCTGCGTGGGTGGCGGGAGGACGCCTCACCCTCTTGAGGCGCGGTTGCCACTCCGTTCCCGGAAGCCTCGCCGACCCATGGGGATCAGTCCCTCATTGGCCGATCGGTGAGGTCCTTCTCGGTGATGGTCGGCGGATCCAATCTCTTTGGACCCAGCTTTTATGCGATTTGGACCACGAAGAGGATCCGCCGACATTGGCGCTCTCCCCTTGCCTTCGCCGCCGCCTTCTTCACCCGTTCGAGGCTGCGGTCTTCTCCTTCACCATGGTCGCCGGCGAAGCAAGTTCCGAACTCTTGGCTGGACAGGTGAGCCGCAGCGAGAAGGTTTGGAGGCGGAGGGAGGAGAAGATTGGGTCGCATTCAAAATGCCCCGTCCGACGCTTTATATGGAGCCACTTCCGAGTGGTCGACCGTAAACCTGTGCAATCCCGTCACAATCCATAGCGGTAGCGCGCGACGCTCGTGGCGAAAAAGGCGCACGAAGATCGAGGCGTCATCGCCTTATCCCATCCGAAAGCGCGAGTTTTTCTCCTTCGCTTCCCAAAATTCAGATCGCGAAATCCGCTAACCGCGAGCAACTCGTCGAATAGCGATTTCCTCCGATCCGTCGCCGAAATCCTCAAGTTCACGAGTTCACTCGACAAAGCGTGAAGAATGGATCAAGGCGACCGAAAGAAAGTTGATGCCATCACTAAAAGGTCGATGATCCGAGTAAGACACACTCGCAACACGAAGAACAGTCGGAAAGATTATCAACTCCTTCCTCACTCAAACCTCGATCCATTCGGGGCTAATGATGAAGTCATGTACCGGGTAGGGTCATAGACCTGCCCAAAGGTGCCCTCCACAAAGGACACTCGCAAGAGAAGCGGCCTTCCAAATGACCGGTAGGTTTCCACTGGCAGATTCAAAGACACTCGGCTATGAAGACCCACTCGACCACCCGAGTCCAAGAGCCACTCGGTGCCCAAGCGGTCCAGTAGTTAAATAGCCTTTATGATCTTAATGACACTTTATGTATGGCGTTACCGATGAACCTAGCAATAGCGTTACCTTAAACCCTCTCTTTCGTGGGTGGCTGGTCAGTCTGGCGCACTCTATATAAGCCACCGCCTCCACGGTAGAAGGGTTCGCACTCTATAACACATACGCATATAATCCAGATCGACCGCCTCCGGGCTCCGACGTGGGGCTATTACTTCCTCCGAGAAGGGCCTGAACTCGTAAATCCCTTGCGTATCTACAACTACTCCATAGCTAGGATCTTGCCTCTCCATACCTACCCCCATTCTACTGTCAGACTTAGAACCACGACAAGCGCCACATCGTTTCAGGTGACACAGTACCGTGAAAGATTGGGGAATTTATTCGTGCCGTCGTTTTTCTGTCGACGGTCGCATCACTCTTTTATCGCAAAAAATGTTATCTCTTTTCTACTCCCTCCTTTCCTAAATATAAGTCTTTTTAGAGATTTCAATAAGGACTACATATGGACGTATATAGACATATTTTAGAGTGCAGATTCATTCATTTTGCTTTGTATATAGTTCACATTAGAATCTCTAAAAAGATTTATATTTAGAAACGAAGGAAGTATTTGAGAAGCACCATTGTCCTTTTCACCGAAGAAATTTGTACCTCCACGCGAAGCAAATCCATGCTTCCCGCGGAGGCCTAGCAAGTCCAGCAGCCCTCCGGCCTCCCTCGGCCCACCCAACCGAGCAAATCAGCGCAGCGCGCAGCCGCACCCCGCATCCCTCCAATTTAACCTAGCCGCCACCCGCGCGGCCTCCTGCCGGCCGTCGTCTTCCCCCTCGACGCCGCGGCCCACCCAACCGTTGGATCGGAATATTCCGCCTCCCGCGAGGGACGCGCCCCCCTTTGCCCCGCCGCGCCGCCCAGAGCACGCATACACGCTAGCTAGGGTTTGCCCTCTCCTCCTCCCCGCCTCCGCGCCGCCGACGCCGATGGCCCAGCGCTGGCGCTCGAAGGCGCGGCGCGACCCGGACCTGGACGACGCTGGCTCGCCCTCTCCCGCACGGCGCCGCGCGCCCCCCAGCGACGACGAGGACGAGGCGGGCAACGAGGACCTCACCCTCGAGATCGTCGCGCGGGCGCGGCGGCGCGAGGCCGCGGGGGGCCGGCCCGGGTTCGCCGAGGTGCTCTCCCTCTCCTCCGACGAGGAGGTCGATGAGGACGCCGTCGTGGAGCTCGGCGAGGCCGACCCCAGCAGGAGGAAGGACAAGAAGAAGAAGAAGCAGCGCCGCAAGGAGAGGAGGAAGAAGCAGCGCAAGGAGGACGCCGCCGCCGCCGACAAGGAGGAGGTAACTGCTCCTGGCCTACGCTCAGCTCGTGATTACGCAGTAGTATCATGTGTTTATTTTTAGCAATCGAAATATCGTATGCACACAGGATTTTGATAGAGGCTTCAGTAGCAATGTCGTGTAGAATCACCTTGAATTGGAAGCTTTGTATGTGGTTCGACTGCCTCAAGTGTGAGCTCACTGGAAGCTTTTTCGACATTTGGATCTAGAGGAGCATATACGTTGCTTCTTCTTTGCTAATGCTGCTGTATTGCCAGGATCATTTGGTTAGCTATGCTTTACCAGGAGTCAATGGTGGGCACTACCCAATTTCCTTCTTTGGAAGCTGCCTTTTAGGCTGTTTCCTATACAGAAGGCAGATACTTCTGGTTTCGTACAAATCAAAGTGATACAATGCCTTTATTTTCATCTGTTAGAAGTAAGTAAAACATGTGCACACTAAAACATTCGTGAACTGAATAGTGGATTGAAAATCTTAGCATGTGTAGTACAACTGATTTTATCTTATTATAGTGCATCAACATCTTTGTTTGATGTTCCTTTGTTGGGAACAAATATGATAGTCTTCCTGTAGCTGTAGGTGATGAATGTATTTGTCCCTTTCAGCCTCAGGTTGCTGGCGCCCAGGAGGGACAAACTGGGACAGTGGAATCAGTGCCCACCGAAAATGGCGTTGATGCCCCTGTATCCGACAACACAGTTCTGCGGAAGCTTCTTGTAAATGCCAAGTGAAATTTTCCTTGCAGTGAATTTCCCTGTACATGGATGTGGTAAGCTGATAGTTATGTTGCTTCTGCTTATGACCAGCGTATACCACGATACTTTGATCCTGGGGAAACTATACTGGAGACTTGCTTTAACTGTGGTGAGGAAGGTCATGTAGCTGTGAACTGCCCAATGGAGAAACGGAAGAAGCCTTGCTTCGTTTGTGGATTGTTCGGACACAATGCGAAGCAGTGCACGCAGGTTGGTCTCTCTAGCTCGGACGAATTATCGCTCCGTGACTTGGGTATGTCCACTCATACCCTTGATGAGCCCACTTTATGTGGTTTCCTTTGCCAGAGGTTGTTTCCTTGGTTTTTATGTGTCTGTCTCGTTTAGGGTGCCATCATCTCATTTAGGTTGCCACCATGCAAGTGTTAAGACCTTGATTAACTCTGTCATTCAATATAATTTGGTCAACAAATTCTAGGACACTTGATCGTACCCATTTGCTGTACTCCAACTTAAACATTAAGTGCAAAAAGCCAAGAACATCAGCAGAACGTGTTTTCTTCAAATTCATTCTCCAGTCAATCCTAATTTAAACAACTCATTCTACCAATCATGCAAGTTCATATTTTGCTTCAAGTAGTTTGTGCTTCCAGATCTATCTGTTCACTGTTCTTGTGTTGTACTCGTCATACCATTTGAAGGGGAGTGATACCCGTGCTTTATGACGTGTGATTTCTTTGGAGGGATCCTCCTTTCAGACTGATTCTTGCATGCATGTCTATTTATAGTTTAAGATTTCATATTTTGTTAATCCGAATACTTGATATATTCATGCACACATTCCAATAGTACTGTTTATATTGCCTATGCTTGTGGGTTGCGCATGTAGATTATTTTGGGCTCACATCCTAAATAGCCTTGATCTGCAAATGCTTCTTGCCAAGGGTTGTCATTGTCAGGAATCAAATATCTCTTAATTCTTTTTGTAGGGTCAAGAGTGTTTCATCTGCAAAAAAGGAGGTCATATGGCGAAAGATTGCCCTGACAAGCACACAAAGAATACTCAGCAATACACCACATTGTGTTTGAGATGCGGAGAAACAGGCCACGATATGTTTGGATGTTCCAATGATTATCCACTGGATGATGTCAAGGTGAGTTCTTTTTTGCCGTTATTGTCTTCTCAAAAATTTCATTTTGCTGCCGCAGATGAGTGTCCGTATGCTGGTTACTTCTCTTTATAACAAAGTGATGCCCCTTTATGTTTTCTGAAGAAGGTTATGAAAGCCTGAAAGATACTCTTCTCCAAAACTTTGATCTGAAGAAAAAGGTCTATAAATGTATTGTGCCCTTAGCTGGTTGATTAAATTGCTGGGATACTCTTGTTAATCATGTTTCCTGTGCAGCTCATAAATTATGTTAAATTTGATGAATCCGATCATTTTTGTGTTGGGCATTTCCTATCATTCTATGCTAATCCAGTCCCTGAATCCGCATATATAAGTTTTTTCCACTTAGTAACACACGGTACAAGATAAATTATTCCGTATGTGGTTGAACAGTCTCATTCAAACTGCAACTTTGAAGTCGCTGTATTGACTGAGACTGTCATGAAAATTGCAAAATTGCTTTCTCCTCACTATCCATCTTGGTTGACTATGCAGGAAATAAAATGCTATGTGTGTAACCAGAATGGTCACCTGTGTTGTACCGACTTCTCTGATAGTTGTCCAAAAGAAGTTACTTGTTATAACTGTGCTCAGTCTGGTCATACTGGTTTGGTAAGTTTTAATCCTTCTATCCTGCTGTGTCTCTGTCTGTTTCTTTTCATACCAGTTGATTAGTGACCAACATTTGATCATAGGGATGTGCCAAGCAACGTAGGGAAACGAATGTTTCGACAACTCCGACCTTATGCTACAAATGTGGCGAAGATGGTCACTTCGCACGTGGCTGCACAAATAGTGCTAAGGTAAGCATCTCATGATTTCCTCTGCTGATAAGAATATGGCTTGGGTATTTATCTTGTGCATATTATTATTTTGCAGCCCGGTCGGTTCAAAGGCGAGTTGTCATCGCATAGTCGTAGAAAGGACAAATGGAAAAATGACTCTGGCCCTAGATCAGCTCCTCACAAAAGAAAAAGCCCCCTATTCGAGGATAGATGGGACACACCTCGTGGTAAATCAAGAGCTAGGGGTGGTTGGATTCCTGAGGACCATGACGATCTGCCATCCAAGAAGTACAAAGGCAATGGGTGGGACTCCCAATCTACTCCTAAGAAGCCCTACAATAATCACCACCATCGCTCCTCTGGCGGTGACTATTCAACTCCTCAAGGACAAGAATTTTCGTGGCACAACTCGCAATACTCGCCAAGTGCGAGGAAACATGGCTCGTCTTCATCAAGATTCGCTAGCAACACCCATCACCGCTTTGAAAGAAGTTAGGCTGGAGCTTACTTTTGGTTTTGTTGTTCTTTTGACAGTAGGTCTCTTAGGGATGTACTCTGCCTGTAATGCCGGTTCCCTGAAAGAGCTGTTTTCTGTATCTTCAGAGTTGTATACGTTGTGTCCATTCCTGGTCTGGGCATGCTTTGTGTTGCACTTCAATGTGTCAGCCTACTGCAAACACGGCATGTCACTCTGCACTCTGCGCCGCTATACAGCGTCAAGTTTCTGTCTACTAATACAAGAGCGCTATATTATTTTTGACAGCCCAATGGTTTCTGCCACTGTATCTGGTCATTTTTGCAGTGTTCTATGAAGTCGAGCAACTACCATGGTACTGTGTACAATGCGAGTTGAAATGTAAGACGTATTTTTGCATGTGGGTGCAAATGGACACGGGTAGACAGTTCCATAGTAGATTCATCCAAGCGTAGTCGTCAATAGGTCCGGGCAAGTCATAGCCACTATCCAGGGCGCCCCAAACCTGCCTCATACGTCCGGTCACTGACCGGTTGCGAAACTCAAACGCCGGGACTGGTCGGTACCCCTCATATCCAGCCCAAATATGGGGTAAATATAGGGGCGCCCGGCGCGTCCGCCAAGTAGGACTGACGATGAGGCCCCACGCGGAATTGCGAAACTCAAACGTCGGGACTGATCGGTACCCCTCATATCCAGCCCAAATATGGGGTAAATATAGGGGCGCCCGACGCGTCTGCCAAGTAGGACTGACGATGAGGCCCCACGCGGAATCATTCGAAAACCCGACGGTCTGACGGACGTCTCCTCCGTCGCCATGGTGGGAACGCCGCGTGGCGCCGCTCCGGCTCGTCGCGCGAGGCCAAATCCGGCTATTTGAGCTGGCCGGCGTCCCCTAACCCTAGCCCATCCACCTTCTCCTCTCTGCGCCGCAACTCGAGCCCATCCGTCTCCTCTCCTCCGCTCTCCCCACGCTCTCCGGCATCGCCATGGTCCAGCATAAGATCACCACGTACGCTATGCTCACGCCGGAGCGCCGGTACCAGATTGCGGAGGAGATCCGGGCAATGCACGCTGTCCGCATCACTGTCGGGCTACCTCCAAACTCGCCGGAGCCTAAGGAGGAGGAGGAGGAGGAGGAGGAGGAGGAGGAGGGAGAGCAGCTGTCGGAGCCGATGGAGGTGGTGGATCCGGAGGAGGACAAGGAGGAGCAGCCTGCTCCGGGCTTCAACATGGAGGACGCGGAGGTGGAGTTCGCCGTCGCCCAAGCCGCAGAGATGACAGAGCAGCAGGCCATCCTGGAGTCCATCCAGGATGAGGCATATGTGGAGGCGAACCGGCAGTTCCCCGACAGGAGCGGGCGGCGACCGACGCGCTCTTCGCTGAACTCGACGTGAAGATAGAGGAGGAGGCCGGAGCGGGGCAGCTGGAGGCGCTGGATCTGCAGTTGCCGCCCATATACCCAGAGTCGGGCACGGAGATAGCGACATCTCTGACGAGGAGTAGCCTAGGTGATCTACGTTAGTACATAGGTTTTTTAAATCTTTACATGATTTTGTATGAATTTAAGAATCCTAGTACAAGGTTTTCGGATGCAATTATTGCAAATTTGAGCGATCGAAGTTGGTTGGCCGCCACGGACGATCCGGCGCGTCCGCAGGCATTTGAGGGGTCATATTTGTCATATGCGGTTGTAGATATTCTAAGCCGTTGCTAGATCGCTGCCTCGGTCCCCTCCTGTCTCCCATCCGATGCCCTCGTTGATGGTTATAGGAGTGGGGACGCCCGTTTTGTTGATCTTTGTTTCCCTTTGGTTTATGTTCCCTGTCGGCATCGATGAGGTGGTAACGCCGGATTGTATGTTGAAATAAGGTCTATCCAGTCGGTCCCTACACGGACGACTTCCAATCCAGCATTGACGAGGGACCTATGATGGTACGTGTTGCCAGATCTGGCTTTTCAGCGTTGGCCACCTTCCATCATCAACTTCCCACATCATTGGGAGCCTTTCCACCACGTGTGGAACCACTATGGGCCTCGCCTCCCCTCACCACTGAAATTGAGATTGTCACCCTCTCTTAAGCACCATGTGTCCTAGGCTCTTCGCCCGCCACCCAACAAAGGTTTTCCCCAACACATCGCCTCCACCCATAACACAACCTTGCTCGCCGCTGCCCCCCACACACACAAATCTGGAGACACCCTGAGCATGCTTGCCTCCCATTACCTATCTCGTACCACTTCTCCAGGCAATCCAACTGCCCATTCTTTACTCCGACGATGTGAATCCTAATAGAAAATCATCCTCTTTGTGTTGTCCTGATGAACTGTGCTCCATCCTGAGCACAACCCGACATGTTCGTTGCTCAGTCCTTAAGAAGTTGCGCCGGTGAGGTCCAACGATCACAGCTCCACAAGTAACATGAGCTCAACATTCCTGAGAAGCCATCCTTTCCATAGACCGTGTGTCCGTTTTTCTTATATAAAACCATGTGGTTATTCTGGTTGCATCATCTAAATGTAATTTCAAGATTTACTGTGTACTGAGAATGCGGGTGCAGATCATGTATCCCAACATTGTATGCGTATTCAAAATATAGGTGGGAATTTGAAGCATTGCCGGTATTATTCCTTCGGATGATGCATGCCATTCGTCACGGATGATAGCCAATTAGCATGGTTGCTACAATTGGAAGGATGTTTTTGTTATTCTTTCAACTGTATTCCTGATCGCATCCAAGGCTGTGAAGGTTACGCCATTGTCTACTTATGAAATTTTATACCATCTGGTTAAACCAATTGGGTTAAACTAAGGATATAACGATTATGTTCTGAATTGAAGGATTTAGGATGTGGATTTATTACAAACACAAGAAGATCAATGCACATTTTTCCAAAATTTATCTTCAAATAAATCTCACTAAAAATACATATTCATTATATACTTGTCGTATCCAGATTGAAGATTATGGTTTAAATGAGGCTAAGGAAAAATTATAATCATATGAAAATATTTAAAAACTCATAAAAAATATCATAACAAATAAGACCGATGCGAGAATATTTTTCATATCACTATAAGAGATCACCTGTCATAAGACTGATCATCGTTATACTTGCCGTTTGGATAACCAATTATTTTTATTTTTAGAAAAATATCTAATTATCACAAGATCTAAAACTTCCACATGATTGCATTTTAAGTAAAATGAAAAATTTTATTTATAATATTTATGTCACGTAATTATATTTTTTATGTATGCTAAAACAATTTTTAATTCATTCTTTTCTTTACAAAAAATCATTATATTTAATCCAGACATTTTTGTATTTTTTAAATAAAATAACAATTTATGACACTTATATTTAATTATATGTGAAAATGTCTTTCTCATTTTTAACTCTGTACAATGTTATAAATGCAAAAATCCTTGACAACTATTTATAGAGTGGATAAGTATGTGTCATTTTTTCATAATAATTCATATTTTTATGATGCATTAGTTTTTTTACTAAAATTATCAGATTTGTAATTAGGAAACACTAAAACAAATAACTTCAGATTAGATACAATTTCTATTTATTTCTATAAAGATAATGTAATTATTTATGTTTTCAACATTTTTATTATTTATGTCATATTTCTTCATCATAATAGATAGTCTTATTATTTGTAGCGGCAATTTTAATATATTTCATCCGAAGAAAATTTGGCTAACCTGATTGAAAATAAATAATTAGGCTTTAGTTTATGCTAAACTCTTTTAGTTCTATGAAATTTCTCCAATCGACACAAGATTTTAATTATCATGGTAGTCAAGTTAATAATTATTCAAAATGTAATGTTCTTTGTTTTGTAAGTTAGTTTTGATCGTTGCAGATAGCTAAGTTCATTATATATTTTGCCACAATATTAGGTTGTTCCTTTATTGTGAGACATTTCTTAAAAACTCTATTTAATTTAATTGACACATTTTAGAGTGGTTTTAAAAGAACATGATCCCAATTCCATTAGTTAATTTGGTGGTAATTATATTTATTTATATTTGTTGTGTATATTTTCAGTTTTAAATCTTGTCGAATGTTATACATATTGGAATAAAAATCTCAACAGATGTTTCTAAAGCACATAGTTTTCCATGTTTGTTTGTTGAAGCTAAAAAATGCATTCTAGAATGTGTGAGATGTCCATTATATTACTCACAAAAAGGTACTCAGTGGTAACTAATATAGAACGGAGAAAGTATCTATTATTGTAGTGTACAACTAAACCTCTTCGCATATTGACACTTCTCACGACTTTATAGTACTTCCTTCCCCTCTTTCCTTTTCTTTTAGCTCGTGGGTTGGCAGAGGGGAGTACCGACGAATCACCTTTACCAGAAATGAAACCCGCTTGCTCCAGATTCCGAAGTACCTGTACTAAAATACTCTAAAGATCAAGGAACTGGTGTTGTTGGATCAGCGAGGTTCAGAATTGCGATCAATTGCATTCTTGATTTAGTTCAATCCCAAATTTTCTTTGGAAGCGGCATTAAAGTTTTAAAAAGGGAAAATTAGGTCGGGAGCATTGTTGTTAATGAGAACATGGCTTTGGAATGGTGAGCCAAAGGCACATTTTCCTGTGTTTCGAATTTTTGCCCTTTTTTGCCGGGAACCGCAAGGAGTTGAACATTGGTCTTGGTGGTTTTCCGGACCAAAAAAGGTTTTTTTGTCCCTTTTTCATGCCCCAACCGAAAATCTTTACCCCACCCGGGAGAAGACCACACTGCCCCTGGCTTTTTTAGGCCCCAAGGAGAGGGCTTGGGGTGCCCTCAAAGGCACCCCCCAAACCACAAAGGGTGGAGGGCCCACCAAACCAAGCCCCCAAGCCCGAACCACCCACAAAGCCGTTAGCGGTCCGGGCACGCCTGCCCCCATCTTACGGCGCCGAATCCCACCCCGCTCCCGACCCAGCACAAACCGGGAGCCTCACCTCCGAGGATTACTATGTTAATAATACCCCGAATTTCAAACAAGCCTTGGCCGAGGATCCCCTCCCTCCCTGTCGGCCAGATTCCGATGGGGTTTTTTCCCCTTTAAAAACCCATTGGGCAAGAGAAAATAATGCGCCCCAACCGGGGACTAGATTTTTACAAAGGAGGATTGAAACAAAATTCACCGAACCCTTTTGGGGATTGTGAAAGGGCCTTCAGGGGGAAAAAAGGGAGGAGAAGGGTAGGGGCCCAGGGTTAATTGTCCCGGGGTACCAAATAAATGGAATGCAAAGGGTTGAAGATTTTAGAAAATAAAAAAAGCTACGGGCCCTTTTCTTTTCCCTGGTCAAATTTACCCTTGTTCATTATGATCATTTGGGTCGAGGGAAAGGGGTTTATTCCAAGAGGAAATTAAGATGCCTCAGGCCATTGTTTTGAGGACCCTTATTGGTACTTGTAAAATTATGTGACCTCCAAATTTGGCCCCATTCTTTCAGGTTCCCAATGTTTGACAACCTTAAAAAAAGGCACGCCCGATGGCCGCCCAAAGGTGGGCCCGGGAGTATAAACCCTCCCAATTCCCTTGGGGCTGATTCCCGGTTCCCGAGGGGCCAAACCCCGAAGATGTTTAAATGTCCAAAGGGCATTATTTGGTGGGAAAGGGGTCACTCCAACCGGGAATCTTTCCCCACAAAGTCGAATGACAAGGGGGTGTAGGGTTTTCTGGGAATTTTGAAAATTTTACAAGCATTCAGAAAAGCCAAGAAGCAAAGTTCCCCGGGTCTTTGTGGGCGCAAGAGCGACGCCAAAACCAAGGAAGAAAACGATAAGAAAGAACAGGAAAGAGAAAGCCACCAAAGTTTCCGAAGAACCACTCCACAAAGTGGGAAAGAAAGGGGAGGAAATGAACCAAAAGTTTGGTGAAGAAATGGGGTAACGAAGCCGCCACCCTTTGGACCCGAGCCGGGCACAAAGAACCCACCCGGGCAGCCTCAACCCGTCCCACCGATTCTCCTTGAACTAAGGCACACCCCCAACATGGAAGCCAAAGCCTTCCCTTCAAAGACTTGGTCACCCCCATCCCAATTTTGGGTCTAGCCGCGCCTCCCCTAAAGAAGCCCTTAAAGGAAAAGCGGGTAAGAAACTTCAGGACCCCGGGGAGGGGGGTTTTGGGGCCACTTGATGTTTTCGCCAAAGCCTCGAGGTGGGTTGCCCAAAACAAGGTTCAAGCCCGACAGCCAACCCGCTTTTGGTTGAGGGGGGCATTTATGCCAGGAGAGCCCGTGAAAGACATAAAGCCCCAAGATATGACCGTTAGGTATAAATATTTGGGCACCCAGCAAAGGGTGGAAATTTTAATTTTGAACACCATGAGGAAGACTAGGGTTTTTCCCTCCCAAGTTTCAAGGACTGTAAGAACTTGTCCATCAAGTTGATAATGGAGACCCCCTAAGGGAGGAGGGTGGTTTTAGGAGCCAATGGAAATTTTTGATTTCCCCAAAAACTGTTTCCGACCGGAGAAATGCCCCAAAACAAAAGTTTCACGCTTCATTTCCCAAATAAACCAATTTGGCCCCAACTTCATTTCAAAGCCGTTCAAAGCTTTCTCAAGAACTTCTTTTGGGGCGACGTACAAACCCCTGCAAGCCGAATCCCCTTGTTCCTTAACCTTAAAGCTTCAAACACCTATAAGGGATAGTGCCTTCAATCTCCTTTTGGGAGGCTTAAGGAATTTTCAACGGGTCTTAAAGTGAAACGGAGGATTTGTTAAGTTGAAAACTCCCCAAATGGCTAGTAGGAATTTGTTTTGGGCAATCACATTTGGGTTGAACAGGGCCCCCATTCTTTAATTCAAACGATTTGACAATAATAGGAATTTAAATCTAGAAATTGGTCTTGAGAATTCAGCTGGGATAACTTAAGGGAAAAGATCAAAATAAGCATAAAGGTATCACCAAAACGCTTTGGTTTTCAAAAATGTAAATGAAGACTAAGCACAAAAGTACAAAGCCCGGGAAATTCAATGAAGATCAAGATGGATGCAATGCGCTTGAAGATTAGAAAGATTAAAAAATATGCCATTCATACCGAGGCTTGGTATCATTATGCCGCTGGATCAATTATTACCTTGGTTGCGATTATGATCGATTTGTTTTCGCATTGAAATGTTTTACATAGTTTCAATGTATGGTTTAATTAATTAGATGCTCGAGAGCTATATGTTGTTAGATGAGAACTATGTATGTACTTTGGTTTTAATGTGATGATGAACTTCTATTAATTTGGTCACTTATTTATCTATTCATGATGTTCGAATGGTTTTGACACACTTAATTATATATAATGCACGCAGATGAACCGCAATGGATGTACGGTGACGTATACACCTCCGAGTACATTAAGGGCGTGCATGAGTTTCTCGAAGCGGCGGAGGCAAACAAGAAGAATGGTTTTATGTGTTGTCCATGCATTAATTGTGGGAATACGATGTCTTACTCCAACCGGAAAATCTTTCACACCCACCTGCTGTCGGAGTAAATGACCACGGGTAGCCTAGCCGGCTCCCCGTGGGACTTTTGAAAAAATTACAAGTCAATCAAGCCAACCAACGTCCAAGACGCAGGGCCGCCTTCCCCCGGCCGGCTGCCCCTCAGGCCGGCTGTCAAGAGGCGGACCGGCCCCAAAACCTACAGGAAGAAGGCCACAAGAGGGCCGGCTACCAAGGAGCCGGCTACCAGACGGCCGACCAAGTCGTCGTTGACGAGAAGGCCGACCCACAAAGCCGCCTTCCCAGCAAGCGCCAAGGCCGCACCTCGAATCTGCACCCACATAACGGTGATGAGATCGGGCGCATACAAGTGAAGCCTCGCCACCCCGCATCCCGGAGCGCTGCAGGCTACAAGACGCCAGACGGGCAGCCATCACCGTCCGACGCGCATCTGCTACTATGTTGACCATGACATCACCCACGACAGTTGTCAAGACGACCAAGGGCGGCGGGTCCCTCCGCCGAGAGATGCCCGGCGGCTCAGCCTCCCTAGTCGGCTCGAGATATGGCCGCCTCCCATAGCCGGGCTTGTTCCCTCCTCAAAGAAGCGCCTCATTAAGGAGACAAGACGAGGTAAGACTACAGTGATCGCCGCCAAGGCGGCGGCATCAGTAGCCATGCTTACCCGACAAAGCCCTCGCCATCGTGATTGAGGCAACAAGAATCAGCCCCGACAGGCCCTCACCGGGGCCAGCTTGTCGACCAAGAAGCCGGGCAGGTCCCATCGGCCGGGCGGAGAAGCCGTGAGCGAGACACCGACGGCTAGGGCCCGCGCCAGCCGGATTACCATTGTACCTGGGGTAGGCCTATATAAATACCCTGTGGCACCCATGCAAAGGGTTGATCTCTTAGAGTTTTAGACACCACATAGAGGGAAGAGGAGAGCTAGCAGGCCCTTCTTCTTCCTCTCACCGAACAGCTCAAGGAGCCTCTTGTAGCCACTTGTTCATCTAGTGATCATGCGGAGACCCCGTAGGGCAGCAGTAGGGGTGTTATCTCCACAGAGAGCCCCAAAGCTGGGTAAGATTCGCCGTGCATGTTCGCCATCTAGTTTCTGTGCACCGCGACGCCTTATTGGCTCCCACTATGATAAGCCACCTGCTGGCATATGTCGCACCTACCACCCGACATTTGGCGCCCACTGTGGGCTGTGCACCGCCGTCCGAGACCTGCTCGACGGAACCTCTTCCTCCCCAATGAAGCGAGCCAGCCCGCACGCCTGATGGCGCTTGCCCTGACAAGGCTGCATATGTCGCCGACGCTATAAGAGGCGAGCTGCCTCGCCAATCTCCTTGGCGAGGCTCAGATCTCCGACGAGCCTGCCTCCGACGCTGGGCACAGCTGCCCGAGAGCCACCTCGTTAGCCTCCTTGACCAACTCCACGCCTCCAAATGAGCTAGCAGACATTTGAGTCGGTCGGCCCACCGACCCGATGCCGGGTCGACCCGACACGGCCCACTCGATGCTTTCCCTAATCGAAAGTGCGTATATCGACTAGAGGGGGGTGAATAGGCGATTTATGAATTCTTCACCGAGGAATTTGCCGTGAGGAAATTCCTTAGCTAAGAACTACTTGCAGCGAATAAGTACTCGTAAGTAAGCATAATGTATACACGATGGTCATTATGATGAAATGAAGACTAGCACAGAGTACGTAAAGCGAATCACAGGATAACACAAGATGAAGACAAACAGATCAAGAAATTGAACTGAGGAAATTGAGAAAGTCTTCACCAAAGTCTTCAAACACAGATATGAACAAACACTCAACACAAGAATGAGGAAATGAAAGGGTTGAGGAAATAGAACCAGTTAGGTTGGTGAAGACAATGATTTGGTAGACCAGGCCAACTGCTGCCCTGGGCTTGTACGTCCCTGTTGAGCGGCCGAGTATTTAAACTCGAGGACACACAGCCCCGACACCCAATGCTGAGCACGCATCTCAGACACCAAGTCCTCACCAGATTCTCCTTGAACTAAGGTCACATGCACTGGCCCAATCACTCGTGGTAAGTCTTCAGCGATTCAACCTTCACAGACTTGGTCACTCGGGCGATCCACAATTCCTCTTGATGTTTCTAGACCATGACGCCTAACCGCCTAGAAGAAGCACAGTCTTCAAAGGTAACAAGCGCCGGATCCACGAGGATCAATCTCTTCAAGGATTCTCAATCACTTTGGGTTTGTAGGGTTTGGTTTTTGGGGTTTTTCCTCACTTGATGATTTTCGCCAAAGTCCTCAGAGGATGGGTTGCTCTCAAATGACAAGTGTCAAGTTCTTCGAGCAGCCAACCCGCTAGTGGTTGTAGGGGCGGCTATTTATAGCCTAGGAGCAGCCCGACATGATAAGACATAAATGCCCTTCAATGATATGACCGTTAGGTGGATAAGATATTTTGGGACAGTCAAGGCCAAGAACACAAAGAACGGTCGGAAATTTGTATATCAAATTCCTCAGACTATCATGTTCTCATCGTAGGCAATCCGCACTAGCTAATTCCTAACTCCTCGGGCCGAAGTTCTCAAAGACTGTAAGAACTTCGCCTCTCACATCAAGAAATTGACTGAACTCGTATGAGATTTCCAAAGGCTTCACTCAAGGGATTGGTAGGTGTAGGATTTTAGTTGAGCATCACATGGAAATTTTTCAGATTTCTAATTCCCTTTAACAAAGACGGTGTTTTATGACTCAAGAAAGAGAAAATGAAACCACGAAAACAAAAGTCTTCACGCTTCATGTTCCTCAAATGAATACCAAGTCTTCAAGGTCACACCAATTTCTTCACTTTCAAAGTCTTCGTAATATCAAAGTCTTCAATCAAGAACTTCATTTTTAGGGGTCGACTTTTCTCAGAAATATCAAACTCCTCATAGACTTATAGACCTGTGTACACTCACAAACACATTAGTTCCTTAACCTATAAGTCTTCAATACACCAAAATCACTAAGGGCACTAGATGCACTTACAATCTCCCCTTTGGTGATTGATGACAATATAGGTTAAGTTTTCAACGGGATAAACATATGAAGTGTAAATACTGATAATGAGGATTTGATTGCAAGATATAGAAGAACTCCCCAAGATGTGCATAGTGAGGAATTTGCTTTTGAGGCAATGCACATTTGAAGAGTTGAATCATGGAGATCTCCCTTATATCTTGTAATTCATACACGATTTGACATATAATATGAAGAATTTGAAATGCATGATGAAATATGGTGCTTGATGTAATTCAGCATGTGTGCGATAACATTAATGAGGAACAAGCATGCAAAATAATGCATCAAGAGTATCAGAGCTCAAATAGACTTGCTTTGAAGATTTTCAAGAGAATCAGAGCATAGTGCAAGAGCATAATGCATCAAAAGTATCAAAGCACCATCGGGTTTAAGATTACAACTCGATCCAATAAAAGTTTCAGAAGAACGAGAGTTGTAACTTAACAAAAATAAATTACTGTTTATGGGCAATAAAGTAGACCCGCTTGAAGACTAACTCAAATTTCTCCCCCTTTGTCATCGAATGACCAAAATGATCGAAACTGAGGACTAACGCTCCTGAAGAATTTCAAGTTGAGGAAGGAGCGCCAGCGTTGTTGGGGTCGGTTGTTGTAGTAGGACCTGCCGCGGTGTCGCCCAAGTCTTCATTTTCACTGTCGTCGCATGATGAAGAATAGGAGCTGGCTGTTGGGGAACGAGTAATTTCAAAATTTTCCCACGATCACGCAAGACCATGGTGATGGCATAGCAACGAGAGGGAGAGGTCCGCCCACGCACTCAGAGACCGAAAGCGGAAGCGCTATAACAACGCTGTTGATGTAGTCGACGCCTCCACGATCCGACCGATCCAAGCACCGAACGTGACGGCACCTCCGAAGTTCTCGCACACGCTCAGCTCGATGACGATCCCCGACCATCCAAAGAAAGTGTCGGGATGAGTTCCACAAGACGACGGGCGCAGGACGGCGTTGATGCTCCACCGACGCAGGGCTTCGCCTAAGCTCCGCGACGATATGACTTCTCCGCGCAGGGCTTCCTAAGCTCCGCGACGACATGACTTCTCCGGCGCAGGCTTCCCTAAGCCCGCGACGATATGACCGGTGGAATATGGTGGAAGGGGCACCGCACACGGCTAAGGAAAGATCCGAGATCAACTTGTGTGTTTTGGGTGCCCCCCGCCCCAGATATAAAGGAGCCAAGGGGATGTGGCCGGCCCTAGGGGAGGCAAGATTAAGGAGGAGTCCTACTCCCACCGAGTAGGACTCTCCTAGTTGGACTAGGATTGGAGGAGGGGAAGAGGAAGGCGCCGCCTCTTCCTTGTCCTATTCGGACCAGAGGGGAGGGGGGGCGCAGCCCACCTTGGCCTGCCCTTCCTCTTCTCCCATGGCCCATTAAGGCCCATAGACTTCCCGGGGTTCCGTAACCTCCTTGCATCTCAGAAAATCCCGATTTCACCCGAACACTTCCATGTCCAAATGTAGGCTTCCAATATATCAATCTTTATGTCTCGACCATTTCGAGACTCCTCGCATGTCCGTGATCACATCCGGGACTCAACAACCTTCGTGCATCAATACTTATAAACTCATTATGAACTCATCGAACGTTGTTGCGTAGGACCTCTACGGTTCGAGAACTATGTAGACATGACCTAGAAACATTCTCGTCAATAACCAATAGCGGAACCTGATGCCCATATTGGTTCCTACATATTCTACGAAGATCTTTATCGTCAAACCGCATAACGACATAATGTTGTTCCCTTTGTCATCGGTATGTTACTTACCCGAGATTCGATCGTCGGTATCCAATACCTAGTTCAATCTCGCTACCGTAAGTCTCTTTACTCGCTCCGTAATACATCATCTCACAACTAACTCATTAGTTGTAATGCTTGCAAGGCTTAAGTGATGTGCATTACCGAGAAGGCTCGAGATACCTCTCCGACAATCGGAGTGACAAAACCTAATCTCAAATACGCCAACCCAACAAGTACCTTTGGAGACACCTGTAGTACTCCTTTATAATCACCCAGCATGCCAGACGCTTGGTAGTACCTAAAGTGTTCCTCCGTAAACGGAGTTGCATAATCTCATAGTTATAGGAACATGTATGGGTCATGAAGAAAGCATTAACATACTAAACGATCAAGTGTTAAGCTAACGGAATGGGTCATGTCAATCAGATCATTCAACTAATGATGTGACCTTGTTAATCAAATAACAACTCCTTGTTCATGGTTTAGGAAACATAACCATCTTTGATTAACAAGCTAGTCAAGTAGAGGCATACTAGTGACATACCGCTTTGTCTATATATTCACACATGTATTATGTTTCCGTTAATACAATTCTAGCATGAATAATAAACATTTATCATGATATAAGGAAATAAATAATAACTTTTATTATTGCCTCTAGGGCATATTTCCTTCATCGCCACCAAGGAAGGAACTTTAACCTTCTTGTATTTCTTCGAGGAGGTGCGTATCACCAAATTCTTCCTTGAGTCCCATTGTCGCCGCTTCTTCCGAGATCAGAGACATGTGAAAGAACAGCCCAAAAGTGCTTTGAAGGTTTCATGGAGGTAGTAGTGGTTTTTCTTCACCGCATTGTGTGTTGAGGTCATGTTGTGAAGAATTGAACCAAACCGACGCTGACCCATTTATGATTACGATCAACCTTCCGATGAAGACCGAGGAGTAAGTCACGATCACCATCACCTCGGGTGCGAGCTTGAGGACTTTGCTTGACCGAGGTATTTATGCAGAGTCATGTGTGGCAGAGTCATCATTGGTGGAGTAGGATGCTGCTTTGCTAAACTGTCCATCCAATGGACGAATGCCTTCATCGATCACAGCAGAGCCTTGCCCTTGTCATCACCGAGGTAAATGTCCGCTTGAGGACTTCAATCGGGGCAAGTAGCTGCAAGGGTTCGTAGTATCAGCTTTGTAATTGAGTGAAGACCTTGTCCCGATGAATCTCATTATCCAAGGCGATAAGACTTCAGCTCAAATGGTGACATAGCAATGTTTGCCGAGTCCTCATGAAGAAATCATGGAAGTTGACAGAACGCCATGGATGATGTTGAAAAGCATATTCTTCATGATGCCAACGACTTCTTCATCATTTGAGTCGTGGCCTTTGATAGGACTCATTGTCTTCGCTGTAATCCGATAGACAGTCCGAGGCACATACACAATTCCTTGACGAGGAATTTGGTTCTGGGGCCCGCTTTGGCTTCAAAGGCTTCATCAAGACTTGCATATAGTGATTTGAAAGTTCTCGTTCGTTGTAGATACAACGAGCACCATCAAGTGGAGGACCGAGTGGTAGAGCATGAAGCAATTCAGTTGTTGGTGCCTTGTAGTGAGTATTTTCGCACATCCAGCCTAATACCCATGATTTCACGCCTTCAGCCTCCGTGATGTGCAGCGCTGCATAGAATCGAAGAATGAGTTCTTCATTCCACCACGATATCAAGCAGAAATTCGAAGTCCCGGCCGTGAAGAACACTAAGGACCGGCTCAAAGCCCGGCAGAGACTCCATGTCCACATGAGGAATATGAGCATGATCAAGACTTTGTCTTTGTTGAAGAGCACCGATGAATAGAAGTTGGCTTGGCCGGCAGTCCGTAAACGCCTCTTCCTTATGTGAGCGTAATCATATGGATTATAGTTAGTGAAGAATACGTGTTCGCAAAGAAATCATCAGCCTTGAACTTTTGTTTGCTTGAGAACGGATTCTTTTGCTTGGGCAGAGGGGTGTCGGTGAGTTGCATCACCACCTCGTGAATCGCGAGCTCAGTTCTTCAGTCCGAGGAATTTCTTGTTCTCAACAAAAGTACCGAGGATCAAGAAGAAGAGTTCATCAAGACTAGTGGCTGGAATTTCTTCATGCATGCAGTAAGTGGGTTGAGTTTCTTCAGAGTCCATTTGACTGTTTGTGCAGGGACCGAGGAATCTGTTGGAGCGGGTGAAGAGAGGAGTATTGGGATGCGACTTTCCCAAAAGTCATCATTCATCACCGTGTGGTGCACCCAATATCCACATTCATCTTAAATTTCTCAACACCAGCCTCTTCACCGTGAACCGAGGCATAGGTGAGGAAATGATCGGGTTGAAGGGATTGCGCCCACTTCAATTTCTTCATCAATCTGCTCCGACGAAGCAGCAGTAATGATGTTCTTCATCGATCCGATTGGGATCTCATAGTCTTCTCCAAAAGGAACAAGGTCCTTTGATGGCATGGAGGAAATCGAACAACATCAATTGATTTTCGAATGAACTGGTCATTGGCTTCATTTTCTTCGCAGTCAAGAATTTGACATACCGATGCCTTCCTTTTCTTCATCGCAGCTCGCTCGCAGCCTTGGTTTTCTTCACATCGAGGCGATGGAAGAATTGGAGTTGGAGTTGGCGCAATAGGAGCCGAGGAGTCTGGTTGAATTTCTCAGCGCAATCGATGCAGCTTGCCCTGTTTTGTTCGGGCTTTTTCAGCGCACCACTAGTGGATGCCCCGCAATTTCTTCAACGGCCGAACTAGCATTTTCATCAAGAGTCGAATTTCATCAGGTGTCCGGCATGTTCTTCGCTATTGAGCCGAGGCTTCACCGAGGAATTTCATGTTGCGTTGGGGCAGCAACATTGGTGAATTTCTTCGTCAGTTGATTTAATCTGACCTTTGGCTCCTTGCCAATCAGCATAATAGGAATCAAGTTTTTGCCGAGGTCTTGAATTTCACCGACCTTGAGAATTTCCACAGTGTCATTTTGACAACGCTTTTCTTCAGAACTTCTCCTTCTCAGATTGAGCCTTCTTGATCTCTTGCCTTTTTCAAACTTCCATTTCTCTTCAAGAATGAAATGGGTCAACATATGACTTTGTCCAGTGGGTCGATGAAAGTCGTGCATAGGGGTATTGGGATCCTTGTGCCATAGATCAATATAATCGAGGATTTTCTTGATCCAATAGCAAAGGCACAAATGTGCCTTTGGCTCTAGCGCCCTTTCTTGCATCTCTCGATGATTTCCGCAAGTTCATCATCGAAGGCACATGGAATGCAACCTGTTTCTTCTTTGACTTGGCCGAGGACCTCGCCCACTGTTGCTTTGGTCTTCAGCAGAGTCGGGCCGATGATGAAATTGGTGCTGCCGAGGAACTTGCATAAACGCCAGAGGCAATCGAGAAACCAGCAGTCCTTTGACATGTAGCCGATGCACAGTGAACCGAGGACTTTGAAGGAGCTGTTGAGGACTTTGGTGAGCTGTAGCAAAGGTGAGGAATTTGCCTTGAGGGCGCTGGCCGAGGAACTTGGCCGTGAGGGCGCTGATGGTGAAGCACTTGGCTTATGAGCAGGCTTTTTGGCATGGATTTCTCGGTTTGACCGAGGCCTCAGAGCGTGAGCAGTGGCAGTAATCCTCATTGAATTTCTTCACCGCCTCCTTGGCTTGTCTTGCCAATTTAGCTTGGCGCTAGCCCATTCTTCGTGAAAGTCCTCACCACATTTGATGCTTGTGGGATCAGCTACTTGGCCAAAAGCCAATGGAGCTCTTGGGCATGGAGGATTGAGAGCTAATTTCTTCATGTACTTTGGAGTCACATATCCAGTATTCCTCCATTCCCTTGCCCATCTCCGCTCAATCTTCAATGCGCAGCTTGCGCTGATTTTTGCTTTTTTGCCAAATTTTGCTTCATCGTGTGCAATAGTCAGCATAAATTTCCTCGTGGATCTCAAAAGCTGTCATAACCTCGTGTTTCTTTCCTCCTTTCTCGTGGAATCTTACCGCCTCGCCATATTCTTCAGCTTGAGGAATTTGAACAATTGAGTTCTCTCAAGAAGTATGCAACTTTTCTTCGAGGAACGCTGCAAATGAGTTAAGTTGATGAGAACCTAGTGATTCAAAGAATGACATGAGTACCTGTGAACAGAGTATAGTTATGAGGAATTTGGAGAGGTCATATGCGCTCGTAAGGTTTTTAAAAAGAACAAGTTTTGAGGATTTTGACCAGATGAGTTTTGAAGAATTTCACTAAGCTGCTCTTTTGTCTTAGGTTCCAGAGTTGTACAGATCGAGGATCCACACAATTGAGGAATCTTGAAGAAAATGATTGCTTAGAGAAACGAATAAAGAGCATATAGCTTTGTGAGGTGTTTGTGTGTGAGGATTTGAAGAATAAACACCTTTGAAGATTTTCAGGAAAGCTTGAGAATCAAAGAGAGTAATAAAAGTAACTTTTATTTACCCTAAATGAAGAACACGACGAACTGGGTGTTGTAGATGTGAAGCTCGTCTGTTCAGATCTTCCACGCCCTAACTTGGTGGAGGAAGACAGCTACGGCGGCGGCAGAGTGAGGATTTCCGCAGTCGGCGCGAGTACGTCGGTGACGAGGTCGAGGCAGTGAAGCTCTTCCTCACCGGCGATGATGGAGTAGCGGCGGAGCTAGGGTTTGAGGAGCTCGAGCGGGAGAGAGAGGTCGAGCGGAGTAAAAGAAGTGAGGAAGGGGAGAGGGGTATTTATAGACACGGTGAAAAACAGTTCGCCGGAAGATTTAGGACGAACGTGCCCCTGACCGTTCTCCTTCACGCGACATGTGTCACCCACGATCGTAGTGGAGATCGTACGATCGTGGGTGAGTAAAATAATGCATCATGGGATGCGGAACGGTTTGAGCGGCAAAACCGAAAGTTTGATAAGATCAATTTTAAAATTCGCTCGCAATTTCTTCAAATGACAAGGACACAAAGAAGATTTTGAACGAAGTTTCAAATAGAACGCATATGAAGAATTTGTGAATAGATTGGGTTGAGTATAGCATAGAGGGGAAGGGTCCCATCACATTCACTTAGCGTAAAAAATGACTTGAAGAAATAGCCATAAGTGAATGCCGAGAGGACATAAACCCATATATATATATATAGCCAATGAAGAAAGACGACGAAACAGTGAAGATTTTGCAAATTTGAAGAATTTGAAAACTCAAGAATTTCAAAACTGAGGAAAACTCAAATTGAAGATTTTCAACTTTGGTGGTGGCATGACCCACCAGATAAGAATGATGATTTCGCACACCGCGCATAATTGTCGCAGGTTCTCGAGAATAAAATTCTTCATTAATTTCTTCACACTTAGAGTGTTATTCTTCATTGATTGAAGAAGAACGCTTTTCATGTGTTGCACATCTAAGTCATCAATTTTGCATAAGTGTTAGGATGTGTGTCTTTTCAAAGAACATTCAAGATTCTAAGATATTTAGCTCACACCGCAACTTTCTAAATCTCTTCTCATCCAAGGGCTTAGTGAAGATATCAGCTAGCTGTTCTTCGCCTTCACATGCTCGATGGAGATGTCGCTTTCAACACATGATCACGAAGAAAATGATGACGAATTTGAATGTGCTTTGTCTTCGAGTGCTGAACTGGGTTGTGAGCAATCTTGATGGCACTCTCATTGTCACAGTAGAGAGGCACATTCTTCACGTTGATGCCGTAGTCCTTGAGAGTCTGCTTCATCCACAACAATTGAGCACAACACGAGCGAAAGCAGCAATGTATTCAGCTTCCGCAGAGACAAGGATACGCAGTTTTGTTTCTTCGAGGACCAATGCACCAAAGATCGTCCGAGGAAATGACAGTGCCGGTTGACTTATGTCCACACGATCACCAAAGATAGTCGAGTCGAATATCCAATGAGATCAAAAGTAGAGCCCTTGGGGTACCATAATCCTAGTGTTGGTGTGTGAGCTAGATATCAAGAATATGCTTCACAGCCTTATGGTGTGATTCTTTCGTGTAGCTTGAAATCGGGCACACATGCAAACACTAAGCATTATATCTGGCCTAGATGCACATAAGTACAATAAAGAACCAATCATGGAGCGTATACCTTGTGATCAAGTCAATACCATTTTCATCAAGGCATAGATGGCCATTTGTGGGCATAGGAATTTTGACGCCTTTGCAATCTTGCATGCCAATTTCTTCAGACATCTTTGAGGTATTTCTCCGAGATATGAATATGCCATTGTGTTGTTGACAAATTTGAAGACCTAAGAAGAATTTCAACTCTCCCATCATAGACATTTGATATTCTTCACTCATCATATAGGCAAATTCATCACTATAACGCTGGTCAAGACAGCCAAAGATAATATCATCAACATATATTTGGCACACAAACAGTTCACCATCATAAGATTTAGTAAAGAGAGTAGGGTCGAGTGAACTGGTGTGAAGCCATTCTTCACTTAACAATTCCTTCAATGTATCATACCACGCCTGGGGGCTTGCTTGAGGCCATAGAGGGCCTTATTAAGTCTCAAGACTTTGTCGATTCTTGGATCTTCAAAACCTGGGGTTGAGCAACATATACTTCTTCCTCAAGCTTACCATTGAGGAATGCACTTTTCACATCCATTTGATATAAAGTGATATTGTGATGGTTAGCATAGGCTAGTAATATGCTAATAGACTCAAGTCTAGCAACAGTGCAAAAGTTTCATCAAATCAATTCCTTCAACCTCGGTGTAGCCTTGAGCTACCAACGTGCTTTTATTCCTCATCACAAGACCATTTTCATCTTGCTTGTTGCGTAGATCCACTTTGTGCCAATGATATTATGCTTATGCAGGATCCGGACGCTTGACCAGTTCCCTGCACATTGTTGAGCTCGAATTGATGTAATTCTTCTTGCATAGCCTGAATCCACTCCGCCCGTAAATGCTTCATCTACCTTAGTGGGCTCGTGATAGAGACAAAAGCATAGTGCCCACAAAAGTTAGATAAATGTGAAGCTTTTGAGCGTGTGAGAGGACCTGGCGCTTAATGTCATCGATGATCTTCTCAACTTGCACTTCTTTTGCAACACGAGGATGAGCTGGTTGTCGCCGAGGAATTTGATCATTTTCCTCAAGACCATTGTCTTCAAGATTATCTTCAGTGCATCAAGACGACGTTTTCACAGACAGAATGAATTCTTCAGCAGATTCTTCAAGAGGAATGACATCCTCGCTGCCTTGAACTTGATTGAATCCTCAGTGCTGGTTCATCTAACACGTAGGTAGGTGCTCTTTGCAGCCATTAGTTTCATCGAATCCGCACATCTACAAAGGTCAACAATCTTGTGAAGAGCGATGTTGAAGACTCAGAGGTGTGCGTAGTCCTTTCCGTAACCAAGCATAAAACCTTCATGTGCTTTCGTGCAAATTTAGAATTGTGATGAGGATCTCTAATCCAGCATTTAGCAATCAAGACTTTGAAATAACTTACATTGGGTTTCTTGTCGTGAGGAGTTCATAGGCGTCTTCTTGAAGAATTTGAAGATATACTGTTGATGATGTGGCACGCAGATCAATTGCATCAATCCAAAACGACTAGGCGCTTTGTATTCATCAAGCATAGTGCAGCCATTTCAACAAGAGTTCTGTTTGCGCCCACGACGCCATTTTGCCGAGGAGTATAAGGAGCAGATAACTCATGAGTAATACCAAGTTCATCAAGATAGGTATCAAGACCGAATTCTTGAACTCAGTTCCATTGTCACTCCCGATGTGTTTGATCTTCACACCAAAGTTAGTTGAAGCCCTCGAGGAAAATCGCTTGAAGACTTCCTGCACTTGATTTTGTAAGTAACAATGTGTACCCATGTGTAACGAGACTAATCATCAACAATAACAAAGCCATATAGAGATGCATCATTAACGATACTGAGTAATGATTGGGACCAAAGAGGTCCATGTGAAGCAATTCAAGGGACGAGTAGTGGTCATGATAGTCTTCACGGATGCTTGGCCTTGGTCATTTTTCCAGCTTCACAGTTCGCACAAGTGATCCTTGAGGAATTTGACATTTTCAATGCCAATGACATGCTTTTTCTTCGCAAGCGCAGTAAATTCCTCATGCCTGCGTGACTAAGTCGCCGATGCCATAACCAGCCTTCTCAAGCTTTTGCAAGTAAACACACGGCTGGTTGTGGTCCCAGAGAGAAATCAACAATATACAAGTCTCCTCTCCTAAAGCCTTCAAAGACTTTGGAATTGTCAGCCCATAATCACAACACAACGATATTTGCCAAAGATAACAACCATATCAAGATCACAAAGCATTGAGATCGACATGAGGTTGTATCCCAAGGACTCAACAAGCATGACTTTGTCCATGTGTATGTCCTTAGAGATCGCAACCTTACCAAGACCCAATACCTGACTTTTGCCTTTGTCAAAGAAGATGATATGCTTCAGATGTGACGGTGATAAGGAGCATCCATCAATAGATTCTTGTCACCACCATGTGATTTGTACATCCACTATCGAGAACCCACTCTGCTGGTTTTGGGTTGATCATCCCGCAGATGAATTAGTACAACTTACGGTCTCATATACTTCATCAATGAAGAATATGATATCAAGTTCATCGATGAATTTCATCACCAAGATAATAGATAAGCAAGATGAGGACGTGAAATGAAAGTTCATTTCATCATGATTAGCTCAAGGCCCTTTAAGGCAATTTTGTCGTCCCAAAGAAATTCTTCAGACGTTAAGGCACGCCTCGAGACCTGACCCTGCAGAAGAGATTAGTTCTTTTTCTTCACCACCCACATCTGAAGTGTGGCAAAGAATTCATCACTCATGAAAGCACCATACGAGAATGGTGACATAGAAGCCAAACCATTTCGCTTCACATAAGAGGGGTTAGGTAAGCATATGAATAAGGTAGAAATTCTTCGAGGACTTATGAACATATTGGTTTGAAGAATAATGCACATATTCATAGCCCTTAGCTCTACCTCATGCTAAACAGAGTTGTTAGCACGATGATAATCATATGAGGACTTTGATCCTTTGAGGAATTTGATCCACGGAGGAATTTGGTCCATATGAGGACTTGGATCCATATGAAGAATTTGGTCCATATGAAGAATTTGATCTGGGGTTCCTATTCTTCATGTGGTGTCATGAGGACATTCACCAAGACTTTCAAGGCACTTCTTGGGAACCCAGATTTTCTTCATAGGGGAACTGCTCTCGCAGCTAGTGCCAACATATCTAGCAAATACTTCACCATTCTGATTTTTGAACAGTTTATAGTTGAGTCAAATGACTCATCGAAGAATGAGGAGATTCGCATGTAAAGTCAGATAAGTTAGATGGATCAATCGAGGTCCCTTTGCAGCAACCCATGAGGTTTTGGGATACCGCCAAAGCTTCCAATATGTTCCATCATCATTGAGTTTCTCTCAAAGGCAATACCTCTTCCTAGGGTTCCCGTGAGGATCTGCTTAAGCACATCACAAAGAGTCTGATGCCCTTTGAGGCTTTTTGTACATGCCTCGTATATACAATTCCTTCGGCCCCTGATCGTCAAGGATACTAGCAATGTCCTCGATGAGGAATTAGTGATAGCAGAGGCAAGTGAAGAATTTGTAACAGCTTGAAGCATTTGAACATTCTGTGAAGAATTAGCAGATTCACATTCAATGCACTTTAAGCATGGAGGAACAAATTCTTCCCGAGAAGCGCTGATTTGTTGAGCAAGTAATGAATCGCGCCTCCTTCAAGATCTTCATAACTCACTCTTAGCTTCTCAAGGTCTTGCTTTTGAAGAAATTCATAAGAAAGTTTCTCATGATCGATAAGAGAGTGTTATGATGACCTTGAAGGTCGTCAAACCTAGACCAAGTCTCAAGATTTTCAACAGGCTTTAGTGCGATCCATTTCTTCACCTAACATATCATCACTCTTATCTAGCATGTTTTGAACCTTTTCTAAAGCCCGTTGTTGTTTTACAGCAATCTTAGCAAGTTTTGAGTAACTGGGCTTTAGATCATCATCAGATTCATTTCACTAGATTCAGAGGAGGTATATTTGAGTACCTTGGCACCCTTTGCCATGAAGCAATAGGTGGGAGCGTAGTCATCACTGTCTTCATCATCTTTGTTGGTGAGGTCATTTTCTTTAGAATTGAAGATGGACTTGTCGATGAAAGCAAGAGCGTAGAGCTAGACTCGCCACACTGCACTCAGATTCTTCTCGATGCCTCCTCTTCCTCATGTTCCTCGATTCAGCTTCGAGTCCATTTCCTTGCCAATGAATGCCCGAGCCTTTTTGGAGCTGCTCTTCTTGTGAGAAGAAGGCTTTGAGGATTTTGATGATGAAGATTTCGATGATTTCTTCTTCTTCAAGGCCATCGTAACTGTAATCCTTGTGTTTCTTCTTCTTTAATTCCTTTTCCCATCGAGGACAATCTTGGATGTAGTGACCAGGTTTCTTACATTTGTGAAAAAGTCTTCTTATAGTCACTAGATGAGGAATCACCGCTTTGAGGATTTTCCAAAGCGACCACGCCTTGAGAACTTCTGAATTTCTTCACGAAAGCAAAGCTAGCTCCTCGCCTAATTCTTTAGATCTCCAAGGCTACTACCGTAGTCTTCACACTCGATTCGCATACGCCTTGGCCTTCGTGGCACGGTTTTTCCATAGCTAGAACCATAGAGATCTCTTTCAGAAGCTGAAACTCATGAGTATTTAGCCTCGAGGATATCACCGGATCCAAGGACTTGTAGTCAAGACGCCTTGTATCATCACAGCGAGTATCAAATGAGGAATCGTTTATCTCAATAATTTCTTCACCACCTCATGGTCGGTGATGTCATGGTGCCAAGTGCTTGAAGCTCATTTGAGATGTCAAGGAGGCGATCAAGGTTTGTTGAACATTTTCATTGTCGAGTCTTTTGAAGCTGTTGAAGAGATTCCAAGAACATCAACTCGAGTCACGCTGTGTTGAGACTCCTTCATTCACTTTGGACAGCCTATCCCGTATAAGCTTAGCAGCTTCAAAGCACTCACTCTTCCATATCGACCTTTGCTCGATGGCCACATATGATATTCTTCGCTTGAGAATCGAGTTGCTTGAATCTCTTCACATCAGCAGATTCGTGAGAAGGTGTGACCGAGGAACACCATTTTCCACAACATACCGTAGATCGTTGTCAATTGCTTCAAGATGCATTCGCATTTTGTTCTTCCAAGAGGGTAGTCCGTCCCATCAAAGGTAGGACACCCCGCCGAGACCTTGATCATACCGCGCGACATATAACTAAAACCCTGTGGTTAAACTAAAATCACACGTAACAAGGAAGTACCTTGCTCGATACCAATTGAAAGTGCTATATCGACTAAAGGGGGTGAATAGGCGATTTTTATGAATTCTTCATCGAGGAATTTGTCGTGAGGAAATTCCTTAGCTAAGAACTACTTGCAGCGGAATAAGTACTCGTAGTAAGCATAACAGAATACACGATGGTCATCATGATGAAATGAAGACTAGCACAGAGTACGTAAAGCGAATCACATGATAACACAAGATGAAGACAAACAGATCAAGAAATTGAACTGAGGAAATTGAGAAAGTCTTCACCAAAGTCTTCAAACACAGATATGAACAAACACTCAACACAAAGAATGAGGAAATTAAAGGGTTGAGGAAATAGAACCAGTTAGGTTGGTGAAGACAATGATTTGGTAGACCAGTTCCAACTGCTGTCTTAGTTGTACGTCTGTTGAGCGGCTGAGTATTTAAACTCGAGGACACACAGCCCCGACACCCAGCCGCCGAAGCATGCAGCTCAGACACCAAGTCCTCACCAGATTCTCCTTGAACTAAGGTCACACAGCACTCGCCCAATCACTGTGGTAAGTCTTCAGCGACTTCCAAACCTTCACAGCACTTGGTCACTGCGATCCACAATTCCTCTTGATGTTTCTAGACCATGACGCCTAACCATCCGAAGAAGCACAGTCTTCAAAGGTAATAAGCCGGATCCACGAGGATCAATCTCTTCAAGATGCTCAATCACTTTGGGTTTGTAGGGTTTGGTTTTGGGTTTTTCCTCACTTGATGATTTTCGCCAAAGTCCTCAGAGGATGGGTTGCTCTCAAATGACAAGTGTCAAGTTCTTCTGAGCAGCCAACCCGCTAGTGGTTGTAGGGGCGGCTATTTATAGCCTAGGAGCAGCCCGACATGATAAGACATAAATGCCCTTCAATGATATGACCGTTAGGTGGATAAGATATTTTGGGACAGTCATGCCAAGAAGACAAGAACGGTCGGAAATTTGAATATCAAATTCCTCAGACTATCATGTTCTCATCGTAGGCAATCCGACTAGCGAATTCCTTAACTCCTCGGGCCAATAAATTCTCAAATACTGTAAGAACTTCGCTCTCACATCAAGAAATTGACTGAATCTGTATGAGATTTCCAAAGGCTTCACTCAAGGATTGGTAGGTGTAGGATTTTAGTTGAGCATCACATGGAAATTTTTCCTTAGTATTTCTCGAATTTCTTTAACAA